>BPLQ01004844.1:0-433226 GCA_021605075.1 Caerostris darwini
TGCTATTTAGATGCCTCTGATCTCAATGTGGAATTACATCAAATGTCATCATTATGATCATTAAAAAATAATAATGGTAGCTATAATTTTTATAGTAGCTATAATAAAGTGCAAATCGTGGATTCTTTCTTTTTCCCCGATCAAGCTCATGGACACTCTAGACTAGCCCAGTGTCTTCCAATATGTCCGTGGTTCCCATTTAAGAGCCCATATATTAGATTTATATATTGCTTTTAAGTTATATATATAAAAATAAAAACTAAAGAAAAATTAGATTAGAATAATTAAATAAAATATCTCTTACGCTACATCTCTCAATGTCAGAGATAAGGGCAATCGTTTATTTAAATTATCAAATTGAATGATAAATTAAAAAAAATATAAAAAAGTGCGAAAAGTTAAAGATGACCAGCAATGCTTTTAAAGCGCCAGGTATACTTAGCATCCACTTTCCTTTCATTTCTAAGCCTTCGTTTTGTGCCTGAGAAATCCACATCCTTTTTTTTTTTTTCTTCAGAAGCATTTCACCTGGTGAAATTTCAATTTCTAAATTGCGCATCCATCACACTCAGAATAAGGAAGATAACAAAGAAAGGTTCCAAATGAAAAGAAAAGAACAGAATGGAACAAAAAAAAAAAATAAAAAATAAAAGTTCGCGAACATCATTCAGATTAAAAGGAAAGAGAAGAGAAAAACGAAAAGAAGAAAAGAAAAAAAGGCACTTTACCTACGGGACTTGCACCGTTTCCTTTCTGCTATATTAAAAGTAATCTTTTGTCTCGTTCTTTATTTATTAAAGGGACCCGACGTCCTACAGGATATTTTTACTTCCTGTTTTGTTCGAATGTTCGTTTCATACTCCTTTTGTTTCACTACTTAGTTACGATTGGTTGATCCTTTTTGCTTCGGATATCTATTCAAATATGTATCAGCGTTACTGCAGGCAGGTGATGTACAACGGCAAAAAAGGACTTCAAACATATTTTATTTTTATTTGTTTATTTATTTATGTAAGGTATAGGTCTTTCAAGATAAATTTTTCTTATTATTTATTTAAATTAGATTTTTTTTTCTCTCTAGAATTTCACGTTTTTGATGTTTTTTTAATTAAATTTGTTGATCCTTTTTTGTTGGGTATGTATTTGTGACGTTTGAAAATAAATTACGGTTCTAAAAGTCTATGTAGTTTCATAAATAAATATGCGAGATATTTTATGTGGTAAATTTATAATTTTTAACTATGTATTAACAAGTGCGTAGCCAGAATTTTGTCTTGGAGGGGTAGGGCTCAATAAAATAAATAAAGCTTAACCGTTTTAAGATAAGCTTAAGTTTAATAAAGTAAACAAAGCTTAAGTTTAATAGATTATACTAAATTAAACAAATTTATAAATAATAGAAAAGGCATCTGTAGATGAAATTCCATATATAAACTATTTTATGAGTAATTTTTATAGTGCACTAATTTGATTCAAATTAAATAATGTACATGAATGATACCATCTTGAAAGTTATTAAAATAAAATATAAATTAAATATAAATCATGGTGTGTTTAAAAAAAAGGAAGAATTCCAGGAATAAAAATCCTAAGATTATTAAACTATTTATAATACTGTACATGAACGATACAACCTTGAAAGGTCTTTTCCACCAATATTTCGAAAAAAATTTTAACTTTTCCTTTTTCTATATAATAAATCTATATCTTTTAAGCATCGATATCATGGGTGGCCAACCCAAGGCCCGCCATGAACATTTTTCCGGCACGTGAAATTTATCACACTTTTACAAAATATATTTATTTTATAATGGCCAAAATAGTGAAAACCGATGTATTAAAAAAATAAATCATTTCTGCATCCCTATATTAAAAAATCAACTGACATCAAACAATTTTTTCTCAAAAATTAACTTTGATTTTAAAATAATATTCCTGCGAATATATGTGACAGGTATTGCCTGTTTTATTTATGCGTTTACAGATATGAAAATGAAAGATAGCTAAGAAGGTTATTTAATGATTTCCTTTTTTCTTATTTCATTTATATTTATATATTTTTAATATTTCATTTTTAGTGTTATGTATTTCTTTACAATGTGCGTTTAGTATCATTATTATTATATTATACATGTTTACGTGTAAGAATAATTGTAAACACAATAATAATAACTCATTATGTTTCAATTTTTCACTCCAAACAAATGTTTATAGAGGATCTAAATCTAATATGGGGATATATAATTTTATATGCGGCCCGCGGAGTTAGGATGCATATTATGATCGAAAGTTGTCCGCAAGATAATTTGGGCTGGCCACCCCTGATCTACATAATTATGTGAAGAATAACAATAAAAATGAATAAATAGTTCAAAGTTTTTGTATGTTAACTTACGTATGCAATGCAATGACAATGACGATTGCAATGCAATGACAATAACATTGAAATCGTAAACAAAAACATTATTATTTTCCCACTCAACCGTCGTTATTACCAACAAAAAAAAAAAAAAAAAAAAAACTACGCAAATGAAAAGACATAAAATAACACATGCCTCTCAAAACACAACTCATTTCAAAATTAAAAAAATAAATAAATAAAAATAAAAAAAAAAAATAAAAAAACTACGCAAATGAAAAGACATAAAATAACACATGCCTCTCAAAACACAACTCATTTTCCCCCAAAAAAAAAAATAAAATAATAAAATAAAGGGTCCAACTATGAACCAAAAACAAAAACTAATCAACGCCACAGTACATTTCCCTTCCATTGCAACTGTTCCAACAACAAAACAAAGCGAGACGCACCACCTGCGCTTTCAGAATCAAAAGCTGCAGAACCAGCAGCAGATCAGAGAGACAACCCGGTAGCTGGTGGTTGATGACGATGATGAAGCCTCATCCATCATCATCAAACAAACGCAGGAAATCGCGCCACATGCGTCTATTCTCCGGCGGGCGTGCTGGGACACCAATTAAAATCAAGACCTCTTTAGTTACTAAAAATTGAGATATCGCCCCACATTTGGCACGTCAGAGAATGTGGGATGGAGACGGTTCTGAGAAGTCTTCCCTTTAAAAAATTTCAAATTGTTTTGTTATTATTTTTAACTGTGAGGTACTTAAAAAATTACTTACTCTTCAACATTTATATTTTTAGCTGTGCGTATTTTAAAATTATTTTCAATACTGAGTATAGTCATTGGCATCGTTATCCACTAATATAAGTGAGTATATGTATAGGCATATGGCTGAGTAAATCATTGGCCACTAATAAAATAAAATGCAACGGATTACTCCAATACAGGGGTCTCCAAACTTTCCAGGCTTAGGGCCATACTGTTTACTCTAGTAAGTACCAAGGGCCAAAACCATTTTAATTTTTCTGCCATTATCTATAATTTCTAGACTAGTCGCCGAGTACGCGCTCTGAGCGAGCTTACGCTTGCTAACTACAAACTATTGTCAATGAAAAATCACAATTACATAAATCTCATTAGTACTTTTTTTACAAGTGGTGATACCCCGCGGTTTCATTTGCGTTAATTTAGCTTTTCCGTTCCTGAGGGAATTTCTGGATAAAAATCATCTATTTGATTCAGGATATATACATTCCAAACATCGATATGCATACATATGAGATATTCTTTACCCCAACATAATTAGCGAAGGTAACCGCGGGATGTTCACTAGTTTATAATGTTAATGGCATTAATTTCAATTATTTATTAGTTGTTATGCTTAAGTTAAATTTTCTGCGTATTATGCGTGTCATTAAGCTTTACCTAGCAAGTCAATAAAACCGAGTTATTAACATTCTGTGTTTTTTTATCCAACTTATTACAGCAACAATAAGCTATTCGCTGTCGCGGGCCGGATTGATGACCCTGGCGGGCCGGATTTGGCCTGCGGGTCGTGGTTTGGAGACCCCTGCTCTAATATAACGTAATACAGTCATTGGCATCACTGGCCACTAATAAAACAAAATGTAACTGATTACAATAATATAACGTAATATAGTCATTGGTATCATTGGCCACTAATATAAGTGAGCATATGCATAAGCATGTGGCTGAGTAAATCATTGGCCACTAACATAATCAAATGTAATGGATTCGCTTTACTCAAGCACATGCTGATGTCACTACTTTAGAGTTACTACTACTATACTGCCATTACTTTGACGTACGCAATTTGAAGGAATATTTTTAGAAATGATATCTGATAAAAAGAGGAAACAGTTTGAATATCACCCTTCTTTATGAGTTTGGTTGAGGCCTTAATAGCTAAATGTCTCTCGGTGCCACAGGCTTCGGGATCGAGTCCCGGGGGTGCCATGGATGCTTGTAGTGGTTTGTAATCCACTTTAAACCGTAGGTCCCGGTCTCATATGACTATAAGAACGTCACGAAGCCAAGTCAGACTTCAACCTACGGGTGCTCCATTACAACAGAAGCTGCCTCCTTTCACTTCAACAATGAGTCCATATGGGTTCGTGGTTCTTGGTCTAGATTTCTACCAAGTGGGATAAGAAACAACAACATAAGTTTGGCTAAAATTTTATCCAGTTTTTCGTCAATTGCTATTTTAATTTTAGCTTTGACTTGCTCGTCAGATTTGGAACTGAAATTTTCAGTTCAGAGACATGTATTAACTAAAGCAGCTATCAGGATAAATTGTCAAAAAGATATGTTAATAAATTTAAAAATTAGCGAAAACTTAATGTACAATTGCAATTTAGAAAAATAAATAAAAGGAAACCAATAAATTTAAACTTATTTTCAATATCAAAAATGACGGTATCAGCATTAAAATGAAATATATACATCAACTTTCCTTCAAATCAGTTCAATTACCATTTTCATATTTAATTTCGAAAAATCAAATTTTCTTCTAAAATTGAAAATACCACTTTTATTGTGTATTTTCTTTCAGAGTAATTGAATTTGAATGGCAGAACTAAAGTTATTAAAGTAATTGCATTTAAATTCCAAATTGGTTTTAAATTGAAAAATATTACGTTCTATTAACATGAAATTTAAGATGTAAGCGAAAACTTTTGGACATTTTCATGTTAATAAGCCCAAAACAAATTTGAATGTATTGAAAAACTTTTTTAAACTATTTCGTAAACGATATGTCTGCTATTTCTTATTTTATTTAATATTTTCTAGACAGCTTATTGTTTTATTTTGCAGTAACTTTTGTTAATTGCTAACTATCAACAATGTTATTAGGGTAATTTTCAAAATTATAATATAAATAAATAATAAACTGGTTTCTTTAAAAGGTATTTTAACAAAAGCCATTTTATAGTTAAAGTTTTAAAAAATTATTTAACGGTAGTAAAGAGAAAAGTTAAAAGCTTTAAAATAATAAGCTGAAAACTTTTTTAACAAAACATGTAATTTCGTTTTTACAACATGTAAACAAATTATCCCACTAAAAAGAAAATGTCTTTTAACTGAACATATTTTTCTTAAATGCACAGTAAGAAAATTGGAAAAATTGGAAGAAACCAAAATAATATAAAAAGTACGCTTTAGAACATAAAAATGCTTAATTATGTATAGTCTTGCAACCTTTTTATAATCGCAATACTTAAAATACTGCATAATTGTAGAATATAACCTTTTTTTAATAAATAACAAATACGCTTTTTGTTTGACTCTTCAAATAAAGTTTTCGTAAATGATAATGATACTCCAAATTAAATTAATTAGCAATATCTTATCACCAACTGCAACTCTTACTAATAAAATGATTCAGTTCTGTGGCAACAAAAAGCAAATCAATTTTTATACAAACAAAATAAATTTTTCATTAGAAACATGACAATGAATTACTTAAGTTATTATAGAATACGAACCAAAAGTCAATATGCTCATGAATTTAATTATAACTTTTTAATAAATGCGATAACAAATATTGATTTTATTTCAATTCATGTTCTATAAATGAAATCATAGTAAATGATGAAAGTGTAAATCGATTACTTGCTTATATGAATTAAGGTGCAAATAAATTTTGGCATTGTTGTGAATTTCTTTCTAAACTCCATACGTATAATAGTTTAGTATACATACAGTAATGTTCAATTAAATTAACAATTATAGTATTATAGTATTAAATTACAGGTTTATTATAGTATTAAATTATAATTATAGTATTATATGTAGTTCGGCATAGAATATCTTTCCTATAATGACAGTGGCATGATGGAAAATGGCGTCTTTTTACATAAACTATTGAGTGTAGTTAAAACTAAATCTTCGAATTCGACCATGTAGGCCTATCTGTAGATCATGAATTGAATTATGTGTACTTGTGGTTACCATTATATGTTTCCATGTATTAAAGAATTATTAACAAATTCATGGCATATCGATTGTTGAATCATATATTATTATACAGGATATTATTACCTAATATCGCAATATGTATTAAATAATAGTAACGTATGGTAACACAATGTTGTTATGCAAAAAATTCATCCATAGCAGCATTGTATGTGTATTTTACCAGGTGTAAATAAATTGTATATTTCATTTTTAAACTCGAAAGCTATCAAAATGAGTTTAAATTTTATCTTATGTTAATAATTTGGATATAATCTTAGATCGTAGATTGAATTATGTTCCACATATTAACTATCTAAGTAATAATAATAGGATAAATTTAATAGATGCAATCGCATACTGTATCAACTTATTTGTAGGAATTCTATTATGTCCTTGGAAAATAAAAAACTCATTTATCTTGCTTACTTGCGTCCAATACTTGCATTTGCGAGTCCTATTTGGGGATCTATTGCTCCGTAGAATTTCGAGATCATACAAAGATTTGAAAATAAAATCCTACGTAGGATTACAAATTCGTCCTGATTTTTCTGAAATGAGGATATCAGACATGCTCTTTCCCTCCCAAGTTTAAAACAATTTGTTTATAAAATTGCACAAAATTTTTATAACTCCATTCCCAATATTAATAGTCCTGTTTTGAATGATCTAAGCAATTATGACGAGCAATAACGACATTTCTGATTTCAAAAATCGCAAAAGACCTCGCTCTGTTCTGAATATTATTCATTAACGTTTCGATATCCACCTTTCCGAATTACCATGCGGTTTTTCCGCTGAGTCACCATTTCCTCTCCAACTGTTTTTGTTTTTATTGTTTATTTTTTATTACCTTCTTAAAAGCTATAATAATAATATAAAAAAATTATATATGCATACATTTTTTATTAATTAAAAAATAAAAATAATTAATAAGTTAATTTTTTTAATAAATTAATTATATACCTTACTCCTTTTCTATCTAATCAATCAATTAAAGCTTAAGACACTCTTCTCATTCATAAAGCAGGAGATAGAGGTTACTATGCAACCAAGGCTCTCCGTCAATCTGGCAAATCGCGTTATATTAATAATTTATTTCATAAATGATCTTAATTTTGATTGTTTGTGTTTATACATATCATTCTATTTGCCTTATTCTTTTAACCATTGCCTGACTTTGCCATATCAATCAAGAAACAATTCTTTCAAGGAGCCATTTTGGTCACAGTCAGCCAAATTATTCTAGTGAAAGGAAACAATGTAATTAAACTTACCGACCATTCACACATAATTTTAGAAGGCTCCATCTTCTATTGTTCATTGTTTATACCATAAAAAAAAAGATCTTCTAAAAATATCGAGGAAAATTACGCCAAGACAGGGGAAAAACTTACAAAAGCTCCTTTGTTTTCCTTCGTTAATTGGAGAGAAAATTGGGCCCCAACACAAGATCCAAGTCAGTCACATCCGACATATTAATTGTAATTTATTGAAAAATAAAACTTCCTAACTGGTTAAAAACCTATCGTTAATGAAATCAATTGACCGTAACAAATATTTTGTGCCTTCAAATTGGAAAATATCTGGAAGAAAACCGACCCTCTTACTGCAAACATAAAATGGTATTTAAAAAGATAATAATAAAAAAGAAAAGATTTTCGGTCTATGAACATTCTAAACAACTCCAGGGTTGCCTTCTTACTTCTGATAGGGGTCTTCTACGAATATAGGTTCAAATTTCCCCATTAGCCACTATTTTATCGTCTGTAAACATCTACCCCAACCCCATTACTGACAAGGGATATTGGTTACATGGAAAACGGGGGACTGGTTAGTATCTTGTTGGAAGATATGTGACAGTTAGTTGCACAGGATAAGTCTTCGCCTGCACCCAGACTAAGATTCGAGCTGGTGTACTAATAATTTATTTTCCGCACTGCAGGAAGACTTGTTGATAAAAAGTAGCTAGAAGCTTTTGATGAAATTAATTGAGTTTAGGTCCCATAAATGGATAGTGCTCTCAAGAAAATCGATTCAGCCTTGTTGTCATCAGCAAGGAAATAAATTACCCACTTGAAAACTAAAGGATGGCAAGGGAAAAAGTAGCAAAGTAATGGATGAACGGAAATAAATATGAATCAAATCGTAACAGTTTGCACAAATAGGATAATTTAGTTTCAGATTATTTTTAGGGCATTTTCGTATTAGGTTTTTCTTTAAAATATTCAATAAAAAAACGAAAGATATATTGTCCTTACCATGAATTTCTTCATAATTAAAGCACAAATTCAAGTTTCTTTTTTATTGTGAAGAAATATTCTAACAATATATAACTGTTTATTTTCGTTTGTATTTAATTTATATTAAAAACAGAAATGGTTAAATATTCTTTAAACATTGTTAAATCATGTGTTTGTGGGTTTAAGGATAGGATGATGGAGTCAAGTAAAGGATGGAAAGAAAAGACTAGCAAAGTAATGGATGAACGGAAGTAAATATGAATCAAATCGCAAAAGTTTGCACAAATAGGTTAATTTAGTTTTGGGTTATTTTTAGGGCATTTTTGTATTAGGTTTTCTTTAAAATATTCAATAAATAAAAAAAGGAAACATATATCTATATTGTTCTTACCCTGACACCTTCATAACTAAGGTACAAATTCAAGCTTCTTTTTTATTATGAAGAAATATTTTAATCATATATAATAATTTATTTTCGTTTGTATTTAATTTATATTAAAAACTGAAATGCTTAATTATTTTTGTTTAAACGTTGCTGATCATGTGTTTGAGGAGTCAACTAAAGGACGTCAAGAAAAAGTAGCAAAATAATGAATGAACAGAAATAAATATGAATCAAATCGTAAAAGTGTGCACAAATAAGATAATTTAATTTTAGATTATTTTTAGGGCATTTTCGTATTAGAGTTTTCTTTTAAAAAATCAAAATATTCAATAAAAAATAAAGAAAAATAACGATATTGTTCTTACCGTGTACTCCTTTATAATTAAGGCACAAAATTAAGTTTCTTTTGTATTAAGAAGAAATATTTTTATAATAATAATAATATATATAAGAATTTATTCTCTGTTGTGTTTAATTAATATTAATTATTTTTAATTAATATTAGTTATTTTTTTAAACAATGTTGATCATGAGTTTGAGGAATTTTTTTTCAATTATATTTATAAATGTATGAATAATTTATCTATAAAGTTTAGAAACAAATTACCAAAATAAAGAAAGAAATTTAAATGGGAAATAAGTCATTGTTACTATCACAAAAACATAATTATAATAAAAATAATAGAATAAAAATTAATGATATTTCATTTCTTAATATATATAACCACTTTTCTTGAAATTAATATTAATTTTTTTTTGTAAATAAATTAATTTTAGAGATTTTAAATAAATTTCTTATTATAAGTATTGAAGAAAAAAAATTATATTGTTTTAAAATAAAAACTGTTATCAGTAAAAATCTAATCTAGTTAATTCTGCAAAACAGTGAAATAAGGAAATTAAAAAATGAATAACGAAATACTCCAACTTTTGGTTGTTTGCAACTTATACAATTCCTTCTATTATCTCACACTCTCCCTATATATATCTTGTTCAAATTTTCAATCGTTAATAAAATACTTTTTATTCATCCACTCAAGCTAAAATACATTTTTTTGAATTTGTAGTGGATGACACGTGATGTTAATACAGTTTTCTCAAATATTAATTCAGTAATTAAATTTAATTCATTAATTGAAGAACTGGACTGCTCGAAACTGACTTGAAAGGTACCTTGCAATAATGAAGCATTACAAGAGATGGATAGAATGAGAAATTATAGACCACCATCAGCTTCATAAATTAGAAAAGAAAAAAAAATAGAAAGCGATTAAATAGTAACAAACAAAAATAATAGTCCAACTCTATATATAGAAAGGAAAATGGAAAATTGCAAGGAAATTCGCTTTCTATTTTGCCACTTAATATTGTGATTCTGTCATATGTGTATACATATTTATATTAATTGTAATTATTTAATAAAAAGTCACTGAAATAAAATTTTTCTTTGTTGACCTAAGTAGGAATTGGCTTAATTTTTTATTTTTTATATTACTTGGTTTTTTTTTTCCAGTGATACATTACGAAACATTTTACGAACACGTGACACATTAGGAACGTTTTCAAAACATTACGATAAACCAAAATATTCCTTATCTCACAACTATTTGTTGGAAAAGAATGGGCAACAAACAATCCAACAAAGACAACCCACATAAAGCGATGTCCTCCAGAAGAAAAATCCAAAATGACGAATTCATCAAGAACGCCATGCTATTTCCTCTCCATAGAAAAAGAAAAGGACAGGAAAGAAAAGAGATCACATTGAGTCCTACCTGAAAGATTCAGAAAAAAAAAAAAAAAAAAAAAATACCAAAGGTGTGGTACAAGGGTCATCCTCACTAAACACGTAAGCCTCGCCTTGCGTGTCGTCGAGGTATGTACCCAGGAAAATCTGCACCGGATTAGAACGCCTGCAACGCAACGGACGAATCAATCGCTTTTCAATCTGTTGTGTGTGTGTGTGCGCCTATATCTACCTATTCGGTGAGGTCTCACCCCCTCTACACCCCCCTACTGATAATATCTCTAAGTGTTACGTGAGCACCGTGGGGTTTTAGAGGGCTTCTGGAACTCATACTATCTGATGGGTCATCCCAAAACCTATAAGAGATATTGGGGGAAATAACAGGGGGGTTGCAGAGATGTCTCAATCAGTCGAAAAATCTCAACAACTGAGTCCTTCCCCCCCCTCCCAACTCGGTACCGTAACGTGTCACATGAAAGAGTATACGTGAATGCCAGCATGCGCGGTGGGGAGGGGGAAAGGGACTAAATCTCTGAATATGTCCCCATTAGGTGTCGACCAATATGGAAGGGGAAGATCTCCACATTAGGTAAATACAGAAGCTGACAGCAATGGCAATTGAGAGTTACGGATTTTTAGAAATAATATAATTGCATTTGATTTCTGAAATATATCTGAATTAATGTAAAACATTTAAGTTTTCAATGTATGGGAAGCAGTAATTATTCGTTAGTTATTAACATATCTCAAATTAAAATATAGTTAAAAATTTGGCTTTTGATAATCGTACTACATTTATTGATCTGCTGTATACTGAAAATAAAGTCTAATTGTTAACATTTGATTTGCTAACACTTTTTATAAACTTAAGTGTTAGATTTTTTATGGCTAATTTTAATTCCTTAATCACGTATAAAGATATATGATTGATCTATTACGATATAAAATTTTGCAAGAACAACATAATGACTTTTTCGATTTTCTGGAGATGAAAATTTCTTTCTTACGGCTACTTTTTTTTAAATATGCGTAAGCAATTTGTAATATTAATTAAAGGTAGCTTTTTTTCTTGAAATATAAATTCACAGTAATAAAGTTTTAATTAATAACGATATATAGTTTTTGTATACATTAATTTACATTAATTTACATAATGTAATAATTTTTAAAAATCGAGGAAGTATGTTTTTTATGTTAAGGGACACTAAGTTCACACTAAGACATTGGGTGACTTGATGGATACGAGTAAGGTTTCGAACTGAAAAAGGTCAATTGATACTCAGCAATTGTTAAAGGAAGGAGTGTTAATGGACTATGCCGGGTAATAATTGTCCTACGAACATATGCCAACAATTTGTAAAGGATCTATGGTCCTATGCCAATAATTGGTAATGGACCTATGCCGGTAATATTGTCCTACGAACATATGCCAACAATTGGTAATGAACCTATGGAATGCCCACAATTGGTAATGAACCTATGGAAATATGCCAACAATTGGTAATAGATGTATGGACCTATGCTAACAATTAGTAATGGACCCATGTCGGGAATAGTTGAGATAACCTTCGTAACCTGAAAGTTCTTAAATTTGATTTAATGTGGAGGCTCAAACCTTTCAAATGTTATATTCAAAACTGCAATGGCATCAAGATATCCCAAGATGGATTAGGTCAATAACAACTTTTCCTCCATGATATGTATGGTTGACTCAGGTGGTCCAAACATCATCATTATACCTTTTATATATTCTAAGAAAAACAAGATTTAAAACTAATTCAGAACGAAAGAAATCAGTGAAGTGCAAATATCCTTAATAATTATCCTTCTTGAAAAACGAATTCAGCATCATCAAAAAATTCAACCTGGACGATGTAGATAAGAAATGACAGCAGATTTTCGAAGATCATATATTTTTTCTTAGATTTCAATTTATAGTAATAAAATTTAAGCAGTAATATTCCACTCTGATATGCATCACATCACATAAATTTAATTTTCGATAAAATTATTATTATTTTTTTATTTAATATATAAAACTTGTTTTCGATGACAGTGATTTTTGCATGACTCAAGCAAAAACATGATTTGAAATAACTCAGAGGGAAAGAAATCAGTCAAATGCAAATGACTATTTCAGTGCAATTATCCTTTATGAAAAATGATTCCTGCATCATCAAAAAACAGGAAGAAAAAAAAATTAAAAAACAGCAGCATAAAAAGAAAGCAGATAAGAAACGACAGCATAGCTGATGCCAGTTATAGATTTCTAACTTAATTACCTAATAAAATGATTACTTGCGCATAAAGTAATGTGGTTTGACATTAATTGGATACGACCACCAGTGTAGCGAAATGAAAAAAAAAAAAAAGGAATAAACAGTCTTTTTTTTTTTTTTTATTATTATTTTTCCTTTTTTTTTTTTTTTTATAACTTATTAGATTCTTAACGAAGAAGATTTAAAATTACCTGCAACAGAATTATCCTCCACGTAAAATTTTGTGGCCATGGACCATGGTGGCAACAAAAGGTTTTTCATGCGTGAATGCCATGTCGGATAAGTAATGAATTATTCCAAAATTTTAAAGAATTACGATTATGGAAATGAATCATATGAATAATTAGTAAGATTCTTTCTAAAAAAATTATTTGTTTTAATAAATTATTCGATTGAATGGCCTTAATGACAAATGGGAATGTTTGAAAATAGATTCATTTATTGAACAAAACTTTGTGATTAATATTCCATTATGACAATTAAATTTTGAATAAGAATGAATTAATCCTATAGTTTCGTCTATGCAGTATTATTGTCATCAGATGAGACAAAATTGTCAACTAAATGAAATACATCTGCTAGTAGTTTTGAACGACCATTAATTGTCTTTCAGTAAAAGTGAAATAATAACTCATTCAGCTTTTTTGTGACTTTTTGACAATTAATTTTGAATTTTAATGCAGATATATAGTATTTAAAAGTTCAATTATAGTTTTTTCTTATTTGAAATGTTATACGATATATTATTGAAATATCGAAAAACCGTAACAGCTACTTTTTAAAATTAAAGCTTAATTTGAAAAATTAATATATAAAGAAATCGTTTTTCTTTGGAAATATTATATAATTATTATTATTGTTAAATCAAATATATTCTTTACGTCAAACATATCACCAGTGTTTATTTTGAATTGCACCCTGGTGAATCATACACTTGATGGGCGTATTCACCACAATGATTCACTGTGACTCACGAACCACATGTACTGATACGTATTCTAAACATGCTTGTGGAAATTTAGATTGCAATTTAGGATGCAAATGTAAAATTGCGTTACAAGATTAACGTAAACAGGCTTTTTTAACATGTGTTAAATCCTATAAAAAAAAGTAAATTTTTATTACTTGTTGTTATTGCTATATCACTTTCAGTTAAAAAGTACCATTAAAAAATCATTGGACATATTCTAAGCCTAATTTACTTCATATATGAAATACAAATTAGAGATAATTTTGATATGTATAATGTTAGTTTTATAAAGGATTTTAAAATTTAAAAATATTACTCGAATCAAACAGTAAAATATTCAGTTTCACTTATTCGTCCATTTTCAGTTAAAAAAGAAAACCAGGCAGAATTTTCAGTTTTTTTCAAAGTATAAAACATAATTCAATTTATTTATCATTGTGATTGTTTTCATTTTTTATTTCTGTTTCATAAAATGAATGTTTAAATTATCAATTCGAATTTAACCATAAAATATTTAATGTCTGTGGTTCCTTCAATTTTAGTTGAAAAGTCTTTGTTAAAAGCATATTTAATGCTGATTTTTTCATATATCAAATGTAAATGTTGGCCAGAGCCAACGGCCGTACCATGCTGAATATACCGGTTCTCGTTAGATCACCGAAGTTAAGCATCATTGGGCGCGGTCAGTACTTGGGTGGGTGACCACCTGGGAACACTGCGTTCCGTTGGCAAATTTGGGACCTGAATGGCCGAGTGTCTAGCGCTCTGGCGCTCGGTGTCACAGGTTTCGGGTTCGAATCCCGGCGGTGCCATGGATGTTTGTAGTGGTTCGGAATCCACTTTAAGCCGTAGGTCCCAGTCTTCTATGACTGTAAGAGCGTCACGGAGCAAAAGTCAGGCTTCTACCTACGGGGTGCTCCATCACAACAGAAGCTGCTTCCTTCCCCTTCAATCATGAGTCTATATGGGCCCGTGGGCTTGGCCAGCCAAGTGGGATAAGAAACAACAACAACAAAACAACAACAAATGTTGGCTTTTTTTCCCCCGAACACTGTAAACATCTGGTTTGAAAAACAGGACTTTTATGGTTTAAAATATAATAAATATATTTAAATCGACATTATGAAGAACAAAACGCATTTTATTCCTATTTTATTTTACTTACCAATGTAAAATAAACAATTACAATTTTTTTTTTTTTCAGTTATTAACCGTTGAATAAAGAATAGAAAATGTTTACAAATCGAAAATTAAAATTTTGAATGATGTTATTTCTTTATTTCCAATTAAAAAAAACATATCAAAAACATGTTCTATACCTATTTTGTTTTATCAAGTTTGTTTCGATTGTAATTTTTTTTTTCCCTTAAATTTCTGTAACGACTTTCTCAAAGAAGACTTCTAAGATTTCGTGAACGATTTAAATCGAACCTTAATATTCGATTTGTGCCATTCCCCTACGACCCCTATTCAGGGGTGGCCAATATGTCGCCTGGCTGAGCAGGACAGAAACTGGAATTGTTGTAGCTGCTGACAATAGGCAAAAGGGGGGAGAGACTTTCAAAAAGAAGACTATTGACACTACTGCCGTTCCTCCGTCCCTGTGAAACAGCTTTAATTTATCGTTAAAGGGGCTGACACCCCCTAACAACCACCCCACCCCCGGACAGCTGAACCAGCAGGACTTTATTAGTCCCGCTTAGGTTGTTGTTCACCCAAATCCCCAGCTTTGATCCGCGGATTCCACGTTACAACACAAAATGGTTGCCTGCCCGGATTGGGAGAAAGAAAGAAATTATGACGTTCGTGTCAGGGCACATATTGAGATTGTTGACGGCCGGACAGAAGGGGGCAGGACCCACTGTGGGGATCTGCGGATTTGAATAAAGAGGGCGTTGTTGAGCTTGTTAGTGCGCTTTGTGAGAGTGTAGCGAATTTCTGAGAGGAACCGTTTGATTGGATTATTTGATTTATTGTAAAATGTAACTGTATGACTTAATAAATGTAGTCCAGTGTAAAATAAGCACTTGGAATCTGGCATTTAGAGCTATTTGTGGTTAAATATTGGCTTTTTTTTCCACTATGTAAGACCACGACTGAATTGTAATATATATCTGAATAACACTTAATTTAATAATCGTTATTTAATGTCTTTTCTATAAATGATTCATTATTATTATTATTTTCTTTTTGATTTTTTTAAGTCCATCATATGATAGCAAAAATAAGTTTTTTGTGGTGTTTTGACTTGTATATTTTGAATTAGCTTTTGCTATGAAATATCACAAAGGCAGTGAAAAAACATTATTATTATTCATTAATGTTATTATTATTGCTGTTTTAGTGTTTTCAGTAGGCAAATGTCATTATTTTGTTCTTAATTCTTACATTTGTATATATATATATATATATATAGAGAGAGAGAGAGAGAGAGAACAAAATAATGACAAATATATAAAAAAACATCTGAAAACATCATGTATATAGTATTTCAAATTATTGTATCAATATATATGAGTACAAAATATTTCATCAGATATCAAATATGTTTCTTAATTTTTGCATGGAAAGTAAAATTATTCATAATTTTTTTTTGAAATGTGCCCTGTTTTCAGATGAAAAGCTATATTCATTAACATAATTTATTTTTTATTTTTAATACATTATGCATCCTTCTCTTTAGTTGCCAAAATATACTACTATCAGCATCATATATTATTCAAAGGCATATTAAGATATTTTTTATTAAACTTCCTTTGAAAATAAAAAACATGGCATTTTAAAATAACATTTCTCAAGTTTGACTTTCAAACAAAATTATTCATTACAACTTTTACTAACATTCAATTCCTTTCAATAACATTCCTTTTCAGCAACCTTTACAAATACAGGAATTTACAAATATTTTCACTTTACTTTTAACAAATTTTAAGCTGCCAATAGTAATTTTAAATAGATTTTGAAATCTCCTTTAGATTTTAACAAACAAGCAGAAAAAAGTGCTTTGTTTAACGTTCTAAGTCATTTCAAATATTGTTTAGATTTGGAAAGTAAGCTATTCAAACGTCAAATGATTTTTTTATATCATAATTATTATAATTAGTAGGATAATTAAATTAAGTATTACTATTGCATGATCAAAAAGATAATATAAAAAAGTATTAAATAAACAAAAACATCAGTCAATCATGCAGCTCAAGTCAAGGATTAGAATATAAAACTGTTCAGTTAATCCTTCAGATGTTCTAATTACCATTTATTGTTTTTAATCTTTAAAAAAAGCCGAGCCGTCTTTAATATCATCAAAAAATGACATTTTAAAATAATATTTCTCAAATTTGGCTATCAATCAAAATTATTTATTACAACTTTTACTATTCAAATCCTTTCAATAACATTCCTTTTCAACAATATTAAATTCCTTTACAAATAAAAGAATACTTTACGCCAAATTAAAAGTTTTATTTTACTCTTACAAATTTTAAACTGATAAAAGTAATTTAAATGAGACTTTGAAATCTCATTTAGATTTTAACAAACAGCAGAAAATGCTTTGTTTAATGTAAGTCGTTTCAAATAATGTTTATAGTTTTAGATTTGGAAAGTTAAGTATTCAAACGTCAAATTACCAATTTTTATATCATAATTATTATAATTAGTAGGATAATTAAAGTAATTATTACTATTGCATCATCAAAAAGATAATATAAAAAAGTATTAAATAAACAAAAACATTAGCTCAAGTTTGGATTAGAATTTAAAACTTTTCAGTTAATCCTTCAGATGTCTTAATTACCATTTATTGTTTTTAATCTCTAAAGTAAACGTGGCCTTCTTTAATGTTATCTGCAAAACCTTAATCTTAGTTATTTTAAGCAAACAGAATTCGATTAATTTACTTTTTTTATGGACTTATGCTTAAGGCTCTAAATCGGTGCTTTTCAGTCATAAGATTAAATTTTGTCAGCGACGTATCCTAATGCATTCCTCACTCTCAAACCATAATAGTCGTCTTTATTAAAATTTCCTGCAATTTACGTTCCATCTTAAGAACTGGGCGCATTTCGTGGCGAATCTTTAAGACCAGCGTGTGTGCGATAGCAGACTATTTAGTAACTAATCCCACAAGAATGAGAAATGCACTCATTAAAATCTAGAAACTAATTTCTGCAGCGGCTAGTTCCGAAGTTAATCAAAAAGTTCTTTTTCATCAGGGGAAGTTCTACCGCATTCTTTTAAGTTCGTTCATTTAGCGCCACTTAGGAGTAATTTATTTCTTGAAAATTTTCTTCGCTGGCATCAGATCGTGGACATCTTGGCTGAGTCGTTTAATAATAATACCAATAATAATCCGAGGGATCTGGCAACAGCCGTAGCGTAACCATGGAGACGGCTATCTGCCATTTTGTTCTTCATTATCAGACTTATGCACCGAGTTAACGTGAAAAATTAAAGGCGTTGCACGAATTATAATTACATTTCGTCAGGGAAGATTCTCCTCTGGTGAATTTTCCAATTTATTGTGTTCGTCCTTTATTATCGAACGAGAAGCCATTTTTTTTTTTTACAATTATATTTTTCCTTAATTTCTATCCGCCATTTTTTTTTTTTTTTTTTTTTTTTTGTCTCTTATTTATTTTTATTATTTTTTTTGTTTCTTCTTTTGGAAACTAGAAATAATGCTTGAGTTAATTTATTCCAATTTCTATGCGT
The DNA here is from genome assembly GCA_021605075.1 of Caerostris darwini. Lineage (NCBI taxonomy): Eukaryota > Metazoa > Arthropoda > Arachnida > Araneae > Araneidae > Caerostris > Caerostris darwini. The sequence goes on from BPLQ01004844.1 coordinate 18,679, forward strand.
TGGAGGTTTCGGTTAGCAAGATAAAAGTTTTTCTTTCTAGACAGTTCATTTCATTTTAATAACGTAAATTCGTTGATAAAATGAAAAAAAAAAAAAAAAAAAAAATATGGATGTTTCAAGAAACGTTTTGTATGAAAAAATTGCTCCTCAGTTAAAAATAAGCATTTTTTTTTTTTTTTAGTATTCATTTAAAATAAAAATAAAAATTAAAAAAAACGAAAAGGTAAAATTTAATCTATGTGTAATCATATTGGAAATAAAAAGATTCTAAAGGCAATTTTTTGAATTAAGTTTGCCTTTTGTAATTTAAGATTGTACATAGGACTAAGAAAGTATCTTAATATGCAAGGCACATCTGTACTACACATATAAAATTTAATACATAATTTAAGAATGAATAAAATGTTAAAAATAGTTGTTTTAATGTAATGCGAAAGTCTAGCTTTTTAAAATATTTTCAACATTTTAACAACTTTTCTTTAAAATAATGCACCCTATAATTTAAACTGAAGTAAATACATATTAATATATAAATACGAAATTTAAAGATACTAAGAAATCTTTAAGAAAATTAAATCGTTTTGAATTTTATTTTTGTTAGTTTTTTTAGGATAATTTTACTTAAAATAATTTTTGAGTATTATGAGAGTAAAAATATGTTTAAATAATTTTAAAAATACTAAAATATATATTTCATAACAATATTATCTTTTCTAAATAATCAGCATAATGCACCCCGATATAGCTTTTTCTATTTTAAGCCGTATGTAGTTAACTTTTCGTATATTTCTTCAAAGCACATTGATTGTTATTGATTACACCATTTCTACTTCTACTCTATTTCTATATATATATATATATAATGATACAAATAAAACTTTTATATATATATATAAAATTTTATTTGCATCATTTGAATCACATATTTCGCAATGGACTATTATCAAGAAAGAAAACTAGCAGATCAATAACTTTTCAAATTAATAATTCAAAAAAATTAAATTGTCTTTTTTAATTAAATTGTAGTATCTTTTTTAGTTATTTGTATTATACTTGACTGAAACAAAAAAAAAAAAAAAATTGTAAATTGTATTTAAAAAAAATCTGTTCAGAAAAATAATCATTGGGTGGATTTTTTTAATATTTATAAATTGCAAAAAATGTTGATATAGACATTTATTTAAAAAAACATTCAACATTTTACTGTGACTTCAAAAGATTTTTGTATGTCTTTTTTAATATTACCAGCCCTTAATTTCTCTCTTTGATACAGAAGATTTGTTGGCATTTGTAAAGATCAATTTTGAATTTAATTTTATTATTATAAAAAAAATTGCGTCCCCGATTAGATCCGTGACAAGGTGCGTAACTAGCATGCAGAAGGGCTATGCTTCTAAAATGCTGTCAAATCCAATGACATCATTGTAGAAGCACCCTTTTCAGTACCAAGAGACTCGATGGCGATTGTGGTAACATGAGTAAAAATAATTGCGCATCGAGAATCCAACTGCTTGGCAAGATTTTTTTTTTTCCCCAGGACATGCAAATGTGAGGCAGATACCAATAAAAGTCCTCCCGGAAGCCACTGGCTTGCTTTAATTTCCTTCGATGGGCTATTATTCAGGGGATACATAAGAGATATAAGAGGGCCTCCAATTTTCAACAAAAAGAAGACGATAGAAAATTATATTGTATATATATTGTACAGAACCAGATCTAAATGTCTTTAAAAATAGGCCACGAAAAGAATTAATAATAATATTTAAAAAAAGCTTTTTTTTAAAAAATCCTATCTTTACATTTCTTAATTTGACCTGGTTTCCTTACTAAATGTGATTACAGATATGGGATGTACATGCGATGGATTTAATCTAAACTATCTTGTTGAACAAATAACAAAAAATTATTATTATTTTGCAATATTTAAAAAAAAATATAAATCTGGCTTTTATGAGAACAATGCACTCGTTAAAACTGGATGGAACTTCATAAATTGGCTTAGTTCATGAAAAAAAAAAAGCGTATTTATGAAGATGCCTCGCGATCAATACGGTGAGTTCGGACCTACTCAAACAACTAAGTAGACGTTGATGAATTACGATGATGGATGATCCATGGCTGATGTCCCCTTTCATAAACTCGCGCATGAGGAGAAGTCGGAAAAATGTAAAAGTCTAAGTAGATAGAAAAAGAGGCAAGAAGCGAAAACTGCTGGTAAAATGATTTAATAGGCAGGTGACAGTCGGATGGGTGAAAAAAAGGGCTGGATGGAAGCGGCAGTGGAGAATAGAATTAGAAGAAAATGTTAGATACAAAACTAGGAAATCTACTCAGAAGGGAATGCATGCTTTCAAAGACCAAGGGAAAAAATGAATATTTGAACTACAAACATTCAAAACGTTTTATTTAATTTGTAGAATTAAAATAAAGCATTTTTTTTCCATACATGGCATTTTCCTTCTATTATATATATATAAAGTGATCCATCACTAAGTTTACTCACTTCTTGGAGAGCCAACTCGACTATTTAGACAGCTCGAGATCATACACCAATCTGGGTTAGCAGTGCTATCTACCAGCAATATCTTGACTGTAGATTGTGGTGAGCAGAGGGTATGTGCAGAAACACTTCATTTTATATACTGCTGAGTAGTAAGATGGTTAATGATACGAACCCGGAATCAATCAATATGCACTTGACATACATAGATGCGAATTGTAATGAACTATCAGTATATCGTTTATACGAGAAACGTATCAGATAATACGTATTCATAAACTTAAACTATTTTCACAATTTATTTTAATACTGATGTTTGCAACCATTTAGACGTGGCCTCAACAATGGTCAAGACTAGATTCATCATTGCAGTCAACAATGATCAACACCAGATTCATCATTACAGTCAACAATGATCAACACTAGATTCATCATTACAGTCAACAATGATCAACACCAGATTCCTCATTACAGTCAACAATGATCAACACTAGATTCATCATTATAGTCAACAATGATCAACACTAGACTCAACAACGGTCTGGTGAATTGGACTGCTTGATCTATGGATATGCCATGCTTCGATTACGTCTTCTGAGTGTATATCAAGACACTAGTGATGACACCCCCTACGACATCCCTACTGACAGCATTTACGAAATGGCTGCAAGCATCACAACGGCTTCGGAAAAATACAAGATATGACCAGAATTTCAGGAATTCTATGTGCAAGAAATGTGTGAGGCTAGTATCACAGCTCGTGAACATCTATTCTAACATCTCTTTTGACTTAGTATGAAATTCCTCTTTGTTATCTTCGTTGATATAAATTGATTACTAAACCATATATTTACTTACGTGATGTCCTTTCATTCGTGATGCAGAGTCAGGAAAGCATTTCCTACTCTGTATTGCTATGGGGTTCCAAGTCATCTAGATGTACTCTACCACTTCTAGAAATTAGTATACATTATGCTGGGACACCTTGTATATAGGAAGAAAATGCTGGTGAGATTTTATCCATTTCTAATTCTCAAGCTCGCCAAACAACATGCATTTTATCATTTATTAAAAAACTCTATAATGTAATTATAGATTTCCATGAAGAATAAGAAATTTTGAAAGAGGCGTTGTTCATGCCGCATTCTGTTTCCACGGATTTACAAACATATCTCTGGCCTAATGAGATATGCAATGTTATCTCGATGTAAATCAAAAATACAATTAAGATCCAATGTGAAATCTATTAAAATGTATTCATTGTAATACTGATTAAATAAATTTCATAGATTGCAAACGAATTTAATAAGAGTATTGTAATTTTAAAAAAATAATATCTCAACAAATTTCTTAAAAAGTCAAGTTATCCAAACGTAAAATTTTGTTTACAAATTTCTACCCCTATTAATATAGATTTTACAAGAAATCTTTAATAAATTACTTCAAATAATTTCTTTAATTAAAAACCAAACAAAAAATTATTTTTCTTGAGTAAAGCTTTAAATCAGATTACAGTAATATCAAAAATTTCGCATCATTTTATTTCATTTCCATTCAATATTTTCAATACGAACTTGGTAGAAATGTTTTGAATATTTCAAATACACAATTATTTAAAGCTTATATTTATATTCTATTGATTATTATGTAATAATATAATACATAATTCAAATAGTTTCATCATAATAAAATAGCAAAATCAGTCAAAAGCAAAAAGAATAATGTAGTAATAAACAGAATATTTTCTTCAAAGATAATTAGCAATATTATCATTATTTGATTAAATGTTTTTGCATAAAAATTTCATTAAAAACGTCAAAACAGCCTTATGTTATTGAGCTTTCTGTTATGGAGTTCCCATCTTTTTAGTATTCACAAATATGTCATAAGAACTACAATCCAAAAATGACTGCATAAATGGAACTGCAAATCCGTAATAAGAGTTGCATTATTTAAAAAGAAAAAATTTAGAACTACAATCCAAAATACAGTTGAACATTGTAAAAAAATATATATTTTGCAAATACTCAAGTGATGAAAAACTTTTGATATATTAAGGTTGAATAAAATCTTGGAATAAGGAGGGTATATAAGTATTTTATTAAGCTCGCAGAATAATCTTATATCTAGAATTGAGAGTCATAATGGGCATTTGACAGGGATATTGTATTATTAATGTCAATAATCCAACTAATTCAACTGAAATTTCTGTATTTATAGTATGTCTGTCTTTATTATCTGTCTATATTATCTGATGCAAACCGAATCTGCTCTAAATATATGTAGTACCAAAAAAAATACGATGGAGATTTTGGTCATTAAAAAGATTTAAATATTTACATAAAACAAGGCGCGTTTTTATTTCAATCATAAATAAAGATAACAGCAAATAAAGATTCACCAATGATTTAGACTGCACTCAAAATGCTTATCTATCACACTAAAATATCTTAATGTACCATTTTTTTATCCCTACAAGAAGTAAGAGAGAATCAATAGTGCACGATAACAGAAGCGTTTTCTCTTTGAAAGGTTGGGTAATTTTTATGGCCATTTGATTAAAGGCGCACCCACTGAAAAAGCAGTAGAGGATCTTTCTATTTTTTTTGGTGTCCTTCTTCTTTACAGTAACCATCTGAAAACATTACCTGCATTTAGCCTTGGCCACAATTCCGTCGGGGGTTGGAGATAAGGCCACAATGCCAACACCGAGGTCTGCAAGGGACATTCTTATCACAGGCCACAGCGTTTTACGAGCCTCGGACTGTAATCTTTTCCTCGTTTACTTAGTTACTTTTTTGTTGGTGGTTTTGCTGTCTTCCCCATATTACTGCAGAACTCGGTGTGGTCAGTCAAAAAGCATTTTACTGCCTTTGAGAGGAACGTATCAGAGGAATGAGATATTTTCTCCAGCCCTGAGGTCCTGGTTGGTTTGGTGGAGACATGGTGTTGTCCGGTCCATTATTGGATTTGTTGTTTTTTTTTTTAGTTGTTTTTCTGGATTGTTGATCTTTCTTTATGATGTTGTGGAAAAGAAAAAAGAAAACAAGTTGCGATGACTCTGCTTGTTTGTATAGTGACGAAAAACGTTTGCATGATCCGCTTGTTGTCTCCTAAAGCTCGTATATTTATCCTGGTTCTTTTAGTTTAGTGCAATTTCTGAGATAATGTGCATATTTCAGCAAGATCTATATTTGTATTATGCATTAATATTTATGTAGGATTTTATCATATTAAATTCTTACGAAAAAAAAATACTTGCTTTTTTAAAGAAATAAAAACCTATGTTTTCTTAATGTGGAAAAAAAACCCAGCCACTTAAGAATAATTAATTGCGTTTGATTATGAGACTTAATGGATGAATCATAACAAACTAACAAGAATAAATTTCTGTAAGTTGACTTCTAAAGTCAATGTTTGTCATTAAATATATATAATCTAGTTAAGTTCTTTAGTTTAGTGTAATTTGTGAGATAATGTGCATATTTCAGCAAGTTCTGTATTTATATTATGCATTTGTGGACTGATGGCCGAATGGCTAGCGCTCTGGCGTTCGGTACCACAGGTATCGGGTTCAAATCCCGACTTTGCCATGGGTGTTTGTAGTGGTTCGGAATCCACTTTAAGCCGTAGGTCCCGGTCCTAACAGGATCGTAGAGCGCTGTGGGGCATTGTTACTCCGCGTCCGTGGCTTACCATATTACACGCGCCCCCTGGGTAATGCAAAGTGAGTAACATCGGTGCAGCCTTCATGGCGAAAGATCACGGTCTATTTGCCAGCTGCATTTGAAGAAAAAAATAAAAAAATATTATGCATTTATATTTAAGTATGATTTTATCATATTAAATTCTTACGAAAATAATGATTTACTTTTTAAAGAAATGAAAACTTATATTTTCTTAATGGGATAAAAGAAAAAAAAAAAAAAAAAAAAAAAAAAAACCCCCAGCTACTTAAGTATAACCAATTTTAAATGTTTGGTTATGAGACTTAATGGATGAACCATAACATAGTTCTCTCTATATATTTATATATATCATAACATTATTTCTGTAATTCTGCAAACATTTTTATATCTTAAGCTTTAATTGTTTAAATAAAGATTATTCACATATCTGAAGAATAAATATAAATAAATTACGTTGGAAAATTTTTATACTGCACAACTCTATGTCAACATTGAATAATTATAGGGTAAAAATGCAAAAAAATGCAAAAGTATGCACTTATATAAAAAAACCTTTCGTCTGAGGTTGGTCGTAAATGACAGTAAATAATGTTTTCAAAGCATAAAAAACAATATTTGGGAACCCAGAAGTTGCTAGGCAAATTATTGTATTTATTTATTTCTCATGGTACATCAACTACTTTATTATCATTATTTTCATAACTTTTGATCCTGAATTCAAAACTGATTTAAGTTCTTTAAAAAATAAAATAACCTTTAGAATTTAAAATAAATTTCGTACGAAAAGAAACCATTTTTTAATACTATTAAATAAATAATGCATTTATTTATTTATTTGTGGCAGCTGTTTACACAAAATTTAATTTTGATATTGAGGGATGTGTAATATTTTTCTAGAACTGAAAATGACTGTGCTTGTGTCATTCAAGATTTGGTAAGTGATTCAATATTTTTATTACCTTTCTACAGTTCATTATACCTTATATATTATTTATATTTCATTATACCTTATTTAGTTAACCTTTAATGACACTATACAGAAATATAAAACAGGCTGTTAAGTTGCTTGTTTGTAAACGAAAACAATTTTAACGAGCGAATGCAAAAAAAAATATATATATATACTAACATTCATCTCTAATAATAGTACTTTTGAACTAGTAGATTCAAATCCGTCTCAATTTATGATAAATTAACTTCAATTTTTTATGGATCTAACCAGGAAGCAAATTGTATAAATTTATGTATAGCGAATGTTATTTATCATATAATAGGTTTATTATAAAATGTGATTGTGTTTTTAAAAAGTCCTTTTAATTTTCTTGTATGTTGGTTTTTCCAATAGTGCCATTTCATTCATATATTAAAATAATTTTAGTTTATTTGATTTGTTGCTCTGCGGTCATTTTATGCGCACTTTGGGCTAATTAGACCGGGACCTACAATTTAACTACAATTTAACGTAACCACTAATGGTTGTTTGTTTGTAGTGGTTCGGAATCTATAATCGCAGTCTTAAATGCTTTACGTACAGTAGAACTTCCCGTTATGTTTGAACTTCCCGTCATAAAACTACCGAATTTAAAAAAAGTAAAATATGTATATATATATTTTTTCCTATAACTATAAATTAAAGATATTTTTACAGCATTTTAAATAAATCGCTCATAATACCTTGCACATTTTAGATTATTAAGGGCTTTCATTTAACACGAAAGGCATTTACAAAAATGATTAGAAAAGAAATTTTCGAAAAATATCTTATTTCGTTCGTACACTTACGCAAAGCGTGAATTTCATCCTTGGCCGGGCAGCATAACAAACACGTTTTAATCACCTCTGCTCAAAATGCGAAAGAACTGTTACACTATTACTATATGATTAATTATGTTTCGTTTAAAAGTCCTGTTACAGTTAAGGAAAGAAAAATTTTTAATTCGCGCTGTTTACGTATACCTCATTAAGATAACTTTAAAAGGAAAATTTCTTCTTTTTCTAATTTTGTTTTGTTACCGTAGCATGTGTTACTTTCACTTTGGATTAAAAGCGATTTTAAAGCTTTGAATTTTTCGGGAACTTTTTCCTCTTTGTTTCGGGCTAATTTCGGGAAAAGTCGTTTCACAACAAAATCGTTAAATTAAAACGTCATTCTCCAGTTTTCCTGATATTTTCACTCTTCCTTTTTACTCCAAAGAAAATACATTTTCAAAAGGATATAAAGTATTCTTAATTGTGAATCGAAAAAAATAAGTATTTTGTTTACTACAATGCAGCCATAGATTAGTGTTGGAACTCCATGTATTATTATAATTGCTTTTTGTTAAGAAACGTAACCGTGTACGATACATTTTAACGATTAAGTCGCTAGATTTCGAATTTGATTTTTTTTCAAAGAAGTTATTCTCCCGGAAAACATGCATTAAATTAGCGTCATCAGATCATTTGTCATTCGCAAAAGAGAAAAAATATTATTGATTTTTTTTAAAACTCTTTATTAATTGCTGATTTGAAAAATGATCCATTTTATTTGCATTTGTTTTACGAACTAAATCTTTATCTTTTTTTTTTTTTTTTTTTTAAATAACATAATTCATTAAGAATATCATGTTTTGCATAATGTATTTTGCATAATGCATAATGTATTACAGCATTTGTCTTGTTGGGTTGTAGGTTGGTTAACGCCTTCATGTAATTCTTATGCAAAATCAAAGGGCGGTTCATCAGCTACCTTATGTAAAACAGCATTTATTTTACATTTTATATATATATTAATATTTATATTATTTATATTATATACATTTTAACTGGTAGATTAGGAAAGAGGAGATATTTTTTTCTTTTTACGAGGTAGAGTTGATGGCCCTATGCCCAATAGTCATATTAGGCCGGGACCTATAGTTTAAAATGTGTTTTGAACCACTACAAGCATCCATGAAACCACCGGCACTCGAAAGCGAAACCTCTAGCATCGGACGTTAATCACTAGGCCATCAGGCCTCACATAAAAAAAATTACATTGATTAAAAATCTTTAAAAAAAATTCCTTATAATATTACATCTTTTAAACATGAAGTAATAAATTTAATAACTAAGATTACATACTAAATCCTTTACGTACAGTACAACTTCGCTTCCTGTTTGTAATAAAGAAATACATAAAACTAATGATTTTTTTTAAAAAGTAAAATATGTATACATTTTTTTTCTAAGATTATACATTAAAGTTATTTTTACAGCATTTTAAATAAGTCCCTCATAATACCTTGCACATTTTAGATTATTAATGACTTTCATTTAACACGAAAGGCATTTACGAAAATGATTAGAAAAGAAAATTTCGCAAAATATCTTATTTCGTCCTTACACTTACGCAGAGCGTGAATTTCATCCCTGGCCGGCTAGTATAACAAACACTTTTTAATCACCCCTGCTCAAAATGTGAAAGAACTGTACAACTATTACTGTATGATTAATTATGTTTCGTTTAAAAGTCCTGTTACAGTTAAGAAGAGAAAGAAAAGAAAAATTTTTAATTCGCGCTGTTTACGTATACCTCATTAAGATAACTTTAAAAGGAAATTTTCATTTTTTTTTTTCTTTTTTTTTTTAATTTTGTTTTGTTACCGTAGCATGTGTCACTTTCACTTTGGATTAAAAGCGATTTTAAAGCTTTGAATTTTTAGGAAACTTTTTTCCTCTTTGTTTTCGGGTTCATTTCGGGAAAAGTCGTTTAGCAACAAAATACGTTAAATTAAAACGTCATTCTCCGGTTTTCCTGATATTTTTACTCTTCTTTTTACACTCCCTGGAAAATACATTTTCAAAAGGAGATAAAGTATTCTTAATTGTGAATCGAAAAAATAAGTATTTTGTTTACTATAATGCAGCCACAGATTAGTGGGGGAACTTCATTTATTATTATAATTGCTTTTTGTTAAAGAAACATAACCGTGTCCGATACAATTTAACGATTAAGTCGCAAAATTCTGAATTTGATTTTTTTTAACAATGTTATTCGCCCGGAAAACATGCATGAAATTATCATCATCAGATCATTTGTCATTCGCAAAAGATAAAAAAGAAATGTCATTGATTTTTTTTAAACTCTTTATTAATTGACGATTTGAAAAATGATCCATTTTATTTGCATTTGTTGTATGAACTAAATCTTTATCTTTTTTTTAATTATTATAATTCATAAAAAATCTCGTGTTTTGCATAATGCATCACAACATTTGTCTTGTAGGATAGTATGATGGTTAACGCCTTCCTGTAATTTTTATGCAAGTTCAAAGGCAGGTCGGCAGCGTCCTTACGTAAAACAGCATTTATCACCCCACCTCCTCTCACTAGGGTTGTGCCTTCCAGGACGGTGTTTAGAAGGAACTACCCCTCATTTGCCAATCACATGAGAGAAAATACAGAAAACTCCCACCAGGTAGCCCGAGTAAAGAAAAAAAAATGTCGAAAAAAGCCATTGAGACTTTTCGTTTTATGGAATAGTTTTTACAACAAAGGCGGCAGAGGATTGAACCTCAGTCCTAAAGCTCACCAGCAGTGTACGTTAGTACTGGGCCACGAGTTGGGTATTATAATAATATAAAGAAATCTGCATCTAATATAATATAAGTATAACGTTTCATATATTTTACGGTGGAAATATGTACTTAAATTATTACATTATATACTAAAATAAAATATTTTTTAAATTTTCTATGCATGATTAAATAATGCTTGTTCCTATACTTCAAGGTTTATACATAATAAAATCACATTGATTCAAAATCTTTAAAAAATGTCTTATAATATCTTTTAAACATGAAGTAATACATTTAATAGCTATGATTACATACTAAATGCTTTACATACAGTAGAATTTCCCGTCATGTTTATAATAAAAACATACATAAAACTATTGAATTTTTAAATAATTTATAATTATAGAAAAAATATACATTTAAGATATTTTTAGAGCTTTTTAAATAAGTCCCTCATAATACCTTGCACACTTTATATTATTAATAGCTTTCATTTAACAGAAAAGGCATTTACGAAAATGATTAGAAAATAAATTTTCCCAAAATATCTTATTTCGTTCTTATACTTACGCAAAGCGTGAATTTCATCCTTGGCCAGCTAGTATAACAAACACTTTTTAATCACCTCTGCTCAAAATGCGAAAGAACTGTTCAACTATTACTATATGATTAATTATGTTTCGTTTCAAAGTCCTGTTACAGTTCAGAAGAAGAGAAAGAACAATTTTTAATTCGCGCTGTTTACGTATACCTCATTAAGATAACTTTAAAAGGAAATTTTATTTTTATTTTCTTTTTCTTAATTTTGTTTTGTTACCGTAGCACGTGTCACTTTCACTTTGGATTAAAAGCGATTTTAAAGCTTTTGAATTTTTCGGTAACTTTTTCCTCTCTCTTTTCGGGTTCATTTCGGGAAAAGTCGTTTCACAACAAAATGCGTTAAATTAAAACGTCATTCTCTAGTTTTCCTGATATTTTTACTCCTCTTTTTTATTCCACGGAAAATACATTTTCAAAAGGAGATAAAGTATTCTTAATTGTGAATCGAAAAAACAAGTATTTTGTTTACTACAATGCAGCCACAGATTAGTGGGGGAACTTCATTTATTACTATAATTGCTTTTTGTTAAAGAAACTTAACCGTGTACGATACAATTTAACGATTAAGTCGCCAGATTTCGAATTTGATTTTTTAACGATGTTATTCTCCCGGAAAACATGCATTAAATTATCTTCATCAGATCATTTGTCATTCGCAAAAGAGAAAAAAATTTATTGATTTTTTTAAAACTCTTTATTAATTGACGATTTGAAAAATGATCCATTTCATTTGCATTTGTTGTATGAACTAATTCTTTATCTTTTTTAAAAATTATTATAATTCTTCAAAAATCTGGTGTTCTGCATAATGTATCACAGCATTTGTCTTGTTCGATAGTAGGTTGGTTAACGCCTTCCTGTAATTTTTATGCAAGATGAAAGGGAGATCATCAGCTACTTATGTAAAACTGATGACAGAAAGGCCAGCGCTCTGGCGTCGGTACTACAGATTTCGGGTTCGAGTCCCGGAGGTGACGCCATGAATGTTTGTAAGGGTTCGGAATCCTCTTTAAATCGTAGGTACTGGTCTAACAGGATCGTAGAGAGTTACGGGGCTATAGTTACTAGGCGTCTGTAGGTTATCTCAAGCTTTTAGCTTTTCTTCAAGCTGCTTATCTAGTGCTAAGTGAATAACGTTGGTGCAGCGCTTGCCTTAAGGCATTAAATACAATTGTATAAGTGTTTTCCAGCTACATTAGAAAAAAAAATATTACATCTTTTAAACATGAAGTAGTAAATTTAATAGCTAAGTTTACATACTAAATGCTTTACGTACAGTAGAACTTCCCGTCATGTTTATAATAAAGACATACATAAAACTACTAATTTCAAAAAAGTAAAAGATGTATATATTTTTTTCACATAATAATAAATTAAAGATATTTTTACAGCATTTTAAATAAGTCCCTCATAATACCTTGCACATTTTAGATTATTAATGGCTTTCATTTAACACGAAAGGCATTTACAAAAATGATTAGAAAAGAAATTTCTCAAAATATCTTATTTCGTTCTTACGCTTAACGCAGAGCGGGAATTTCATCCTTGGCCAAGTAGCATAACAAACACTTTTTAATCACCTTTGCTCAAAATGCGAAAAAAGAACTGTACAACTATTACTATATGATTAATTACGTTTCGTTTAAAAGTCCTGTTACAGTTAAGAAGAGAAAGAAAATTTTTTAATTCGCGCTGTTTGTGTATACCTCATTAAGATAACTTTAAAAGGAAATTTTCTTTTGTCTTTCTTTTTTTAATTTTGCTTTGTTAAAGTAGCACGTGTCACTTTCACTTTGAATTAAAAGCGATTTTAAAGCTTTTGAATTTTTCGGGAACTTTTTCCTCTTTGTTTTCGGGTTCATTTCGGGAAAAGTCGTTTCACAACAAAATGCGTTAAATTAAAACGTCATTCTCCAGTTTTCCTGATATTTTTACTCTTCTTTTTATACTCCAAGGAAAATACATTTTCAAAATGAGATAAAGTATTCTGAATTGTGAATTGAAAAAATCAGTATTTTGTTTACTACAATGCAGCCACAGATTAGTGGGGGAACTTCATTTATTATTATAATTGCTTTTTGCTAAAGAAACGTAACCGTGTATGATAAAATTTAACGATTAAGTCGCCAGATTTCGAATTTGAAGTTTTTTAACGATGTTATTCTCCCGGAAAACATGCATTAAATTATCGTCATCAAATCATTTGTCATTCGCAAAAGAGAAAAAAAAATTATTGATTTTTTTAAAACTCTTTATTAATTGCCGATTTGAAAAATGATCCATTTTATTTGCATTTGTTTTATGAACTAAATCTTTATTTTTTTTAAATTATTATAATTCATCAAAAATCTCATGTTTTGCATAATGTATCACAGCATTTGTCTTGTTCGATAGTAGGTTGGTCAACGCCTTCCTGAAATTTTTATGCACGATCAAAAGGAGGTTCATCAGTTAATTTATGTAAAACAGCATTTATTCTACATTTTAATATTTATATTATATACATTTTAACTGGTAGATTCTGAAATAGGAGATATCGTTTTTTTTTCGAGGTAGGTGTTATTGAACCTATATACAATAGTCATATTAAATCGGGACCTACGGTTTAAAGTCGGTTTTGAACCACTACAAGCATCCATGGAACCATCGGCACTCGAACCAGAGGCCACTGGCACCGAACGTTAATCACTAGGCCATCAGGCTATACATAAAAAAAATCACATCGATTAAAAATCTTTAAAAAATTCCTTATAATATAACATCTTTTAAACATGAAGTAATAAATTTAATAGCTCAGATTACATACTAAATACTTTACGTACAGTAGAACTTCCCGTCATGTTCATACTAAAGACATACATAAAACTATTGAATTTAAAAAAAAAGTAAAATATGTATATATTTTTCTATCATTATAAATTAAAGATACTTTTACAGCATTTTAAATAAGTCCCTCATAATACCTTGCACATTTTAGATTATTAATGGCTTTCATTTAACACGAAAAGCATTTACGAAAATGATAAGAAAAGAAAATTTCCCAAACTATCTTATTTCGTTCTTATACTTAACGCAAAGCGTGAATTTCATCCCTGGCCGGGCGGTATAACAAACACTTTTTAATTACCTCTGCTCAAAATGCGTAAGAAGTGTACAACTATTACTATATGATTAATTATGTTTCGTTTAAAAGTCCTGCTACAGTTAAGAAGAGAAAGAAAAAATTTTAATTCGCGCTGTTTACGTATACCTCATTAAGATAACTTTAAAAGGAAATTTTCTTTTTTTAATTTTGTTTTGTTACTGTAAGTACGTGTCACTTTCACTTTGGATTAAAAGCGATTTTAAAGCTTTGAATTTTTCGGGAACTTTTTCCGCTTTGTTTAGGGTTCATTTCGGGAAAAGTCGTTTCACAACAGAATGCGTTAAATTAAAACGTCATTCTCCAGTTTTCCTGATATTTTTACTCCTCTTTTTTATTCCACGGAAAATACATTTTCAAAAGGAGATAAAGTATTCTTAATTGTGAATCGAAAAAACAAGTATTTTGTTTACTACAATGCAGCCACAGATTAGTAGGGAAACTTCATTTATTACTATAATTGCTTTTTGTTAAAGAAACTTAACCGTGTACGATACAATTTAACGATTAAGTCGCCAGATTTCGAATTTGATTTTTTTTAACGATGTTATTCTCCCGGAAAACATGCATTACATTATCGTCATGAGATCATTTGTCATTCGCAAAACAGGAAAAATTTTATTGATTTTTTTAAAACTCTTTACTAATTGACGATTTAAAAAATGATCCATTTTATACGCATTTGTTGTAAGAACTAAATCTACCTTTTTTAAATTATTATAATTCATCAAGAATCTCGTGTTTTACATAATGTAACACAGCATTTGTCTTGTTGAGTAGTAGATTGGGTAAAGCCTTCCTGTAATTTTTATACAAGATCAAAGGGAGGTCATCCGCAACTAATGTAAAATTGATGGCAGAATGGCTAGCGCTCTGGAGCTCGGTACCACAGGTTTCTGGTTCAGGCGGTAACATGGATGTTTGTAGGGGTTCGAAATCCACTTTAAACCATAGGTCCTAGTCTAACATGATCATAGAGCACTTGCGGGGTATTGTTACTTCGCGTCTGCAGCTTATCTTTAAGCTACACGCACCTTCTGAGTAGTGCTGAGTGAGTAACTTCGGTACAGCGCTTGCCTTAAGGCATCAAAGACAATTGTCTAAGTGTTTGCCAGCTGCATAAGGAAAAAAAATATTACAATTCTTTAACATGAAGTTATAGCTAAGATTACACTAAATATATAACGGACAGTAGAATTGCCGGTCATGTTTATAATAAAGACATACGCAAAAATACTGAATTTAAAAATAAAGTAAAATATGTATATTTTTTTCTATAATTACAAACTAAAGATATTTTTACAGCATTTTAAATAAGTGCCTCATAATACCTTGCACGTGTAAGATTATTAATGGCTTTCATTTCACACGAAAGGCATTTACGAAAATGATTAGAAAAGAAATTTTCAAAAAATATCTTATTTCGTTCTCATACTTACGCAGAGCGTGAATTTCATCCCTGGCCAGCGAGTATAACAAACACTTTTTAATCACCTCAGCTCAAAATGCGAAAGAAGTGTACAACTATTACTATATGATTAATTATGTTTCGTTTAAAAGTCCTGCTACAGTTAAGAAGAGAAAGAAACATTTTTAATTTGCGCTGTTTACGTATACCTCATTAAGATAACTTTAAAAGGAAATTTTCTTTTTTTAATTTTGTTTTGTTACTGTAAGTACGTGTCACTTTCACTTTGGATTAAAAGCGATTTTAAAGCTTTGAATTTTTCGGGAACTTTTTCCTCTTTATTTTCGGGAAAAGTTGTTTCACAACAAAATGCGTGAAATTAAAACGTCATTCTCCAGTTTTCCTAATATTTTTACTCTCTTTTTACAGTCCGCGGAAAATACATTTTCAAAAGGAGATAAAGTATTCTTAATTGTGAATCGAAAAAACAAGTATTTTGTTTACTACAATGCAGCCACAGATTAGTGGGGGAACTTCATTTATTACTATAATTGCTTTTTGTTAAAGAAACGCAAGCGTGTACGATACAATTTAACGATTAAATCGCTAAATTCCGAATTTGATTTTTTTTAACGATGTTATTCTCCCGGAAAACATGCATGAAATTATCGTTATTTAAACATTTGTCATTCGCAAAAAAGAAAAAAAAAATTATTGAATTTTTTAAAACTCTTTGCAAATTGACGATTTGAAAAATGATCCATTTTATTTGCATTCGTTGTATGAACTATATTTTTATCTTTTTTTTAATTATTATAATTCCTCAAAAATCTCGTGTGTTGCATAATGTATCACAGCATTTGTCTTCTTCAATAGTAGGTTGATTAACGCCTTCCTGTAATTTTTAAGCAAGATCAAAGGAGGTCTTCAGCTACTTATGTAAAACTGATGGCAGAATGGCTAGCGCTTTGGGGTCGGTACTACAAGTTTCGGGTTCAAGTCCCGGCGGTGCCCTGGATGTTTGTAGGGGTTCGTAATCCACTTTCCACCGTTTGTCCTGGTCTAACTCCACGTCCGTTGCTTATGTTCAAGCTACACGCACGTTTTGCGTAAGGCTAAGTTAGTAACGTGGGTGCAGCGCTTGCCTTAAGGCATCAAAGACTATGGTATAAGTGTTTGCCAGCTGCATTAGAAAAAAAATATTACACTTTTTTAACGTGGAGTAATACATTTAATAGCTACGATTACATACTAAATGCTTTACGTACCGTAAAACTTCCCGTCATGTTTATAATAAAGACATGCATAAAATTGTTGCATTAAAAAAAAGTTAAATATGTATATATTTATTATAAATTAAAATATATTTTTACAGCATTTTAAATAAGTCCCTCATAATACCTTGCACATTTTAGATTATTAATGGCTTTCATTTAACATGAAAGGCATTTACGAAAATGATTAGAAAAGAAAATATCTTATTTCGTAAATTTCATTCCTAGCCAGCCAATAACACTTTTAATCACCTCTGCTCAAAATGCGAAAGTACACTATTACTATATGATTAATTATGTTTCGTTTAAAAGTCCTCTTACAGTTATGAAGAAGAAGAAGAAAATTTTTAATTCGCGCTGTTTACGTATACCTCATTAAGATAACTTTAAAATGATTTTTTTATTTTTTATTTATACTTTTTTTTATTTTGTTTTGTTACTGTAAGCATGTGTCACTTTCACTTTAGATTAAAAGCGATTTTAAAGCTTTTGAATTTTTCGGGAACTTTTTCCTCTTTGTTTTCGGGTTCATTTCGGGAAAAGTCGTTTCACAACAAAATGCGTTAAATTAAAACGTCATTCTCCCGTTTTCCTGATATTTTTACTCTTCTTTTTACACTCAGCGGAAAATACATTTTCAAAAGGAGATAAAGTATTCTTAATTTTGAATCGAAAAAATAAGTATTTTGTTTACTACACTGCAGCCACAGATTAGTGGGGGAACTTCATTTATTATTATAATTGCTTTTTGTTAAGAAACGTAACGGTGTACGATAAAATTTAATGATTAAGTCGCTAGATTTTTCGAATTTGATTTTTTAACGATGTTATTCTCCCAGAAAACATGCATCAAATTATCGTTATGTGATCATTTGTCATTCGCAAAAGAGAAAAAAAAAATGTTTTGATTTTTTTAAAACGCTTTATTAATTGACGATTTGAAAAATGATCCATTTTATTTGCATTTGTTTTAAGAACTAAATCTTTTTATATTTTTTTTAAAATATCAGAATTCCTCAAAAATATCATGTTTTGTATAATGTGTTAAAGCATTTGTCTTGTTGGACAGTAGGTTCTTAAACGCCTTCCTATAGTTTTTATGCAAGATCAAAGAGAGGTTCATCAGCTACCTTAGGTGAAACACCATTAATTTATACATTTTAATATTCATATTATTTATATTATATACATTTTAATTGGCAGATTCGGAAACAGGAGATATTTTTTCTTTTTACTGGGTAGTTCTGTTGGCCCTATGCCCAATAGCCATATTAGACCGGGACCCATGGTTTAAAGTGGGTTTTAAACCACAACAAGCATCTATGAAGCCACCGGCACTCAAAAGCGAAACCTCTGGCATCGAAAGTTAATCACTAGGCCATCAGGCCCCACATAGAAAAAAATCACATTGATTAAAAATCTTTAAAAAATTCCTTATAATATTACATCTTTTAAACATGACGTAATAAATTTAATAGCTACGATTACACTAAATATATTACGGACGTGTCATGTTTATACTAAAGACATCACATAAAACTACTGAATTTAAAAAAAGTAAAATCTGCATACATATTTTTTCCTATAATTATAAATTAAAGATATTTTTACAACATTTTAAATAAGCCCCTCATAATACCTTGCACATTTTAGATTATTAATGGCTTTTATTTAACACGAAAGGCATTTACGAAAATGATTACAAATTTTTTTTTTTAAATATATCTTATTTCGTTCTTACACTTACGCAAAGCGTGAATTTCATCCCTGGCCGGCCATATAACAAACACTTTTTAATCACCTCTGCTCAAAATGCGAAAAAGAACTGTACAACTATTACTATATGATTAAAAGTCCTGTTACAGTTAAGAAGAGAAAGAAAAATTTTTAATTCGCGCTGTTTACGTATACCTTCATTAAGATAACTTTAAAATAGAAATTTTCTTCTTTTTTTCTTTTTTTAATTTTGTTTTGTTGCTGTAAGCATGTGTCACTTTCACTTTGGATTAAAAGCGATTTTAAAGCTTTGAATTTTTCGGGAACTTTTTCCTCTTTATTTTCGGGAAAAGACGTTTCACAACAAAATGCGTGAAATTAAAACGTCATTCTCCAGTTTTCCTAATATTTTTACTCTCTTTTTACAGTCCGCGGAAAATACATTTTCAAAAGGAGATAAAGTATTCTTAATTTTGAATAAAAAAAATAAGTATTTTGTTTACTACAATGCAGCCACAGATTAGTGGGGGAACTTCATTTATTATTATAGTTGCTTTTTTTAAAAGAAACGTAACCGTGTACGATAAAATGTAACGATTAAGTCGCTAGAATTCCTGAATTTGATTTTTTTTTAACGATGTTATTCTCCCGGAAAACATGCATTAAATTATCGTCATCAGATCATTTGTCATTCGCAAAAGAGTAAAAAAAAATTGTATTGTTTTTTTAAAAACTCTTTATTAATTACCGATTTGAAAAATGATCCATTTTATTTGCATTTGTTTTACGAACTAAATCTATATATTTTTTTAATTATTATAATTCATCAAAAATTTCGTGTTTTGCATAATGTATGACAGCATTTGTCTTGTTGGATGGTAGGTTGGTTAATGCCTTCCTGTAATTTTTAAGCAAGATCAAAGAGATGTCATCAGAGGCCTTATGTAAAACAGCCCCCGCCCCATTCAAAAAAGAAAAATTCAACAATTAATATACGTTTAATATTTTATTAAAGAATTTATTAAAATTACATAACAAAACAATTTTAAAATGACAAATTTATTTTCCAAGCTTGTATAGCATGAATACAATATTATCAACATTTAGAGTTTTTTTTCTAATGCAGCTGGCAAATATGTAGACCGTGATCTTTTTATGTCATAAGGGCTGCACCGACTTACCAGGACGCGCATGTAACTTGAAGATAAGCTACGGACGCGGGTAACAATGCCCCTCAACGCTCTTATATTCTATTAGACTGGGACCTACGGTTTAAAGTGGATTCCGAACCACTACAAACATCCATGCCACCGCCGGGAACCTGTGATACAGAGTGCCAGAGCACTAGGCACACGCCATCAGGGTCCATATTTAGAGTATTAAATACGTAATATGAAGCTGGGTGTCATGAGTTTCGGTCTCAATCATGACTGCTTGTAGTTGTTCGGAATCTACCTTAAACCATAGGTCTCGATATAATAGGGCTGACAATCTCATCTCATAAAAAGAATGGCAGATAGCCATGGCCCACTATAAGGCTGTTGAGCCATTGAAGAAGAAGAATTTGATTATTACAAACACACATTTAAACCGGTTTTGATAATTCTTTCCGGAGTTAATTTTAGTATACTTCATTAAGCGAAAAAATTCATTCAATTAAACTGTTCTTTTTTTTACATAAGTAATTGCATTGATTTAAGACAAGTAAATATTAACTAATTCCAAATTCAAAATGTTGTTTTTTATAACCCTGTGGGCTGGAAATATATCCAATGGATATATTTCAAGCATCTCACTTCCACACATCCATTGATATCCTTAAATAATATAGTATTAAATAAATAAAATTTCTGAAATATTAAAACCATATAGTTTTTGACGTATTGAAGCCATGCAGTCGCTATACATCAGTGGATATATATTTAGAATTTGTTTTTGGAATAATTTGTTATAATTTGTTTTTGTTCTGTCTTTCTATATTATATTGTACCTTCTTAGCTGATGATTAAATTTTAATAGCTTAATACTGTCATTATGTTCTCGAAACAAGTCCAATTGAGACTGAATAAAAATTTAATGCTAAAAAGCATATTATCATCTATTCAAGTCTCTATTTCAAAGCCCAGAAATCAAAGATTCAGAACAGTTCCAGAAATTAATTAAGTAGCATTCTATAGCTGCTAATATTTTTATATTTGTATTAAATTCACAATATAAAATTTATATAATTAATGTTAAAGTGATATTTGCAATTTGCCTTATAATATCAGACATGTTAACAAAAAACGTATTTACGACAAAGACTTCAGCAGAAATGGACGATTTTCAAGTAATATTAATTAAATTTCTTTTATGTTTCACAAAATTGGATAGAACATAATGCAGTTTGCAAAAGCATTTTATGTATCGCAAGATAATAACACTTAATTAATTTAATTAGAAATTGTCATAGAAAGATAATTCAATTTTCGAAGGGCAACTAAATTGCTTCTGCTACTTACGAGGAAACAGCGTAAAAAAGTTTAATTAAATTTTAATCAAAGAAATTAGAATATGCTTGGAAAAAAATAATATAAATTACGTCTGTTTTATCTCATTAAACATTAAATGATTCATTTAATGGAATTTTATTAGCTGGATCATATTTAATGGAACAAAAGATAAAAATTGAATTTAAAAAAAATGCAATCGATTGCAATTGAATTAAATTAATGCGTAGACATATAATCACAAATTAAGCAACATTAATTCACAAAAATTACAAAAACTTTTTTTTTTTTTTTTTTTGAGGAATAAAAATACAAAAATGATCTCAATTTAATTTTAGCTTCAAAGCACTTTATTCCTTTATTAAAAAGGAATCGAAATAACGATTAGGATAAATATAATTTAATTTTACACAATTTGAAAAGAAGAATCTATAATAAATGCTCTGAATTTCGCTCTAATTAGGAATTAAGTAGATTTTATTTAAATGGATAATTGAATCACTGGATTTAAAACCTAATATTTTTAAGATGAAATAATTTTTGTGAGGATAACATTATGCAAGTTTCTGAAAAAGATGTGAATATAATAACTACTTAAAATTGCCGTGCTATTGCTCGCATTTGAACTGAAAAGTTTTTAGAAATTAAAACTAAGCATTTAAGTTTTAGTAAATTATTTGTTAATATTCCACTTAGAAACTTAGTAATAAATTTCAATTATATCAGGGTTTAATTATCAAGACAAGATTGTTATTGAGGAATTTGATTGAAAAGGAGAATGTTTAAGAACAATTATTTTTTTGTGAAGATGGTATAATTATAAAAACTTCAAAATTATTTAATGAAAAAGATGAATTAATAAGAAGAATTTTAAAACTTTCACTTGAATAATTTACAATACTATTGCTAAACTTGACGTTTTTTTAGGCTTTGAGTGTGTATGTGTGTGGTATATAAAAAAATTCATCAAATGCATATGTTTAATAAAAATTAATTCAAAAATGTAATTCAAAAAGAAAACAACAGATGCCTGTCAAAATAGCATGCAAATGAAAAACAATCCAACAAATGGCCCACCTGATATTATACCATGCCATTGCTATGAATATTATAAGATGCGAGGTTGTACTATATCGTGAGGTGTTGATTTACATATTTTCTATGTGGGACTTTCTTTATGTGGTCTCTGTTAAATGCGTTGCAAACAATGCATTTTATAGCTACTTATGAAGTTTCAATATTTTTTTATATATTTACATATTTTCTATGTGGGACTTTCTTTATGTGGTCTCTGTTAAACAGTCAAAGCTGTTAGTTAACAGTCAAAGCTGTTATTCATAGGGACCAATAACAGCTTTGACTGTAATCGTTGAAACACACCAAGTACGTCTTGTACCATGATGTGTTAATATCATTTCCAACATCGGTGTTTTGGGAAGAAATGCCTTCCGGGAAGACTTTCAAAGAAAATACAAAAAAAAAAAAAATAAAGGCATGCATTTGGATGTCATATTGATGAAAATTCGAGTAATTTCAATCATGAGTCCGATTATCAATTCAAGAATATTATTAACTCGTAGCAAGCCATCATAATCAAACTCATGTCCTTTTGCACACAAGATAGAATGTACTACCATCAGAACATGAGTGGAGAAAGGGCAGACTAAAATATTTTATTGAGATACTAATTAGATTTTAACCATTTGGAAGACCTTCAAAGAAAACACAAAATAACTGAATACAAACATGTCGAACAGTATGAACATGTACAGCGTAATCGAACTCATGTCCTTTTGCACACTAGCTAGAATGTACTATCATTAGAACAGGAGTGGAGAAAGGATACACTAAGATATTTTATTGAAATACCAATTAGATTTTAAACATTTGTTAGAACTTATTATCAGCATTTTGTATTGTCAACATTACTTATAAAACAAGATTTCCTGATGATATTAGCCTGCATGTATGGCAAAAGATTGGATAGCACACATGATTTATCATAACAGTAATATGATCGACTAATTAACCGTAAAAATGTTCATACTATACTATATATTTTAAAAAATAACCTTAAATACTTACATACATCTTACAAATGCTGCAAAACATTATAAATAGTTTTATAACGAAATGAAAACTTATTTCCCCATTTTAAATTTATTTCGATGTCGCACTTCTAACATATCAAAATAATCTTTTACCATAACAACTTTCACTAGCACTCATACAGCTCCAAAAAAATATTATATAATCAATGGAATTTCATTTGCAACTACCAAAAACCTAAATGTGCGTAACTCACATTAAAAAAAAAAAAAAAAAAAAAAAAGGCGGCTACATAAAAAAGCATTGACCAGGTCAACTACTTTTCGCTAATGGTTAAGTTCAAACAAGCCGACAGGATTTGCAGTGGTTTATTTACGATAAGATTTCATTGAAGCAAAACCCAACTGGAACAAACTATTGGCAGCAGCGTGAGAGAGCCCTCGTGTTCGGACGGAATCAATGCTGTAAACGAGAGAAAAGGCTGTTTAAAACGGAAAGTGCCCTCATCACTTAAACGGCACGTTCTGTGAAAGTCCCCCTGAGCCTCATGGAAGGAGGGTTTGTTGAAGCAAATTTCCTCAATTTGGCCGGTCCCCTGAAGGCAGAGTAGTATGTCGTATATCTGGAATGGGTTTTTTTCGCCAGGATAAAAACCAATAAATATAACAGCCTGGACGAAGTGACCTATCCATCCTGTTGGAGTGGTACGAGGGGAGAATCAAGAAATGAAATAGGACACGAATCCAAAAGGGGCGAAAGGACATCAATTCTCAGAAATCGCAACAATAGTCTGAGTGAAATGGACTCTCTCTGAAAAGTTTTGACTTCGCCATGTACAATGTACATTGGCACAAGCCATGAGATATAAGTCAAGAAGATATATCTGGGGCTACTAGTACAAGATATTTTTCAGCAAAAGAATTCACTCACAACATACGTTATGGTGAATGATATATGTGAAAATGGTGAATCTAAAAGAAAGGCTTATCACTTATTTTATTTTCCAGTTTTTATTTGTAGTTATGGTATTTTTATAATGAGAAACAATTTTTGCAAAGTTATATAAATGTACTGAGTTTTTTGTTAGTTAAATAAATTCTATGGTCTACTTTGAACGTTTAAGTAATATGAAATGAAAATATATAAATTACGTTGTTTTCATAACTGCGGTACGTATATTGTAGATAAGGAAAAATTTTTTTCCTCTGGCCTTTTTTACTAATAAGATGAAAACCCCAAGTCCCTTCTCAGTTGAATATATATAAATGGAAAAAAAATATGGAATAAATTCTTCTTCATTGGAGCAACAGCTCCATGAAGAAAAATTAAGCATTAACCCCATGGGACAATGCAGTCTTCCTACTGGCAGATTTCGAGGCAGGCGATGGTTTCTTGGAGTTGCCAGCCCTATGCCAAATGCTTTACAATTATATTAGACAGGGACATACGGTTTAAAATGGATTCCGAACATTCATGGCACCGCCGGGACACGAACCGGAAAAGTGTCAGAAGGAATATATTAATTATATTAAAAGCAGTTAATGAAACAATACAAAACAGTACTAACATACATACATGTATGTATGTGCGCGTGTGTGTGTGTGTGTATGTGTATCTGTATGTATGTATGTGTGTGTATTCATTTCTCATTAAATTAAGTGCATTATAAAATATAAAGAGCTTTAATTTTATTACTAAATACAGGCAGCGTGAATACTGTTCGAAAACAATTTTGATCGAGTATTTGAGAAGATAATAATCATGGCATACCCTATTCGAGAAGACAAGTTGTTGCAAATACATTTAAAGCTGGTTTTAAAGCTTCTATACCTAGTTTTACAAGAAGAAAATACGGTCTTCTTAGAGAACACTGGAATACTAATAATCTGGATACTAATAACCCCTCACCCTATCATAGTTAATGATCAAGAGAATCGATTCTTCTAAGTATGAAGCAACAGCTAGGTTATATGAAATTGTTCGTTCTGCTGGCGATTCCAGATAAAACAAATACTAGAGGTAATTTATTATATACATTGATAAGAAAATAATTGGATAACTTCTGTAGTGAGTAACGCTGATCTCAAAGATTTTTTTTTCAATTTGTTCATGGACTACTGGTTAAGTACCAATCAGGTGATTGAAATTTTATTTAAACAAGGATATAAGCAACTACAGAAGCGAACTCATTCGTCTATTAGAGTGCACATGTATTAGTATTCTGACATAAGATTCTAAAATTCAATAGTGTATAACTTCAGAAATTATTGTGCTATGTTGAGAAGGAATATTATATATGTTGGAGAATAACTTAAGTGACTTATATTATGCCAAAAGGAAGCACATGCAATATTTCAGATTATTTTTTCATTGAAGTTTCATATCTAATTAGCCGGATTATTTTTAAATCCAACCATTTAGACAGGGCAATTTATTTCTAATATTACACAGAATCTCAACGAAATCCAGAATGCATGAAATAAAGTTTGTTTTACTTTAAAACCAATATCTAAAATTAAATCAAACAATCTTAAAATCGATTAATATTTTTTAATATAATTTCATATTTATTAGGAAATAAAATATTCATTATATCGGATATGTATTGAAAGATAATACATTTTCTTGACTGGCTTGAAAAATATTGTACAATTTACAGTTATTTTTCAAACTGAGTAAATTTCATTTTCTACTCATTTCCTATCACTCTGGCACATGATTCTACAGGTTTTGGATTAGAGTCCCTGCAATACCATGGATGTTTTTGGTGGTTCAGAATCCACTTAAAACCGTAGGTCTAATATCACTGTAGAGCGTTAACCATAGTGCTTACAATCCTATCGCTATCCCTCCCACTATTGGGGTGTTCCGCCATTGAAGAAAAAGTCCATCATTTCTATCCATATAGAATCTAATATATTCAAAAATTTTTGCTTAACAGCATTTTTTAATTACTCTCATGCAATATTTAGTTTCCGTGTAATAAAGTTAAGTGCATGAAATTCACCAGAGCAAAGAAAGCTGAATATTAAAAGATAAGTATAATTTTTGGGCCTAATGGCCGAGTGGCGAGCGCTGTGGCGCTCGGTGCCACAGGTTTCTTGTTCGAGTAGCGGCGGTGCCATGGGTGTTTGTAGTGGTCCGGAATCCACTTTAAACCATAGGTCCTGATTTACTATGGCCACTACTGCTACACCACACCACTTCACTATACCTAGAGCTTTGTTGCCCCTATACAGAGGCGAGAAGTCTGACTTTGCTCTGTGACGCTTTATAGTCATATGAGACTGGGCCTAAATGGGATTCAGAAAACATCCATGGCACCACCGGGTCTCGAACCCGAAACCTGTGGCACCTTGCACCAGAGCGCTAGACACTCGGCTTTTCAGGTCCCGGTCTACTCTGACTGTAAGAGAGTTGGACGTAGGTCTGACAACCCTAACCCATAAAGCGAAAACATCTTCTGTCTCGAAATCTACCAGCAGACAGATGGCCTTGGGGATACAACGGGGCTGTTGCGTCAATGTAGAAGAAGAATATAATTTTTATGACTGTTTTAACAAATAAATGCTCGTTGTTCTTATTTTCAGTGTTTAAAAATGAAAAGAAGAGATCATTTACTTTTTTACATCAAGTTATATTTTTGTTATAAACAAAAACAACAAAAAAAATTCATTGTGAAATATTTAAATGTTGAATAAATATTTCTTGTAACTTTGTTATCATTTTCAATTATATAATGCTTACCATGTAAAAAAATTAATATGCATCGTTTAATATGTCTGTCCATATCTACCAATCTGGCACAATGATGAATAAACGTTACAATTAAATTCAAGTCGAATACCAAAACAACGTAAACAGTAATAATAAATGTTTTTGTCAGATGTAGCCTAAGGAATTGTGATAGAGAGGAAAAAACACTGTTGTGGAGTTTTTTATTAAGTTAAAAAAAATTCAACAAAGTTGGTCAGTATCCAACATTTATTGAATCGTCTCCACGTAGAATGGTTCCAGACATTGTTTATCAGAGTAGATGTCTGTAGATTTTTTTATAAAATTGTCCATTACTTAAAGAATAGATAAGAATTCAAGTCTGATAAGGGTAACGTGGAATTACAACACGTTTGAACATAACTTTCATTGTTTCTTTTTCTAGAAAAACAGAAAACCATTATCAGATTGAAATATTTGATATATAAACTCAATAAGTTATGTTTAAGATTAATCAAGTTTATTTAAGGAAGATCATTTTATAATATTATTTACTGCTTATAGTTTATACATTTTAACCTTAAAACTTAGAAACATAGTTTAAATTTCTACTAGCAATGGATTTTTAAAAGGGATAAGTTGTATAAAGCACCATTATCAATTTATTCATTCATAGTCAGTTTAATTTTCTGATGCGTATGTAATATTTAAAAGTCACATCATATAAAATTTAAAAAGTCAGTTATTTAATTAAATTTAATTAGTTTAAAAGTTTAATTAGTCAGTTATTAAAATAAAACTGTGCATTGAAATTTTTATTGCAGTTATAGGTTAAATAATTTATAAATATAATCATATTTATAATCAGTTCAATCAAATTTTTTTAACAATCACTATGATTAAATTCTACTTTGCAACAATAAATTACATAAATAAACAAAATCAATAGAATTCTTAGTGAAGTAACGAATCTAGAATAGCCCTGATTGGAACATATATTTAAAAATTTATACATTTTTACCTTATTAATTTAATTAATACAAGAGACATAATATTAACATTTATACACTATATTAACATACAATTATATTAACAATGAGACTCATTATATCTTGGTAGACCCGACTCATGGTTTAGTTGTAACGTGAGATGCTGGTAAGCATCAGGACTGAGGTTCAATCCACTGGCGGCTTTATTGTAGACACTGTTTCAAAAACGAGCAGACTCGATAGCGCTTGTGATGTACAACATATTGCCTCGTTAGCTGGACTACCTTGGAGTTTTCTGGGGTGTCTCCCATATTATACGCAAATGTGAGGTAGTTACATCTAAAAGTCCTTCCAGAAGGCACTGCCCTCCTTCTTCAGCGACACAGAGTCAGACTTTTACTTACGGGTGCCCCATCACACCAGAAGTTGCCTTCCCCTTCCCTCCTTCCACGAGAACACACGGGTTCACGGACTTGGGTCTAGATGTTGCTGTCGACCCAGTGGGATAAACAACAACAACAATATCTTGATGGGTTAAAAATTTGAAAGTTAAGTAAGTTCTTTGGAGGGTTAATTTACGGCTTCTATTCTTGTCAATTTGACTCGTACGACTTAAAAAAACAAGCGGATATATTTAGCAATATGTTTCGCTAACATCAAACTAACGACACAAATAGCTTAACTCACACGAGTGTATTAATCATAGATAGACTTCCAGGAAAACATCTCTCTCAATCTGTTCTTTAGTAATGTGGCAAGTCTAAATAGATAAAGCATCTATTGGAAAACATCTCCCCAATCAATCTATCTAGATGTACTGACCTATCCTAGATCTCAAACGGCTTTAGCTAGACTGCCACACTAAGAGTTTGGCCGTGAATGGAGACGAGAAGACATATACCCTTTGTCATTGTTCGGCCATCGACAAGTCAACATATGAATATACAATATGATACATATGATACATATACATATGATATGCAATAGATATGTAACAAGTCCCCATTGAATACTCTATAGTTCAAGACATCTATTGGAAAACATCTCTCCCAATCTGTCCATCTCTAATGTGACAATATGGGAACTTGTCCCCATATTGTACAGATTCCCATACAGAGTCCCTCATACTTGTCCCCATGTTGTATAAAGTACTATATAGTTCAAGACATCTATTAGAAAACATTTCTTCCAATATATCTAGATCTGTGGCAATTCCCAGTAGTGCACCCTAGTTAAAGTTGAATCCGCAACTAATTTGTCATATCAGTGGCCATGTAAAAAATAATAGCCATGTAAAAAGAAGCCCTTTTCTGCTTCGAAATCAATCTGTAGGCAGACGGCCTTGGCTCACCATGGGGTGTTGTGTCACTGATGATCATACCATAGATGAAACATCAGTCAGTTATTATATCACATTTTTCCATCGTGTACACGCGATATATCGTAGTATAATAATTCCAATAATTCCATGCACAATTTAATTTAATAATTTTTGGAAGGGGAACAGTTATTTTTTTACAGTGACATTTTGTAGGTTTCTATGCAATCACGACATATTAATACAAATTACAAACTTTAAATCGTAAAGCAACCAACTCGCATATAATTATAAAACGCTTACCTGCATAAAATCAATCTAAAGCTCTAACGAAACCCAGACCATTTCACTTTCCACATCTACTCACACCACGTTAGAAATATTACTCCGGGAAATTGAAATTACTGTTTGAAAATACTACATTTTCGAAATAGTTAGAATTAACGTTAATGCAAAGGAAACGAGGTGTTTCTTTAAAACGTTTAATAACTAGATCTGTAAGGGTGTATGCAGGATTATGTTTGGCATGAGACCCGCTAATAATTAATAATCGTGCCTACCGCGACATTTCCCGGAGTAACATGTTTTAATAATCCTCTTTTAAGTGTCAGGATTTCAAAACTAGCGTCGTTATTATGACTTTGAGAAGCTCTTTTTCATTTTTTTAGTTTGCTGGGTTGTAATTCCCTCCCAGAACTGATTCGTCAGGTTGCTGTAAGCCTCTTAACTTTCGACTTAAGCGCTAATATTTTATATTAAGGGAGTGAGGTTTCTGTAATATTGCGCTTTTAAATAATTCAGCGCCCATGATTGCTGTGAGATATTAGTCAACTGTTTACAGAAAGTTTTAACAGATTTTGAACTGTACTGGTTTATGTATTGCAATAATTAACTCACTTTATTAAATGACTGAGGAATATTTTGAGAGCATAAATCTGGCAATGAAATTGTTAGATTAGTACTTTGCTAGAAATTTTATTTTCTTAGATGTTCTAGGTATCTAAATAACTACTTCGGGGTCTTGATGGCCGAGTGACTAGCGCTTTGGTGTTTGGTGCCACAGGTCTCGAGTTCTAGTTCAGGCTGTGCCGTGGATGTTTGTAGTGGTTCGGAATCCACTTTAAGTCGTAGGTTCTGGTCTCATGTGATTAATACTACTACTCCACACCACATCATTGTGCCTAAAGCTGAGTTGCTCCTATACAGTTTGGGAATGATGTGGATGAGAAGTCTGACTGGGCTCTGAACAATACTCTACGATCATATTAGACAGGTGCCTACTGTTTAAAGCGGATTCAGAACCACTACAAACATTCATGGCACAACCGGGTGGGACTCGAACCCGAAGCCTGTGGTACCGAGCGCTAGGCACTAGATCATTCAGGCGAAGGTTTAATAGGGAACGCAGGGTCTGCAGAACGTTGGGCGTAGGGTTGATAACCCTACCATGTAAAAAGATAACATGTCCTGTCTCAAAATCTGCCAATAGGTGGACGACCTTGGCCTGCAGTACCGGGGAATTAGTTTTATGAGACCAGCCTATAATTCCGTTAAACTTGTTGACCACTTTGAAATGAGAGCCTTATTTCAGTGGATCAGCGTTGTTTCCTAGTGCTTTCATGTTTTGTCAAATTTAATGAAGATATTTTCTTCCCTACAGATATGTCGTGCCCACCCCTTGCGTAAACACGATAACTTTTGATTCAGTTAATTTTCCTGATTTCGATTTGAATTTCCTTAGATCAGAAATTCAGAGAGGTTAGCATCGGATCAGTCCAAACTCTTTTTAATATGACAGCAGACTTTCTATTTGGACAGTAAGGTTTTGATTTTTAAGATCACACGCAGAAAATCAATATCTTCATTATTTATGGCATGACAGTCTAGGCTGGGCTAACTGCGTGTTCAAAAATGTGGAGGAGCTCTCTGAATTTCTCATCTAAGGAAATTGAAGTTGAAGCCGAGAGAATTAACGGAATCAAACGTAAACGTGTTTACGCAAGGGATGAAGAATAATATAAAATTGTAGGGTAGAAAATCTCTTAATTAAATTTGAAAAAATATGTAGTCACTAGGAAACAGTACAGATTTATTGAAAAAGTACTCTCAATGTAAAGTCGTAGGACCTGAATGGCCGAGTGGCTGGCGCTCTGGCGCTCGGTACCACAGGTTTCGGGTTCGAGTCCCGGCGGTGCCATGGATGTTTGCAGTGGTTCGGAATCCACTTTAAACCGTAGGTCCCGGTCTAATAGGATCGTAGAGAGTTGCGGGGGCATTGTTACTCCGCGTCCGTGGCTTATCTTCAAGTTACACGTGCCCCCTGGGTCATGCAAAGTGAGTAACGTCCGTGCAGCGTTTGCCTTAAGGCATCCTAGACCAAGCTGTCTAATTAAGTGTTTGCCAGCTGCATTAGAAAGAAAAAAAATGTAAAGTCGTTAACAAGTCTCAACGAACCATGGGTCGATATTTAGAATCATAAGAACATTCTCGGGTGGGAGAAAGAAAATATTTAAAAAAATGTAATCAGGTGGAACGATTGACAGGTTACCCATAAAAGTAGTAAATAGTTTGGTATAAGAACAAAACATCTAACAGCAGTCTTAAAAAATAAAAAAAATTAAAAATTAAAAATTATAGAATTCCAAAAGGATTATCTTTTCTTGAATTATCTCATTTGAAACAAATTCATTTTGAAATAAAATTTTCTTTCCTTTCATCAGATGATCTTTAAAAATACTTTTACATTTATTTTTCTTCTGAATTAATTTTTGAACTAAATTTTTTAAATAATTATCATTTACTTTGTAAATAAAAATTAAGTATAAAAAGCCTGCGAGGGAAATTTAAAAAAAATTTACAGATTTCAGTGAAAATGTCCAAAATTGAAATTGGTCAAGTAGATGAAAAACAACGCCCTACCCAAAACAATTCCCATATATTTGATGGATAATAATTATTATTGTTGATATCAAAATAAACATAAAATAATGTAGCTTAATACTAATAGAAAAATTAAATATAACTACAGCAAATGGTAAATTTCAAGTGATTTTAAGTTAATTCTGGTCTATTTTAAGTAATGTAAGTAGTGATCAATAAAAAAATCACATAAATTTGACAAATGTTTATCAAGAATTATTTTAAGTAAAAAAATTATGATGAATGCTCTGCAAAACCAACTATTGATTTAGTGGACTCAAAAAGAAAGATAAAGAACGACACTAGAACAGAAAAAGGAATTTCTAAATGTTTGCAATTTGGAATTTCGGATAAGAATTACGATAAGAATAACAGGCGGCGAAGAATGGAGTGTAATGAAAAACAAAGAAAATGAAGTAGTACATGGAGCAAAGGGAGGAAGAAAAAGTGTCTGATCTGAATGTTTCCATTTATGGGACTACAGTTAGTAAATCAAAGTTAGATTCTCCAGTAGATAGACCTCCGTATAAAAGACTATAGAGGATAGACAATTTTAGAAATTGAATTGAATTATATAGGAAAAATGTATTCTTATTTCTCAAAAGTAAAGAAAAAAATTACTGAGAATACTTTTTTGAATTAATTTACATCATTTTTATTTTGTAAATGGTTCGAAAAGAATTTAAAAGAAAAAGTGCAGGTAATGTTGGCGAAAAAAGGACAATTCATGGCCCAATCATAACGGATTCAGGCTCTCCGATAGAGGATTGCTTTGCTGTCACTGCTTTAAAAATGAACAGAATCAATGATAATTGTGTATACGTGTTTAAATAGTTTTATATCGGCATTTAGGGTACTTAGTGAGTTTTTTTTTTTTTTTGGGGGGGAAGGGTTATACGAAACTCAAATGCGAGTCAATTTACCTGAATAGTTCTCCCGGATAATTATAATCCCCCCTCGATGAACTATTCGCATTTTATACAAATTTATTGCACACATAAATTTCCCCTATGTGTTATTGCTGTGTCTAATCCTCTGTGTCCTACAATGCGTGTATCTCATCTCGTGACGTATACTCATGGAAGGAGAGAAAATGACATCTTCTGTTGTGAAGAACCACCCGTAAGTAGAAGTCTGACTTGGCTTCGAGTCGCTGAAGCCGTTTTGGTTTGATCCGATTTGTAGCTGAACGATCATTTTGTGCACATTTTAGGCTAATTAGACCGGGACCTACAGTTTAACGTGGATTCCAAGCCACTAACAAACTTCTATTCGCCAGGATTCGAACCTGAGACCTGTATACACTAAAAGCCAGAGCACTATCAAATTAGCCATCAGGCTGCCGCTGAAGGAGGGCAGTGTCTTCCAGTATGAGGGAATATGTCTTTTAGAGGGAATTATCCTGCATTTGCATATCGTATTGAAACAGTGTCAACAACAAAGCCGCCAGCCAATGAAGCCTCAGCCCTAAAGGCTCGTTCCCACCGAGGCGAGAGGCGGCCACTAGACATACGGTAGGGAAGAAAATTTTTTCGACGCGTTCACAGCGAAACATCAGAAATAGCATTACGCCTAGTGAAGTTCCGCTTCGAGTTGTAACTTGGTCAACTCGAAGCGGCGCATTTCAAACCGGTTTCAGGCGAACGCGGTGAGTCTAGTGATTGGTCAACGCTTCATCTTAAACGCCTCACGCCTCGGTGGGAACGAGCCTTAATGCTCACCAGCGGCGCACGTTGCCACCGAGCCCCAGTCGGGCAAATTTCCACTTGAGTACATTTGAAAAAGATATACTTATTTTTAACATGAATTAATTTTAATAGGTGGTAATTCCATATGATACCACAATATAACATATGATATACCACTGTTTTAGTTTTCTATATAAAAAAAATAAAATTTATAACCAGATTAAAAAAGATTCTTTTTTAAAATACTGTGCATTTGACCTAATCCTTCACTACTTACACAGCAGATTTGCAGTAATTTTGGCAAACTCATCGGCTTTTAATGCTTAGTCATCTTTGGACTCCATTTTTTTAACTCATCCACTACATGAGAAAAATAAAGAAGAAATGCCTCCTTAGAATGATTAAGGATAAAATTTATAAATTATTCATTGAAACATGCTTAATTAACAAAATATTTGATTTCTTTATTATAATATTTTGAGAGTTAATTTTTTAAAAGTAATTCAATAAAAAATAATAATAAGTTAAATTATTTATAGTAATTATTAGCCAAGAGTAGAAGGATCAGAATTCAATTTAGCGTAAAAAGCCTATAGTTAAAATTTTGGGGAAAAAAAAATAAATGATTTTAAGAGCAGTTTTTAAGGGGAAAAAAATAGCTATTAAAATCTTATGAAAAAAAAATTTATTGTTATTTTTTGAGTTTTAAAAAACAACATGATTAAAGAAATTAATAATTCATTATAATTTTAAATTATATGAGCTACCTTAGATTAAAAAAAATTTTAACACACTTTTTTTTAAGTGCTTAATAAAGATATAGAACTGTTTACAAAAATACTTCTTGCATGTAAGTAGATTAAAAACTATTACGGTTTTATTTTAAAATAATCTTGAAATTTTTGAGATTGATAAGATATTTTTTTGATAAGAAACATAAAATATTATCTTTAAAATATAATGATGTGAGTTTTATCATTTCTAGTTTAGAAAATAAAACATTTTTTTCCAGATAAAATAAGTATTTGGCAAACATTTGGCGAAATTCATTTTATCTATTCTAAGAAAACATTCTTTCTGTATGTGATAAAGAATAACTACTTCATACGGATAAAGAACTGATTATAAAAATATTTTTTTCTTTTAAATTTTTTTACTTTTTATTTTCAAATAATCTTGATGTAAAAAAATTTAAGAAATATTTAAAAAAAGAAAATGTAGCAATAAATGCACGAGAAAAACATTATTGATATAAAATTTAGGTTTATTCTCAATTTTAAATTAAAGAATTTATATTTATTTTTTAATTAAATAATAATTTTATAATTTTTGTTCCTTATCTCATTTTGTAGACTGCAACATCTAGACCAAGTCCAAGAACCCGTGTGGTCTCATGAAAGGAGGGAAATGGGGTGGCTGTTGTTGTGATGGAGCACCCGTAGCTAGAAATCTGACTTGGCTCGGTGTCGCTAATGTAGGAGGGCAGTGTCTACTGGGAGGACTTTTAGGGTGAACTACCCAGCATTTGTGTATCGCATGAAAAACACACGGAAAATTCCCACAAGATAGTCCGGCTAAGGGGGCAAGATGCTGAACATCACAAAAGACATCGAGTCTCCTCGTATTATGAAACAGTGTCTACAACAAAGACGCCAGCGGATTGAGTCCAAGAACCAGTGTGGTCTCATGGATAGAGGGACGATGGAGGCAGATTCTCTTGTGATGGAGCAACCGTATGTAGAAGTCTGACTTGGGCCTAAGGCTCGGTGTCGCTAAAGAAGGAGGGCAGTGCCATCCGGGAGGAATTTTAGGGGGATTTCCCAAATTTACGTATCGTATGCGAGAAAATCCGGAAAAACTCCCACCAGACAGTCCGACTCATGAAACAAGATGGTGAACATCCCAAAATGCCATCGAGTCTGCTCGCGTTTTGGAACAGTGTCTACAACAAAGCCTCCAGCCGATTGAATTTCAGCCCTAATGCTCACCAGCCGAGCACATTGCCACTGAGTCACGAGTACGGTAAACTTCCACTTATCTGCATAAGTAAAAAGTTAAAAAATATATATATTTCTTTTCAAGATGTATTTATTTTAATGGGAAATATTTCAAATATATATATATACATATATTTAATTACAGACGAAGCATTTTTTAAGAGGAAAGACAGAAATGATGATAATTTCATATGATTGGTTTGGTTTGTCGCTCTACGGTCATCTTGTAAACGCGAGGGCTAAACAGACCGGGACCTACAGTTTAAAGTGGATTCAGAACCATTAACAAACATCCATGCCACCGCCAGGATTCGAATCTGAAACTTGCAATATCAAAGGCCAGAGCGCTAGTCCCTTGGCCACCAGGCCGCATTTCATATGATACCAGAATATAATTTTCTTCTTAGTTTTCTATATTAATAAAAAAAAGAATCTATTTCTACCCAGATTAAAAGTTTAGATATTCTTTTTTAAAATCCTTTTTTCTAATCCTTTGCTACTTACACAGCAATTTCGGATTTAACTAATAAAACTCGCGGGCTATTAATGCCTAGTCATGTTTATGTATATTTTTTTTAACTCATCCCCTACACGAGAAAAATAAAGAAGAAATACCTTCTCAGAGTGATTGAGGGTAAATTTATAAATTATTCATTGAAACATGCTTAATTAACAGAATATTAGATTTTTTTATGATATTTTGAGAGTTAATTTTTTTAAAAGCAATTTAATCAAAAAAATAATAAGTTAAATTGTTTGTAGTAATTATCAGCGTGCACAGGACCAGTATTCAATTTAGCGTAAAGAACGCTATAGTTAAAAATTTTGGGGAAAAAATGAAAATTGTAAAATAAACGATTTTAAGAGCAGTTTTAAAGGAAAAAATAGCTATTAAAATCTTTAAAAAAAATTTTTCTTCTTAATTTATGTGTTTTAAAAACAACATGATTAAAGAAATTAATAATTCATTATAATTGTAGATTACATAAGCTACCTTAGATTTAAAAAAAAATGTTTAACAAACTTTTTTTTAAGTGCTTAACAAAGATAAAGAACTGGTTACAAAAATATTTTTTGTAGATTAAAGATTATTACTGTTTTATTTTAAAATTATCTTGAATATTTTTGAGACTGATAAAGCATTTTTTTTCATTTAAAATGCTGTTTTTAAAACATAATAATGTGCGTTTTATCATCTCTATTTTAGAAAATAAAACATTTTTTCCAGATAAAATAAATACTTGGCAAACATTTGGCAAAATTCGTTTTATCTATTCTAAGAAAACATTCTTTCTATATGTGATAAAGAATAACTACTTGATATGGATAAAGAACTGATTATGAAAATATTTCTTTTAAGTAAATAGAATAAAGGCAGATTGTTGTAAAAAAATTTTTATTACTGTTTTATTTTCAAATAATCTTGATGCAAAAAAATTTAAGAAACTTTTTATATAAAAATGTAGCAGTAAATGTATGAGGGAAATATTATTGATATGAAGTTTTAGTTTTCTTCTCAATTTTAAATTAAAGAATTTATATATTTTTTTAATTAAATAATAATTTTATAATTTTTTTTCCCTTATCCCATTTGGTAGACTGCAACAAGTCCAAGAACCCATGTGGTCTCATGTAAGGAGGGAAAGGGGGAGGAGTGCAGCTTCTGTTGGGATGGAGCACCAGTCGGTAAAAGTCTGACTTGGCTCCGTAACGCTGAAGAAGGAGGACAGTGCCTTCCAGGAGGACTTTTAAGGAAAATACCGTGCATTTGCCTATCGTATGGTAGAAAACCGGGAAACTCCAACCAGGTAGTCCGACTAACGAGGTAAGATGCTGAACATCACAAATGCCATCGAGTTTCCTCGTTTTTATGAAACATCATCTACAAAAAGCCGTAGGCGGATTGAGTCTCAGTCCTAATGCTCTCCAGCGGCGCAAATTGCTACTGAGCCACGAATCGGGCGAATTTCCACTTGTGTACATAAGTATTTGCGTATTGTATGGTAGAAAACCACGAAAATTCCCACCAGGTAGTCCGACTAACGAAGGGGCCTGATGGTTGAGTGATCCAGTGCTCTGGCGCTCGCTACCACAGGTTTCGTGTTCGAATCCCGGAGGTGTCATGGTTCGGAATCCACTTCAAGCCGTAGGTCCCGGTCTTATATGTCTGTAAGAGAGTCACAGAGCCCAGTCAGACTTCTCACCCACGCCATTCCAAAACTGTATAGGGGAAACTCAACTGTAGGCACAGTGATGTGGGTGGTGTGGTGTGGTGTGGTGTAATAGTAGTAGCCCGACTAGCGAGGCAAGATGTTGTACATCACAAACGATATTGAGTTTCTTCGTTTTTTTAAACAGTGTTTATAAAAAAGGCGCCAGCGGATTGAGCCTCTGCCCTAATGCTCACCAGAGCCTGAATTGCCACTGAGTCTGGAGTCTGGCAAGTTATATAAATGTCATAACTGTACGATTTAAACATATTCTTCACACTGAATTTTTTTTTATTTCTAGCTATTGTTAAGCCTTTTATTAATTTCTTATTAAATGAAACACAATTGTGCGAACAGCAAAAAACAATAAAACAGTTTTAAGGGATTACACTTTCACAAAGTAGTAGTAGAAATATTTCTAATTATGCAAAAAGCACAAAATTCTGCAATTCTCTGGAATTTCTAAATCGTTTCACAGTAACGAGCCCATAAATAACAAAATTTTACAAAATACATATTTCTCGTAAAATCCCCATTCCACTTCAAATCCAAAGAAATGAAAATAAAACATCTGACCTATTGCCAGATATCAAGAAGAAAGACGGAAAGACCAAATAAAATCGAACATTTAGAAGAGGGAGAAAGACAGCAGTAGAAACAGAAAGTTCCAACTATCAAGACACGGTTCATTTGTCGAAGAAAAGATTTCGTCCCAAAGATGCATAGCTCCATGCACTTCAACTACTCCTTCCTGCCTTTCTTATTTCTCGGTGTCCTATTACGTAACAGCTTGTTTACGACTCGGAACAGCCAGGGAGGACGGCTGAATTCACGGCCATTTTGAATCTCAGCCATCTACTTTCAGATATTCCTGTTACCAATGGCCCGTGCAATGCTAACCTGCATTACCTGGATATACATAGTTGTCTTCTTCGACTCACAGCTTTAGAACGCTTTAGAAAAAAAGAAGGCATGATTTATAGACTAATATTTTTGGTAACGTCTGTACATAAATCTAGAAGATTATTTGAATTGGACATTTGGGAATCGTAAAGAAGATATATATGCTTGCGTGTGTCTCTATATATAAACTTATATGTAGCAGAAAGGAGGCTGTAGCAAGTTGTAGTGACTTTTTTTAAAAAAAAGGAATAGTCATAAGTCTTTTTGCACAACTTATTAATTAATAAGGATAGCAATATTTGTAGAGTTGTAGAATAACTTGGAATAACACAAAAAGTCACATCCACTAGCTTTTAAGATATTCCTGGTGTCTGGGTAAAATAAAGCAACTTATAAAAAGAAAGAGGTCTGGTTCATGCTTTTATTCATAAAAAAGATGCTAACTAAGTGTCATAGAGTTTAATGTTTGCAGTGGATATATATATATATGTGTGTGTGTGTGTGTGTGTACATACATGCAGACGCACATATATATTGTAGTATGCTAATGTGGTTGGGTGTGGATAGGTTGAGATACTTGAGGCATTGGTTGGAAAACTCACCACTTTATTTACACTCGTACAAATACCACACGCATACAATTAGATTTGGTTTGTCGTTCTATGGTTATTTTGTGAACATTTTAGTCTAAATGGATCGAGATCTACAGTTTAACGTGGATTCCGAACCACTAACAAGCATCCATAACACCACCAGAATTCGAACTTGGGGCCTGTGGTACAGAGCGCCAGAGCGCTAACCACTCTACCATCAAGGTCGTTAAGCCTTTTAATAAATTCATATAAAATGAAATTAAATTGCGCGAACAGCAAAAGCCAATAAAAGTCTTTTTAGGGATTATAGCTTCCACAACATAATACTAGAAATATTTGTAATCATGCAAAAAGTACAAAACACTGTAATCCTGGAATTTCCACATCGTTTCACAATAACGATCCCATAAATAACAAAATCTTACAAAATACACATTTCTCGTAAAATCGCAATTTCACTTTAAATCCAGAGAAATAAAAATAAAACATCTGACCTATTGCCAGATACCAAGAAGAAAGACAGGAAAGACCAAATAAAATCGAACCTTCAGAAGATGGAGAAGAAACAGAAAGTTCCCAACTATCAAGACATGGTTCATTTGTCGAAGAAAAGATTTCGTCCCAACGATGCATAGCTCTATGCACTTCAACTACTCCTTCCTGCCTTTCTTATTTCTCGGTGTCCTATTACGTAACAGCTTGTTTACGACTCGGAACAGCCAGGGAAGATGGCTGAATTCACGGCCATTTTGCATCTGAGACATCTACTTTCAGATATTCCTGTTACCAATGGCCCGTGCAATGCTAACCTGTATTACCTGGATATACATAGTTGTCTTCTTTGACTCACAGCTTTAGAACGCTTTAGAAAAATAGAAGGCATGATTTACAGACCAATATTTTTTGTAACGTCTGTACATAAATCGAGAAGATTATTTCAATTGGACATTTGGGAATCGTAAAGAAAATAAATATGCTTGCGTGTCTTTATACACTGAAGTGACAAAAGTCATGGGATAGCAATATGCAAATTTTCAGATGGCAGTAGCATCGCGTAGAACAGGTATAAATGCACAGTGCTTTCGCAGAGCTTTCATTTCTGTTCAAGTTATTCATGTGAAGAAGTTTTGACGTGATGATGACCCCACGACGGGAATTAACAGACTTTGAACGCTGAATGTTAGTTGGAGCTAGACGCATGGGTCATGCCATTTCGGAAATCGTTAAGGAATTCAACATTCCCAGATCCACTGTGTCAAGAGTGTGCCGAGAGTAGGAAATTTCAGGCATAACATCCCACCATGGACAGCGCAGTGGTCGACCGCCTGCACTTAACGACCGAGACCGGCGACGTCTGCAAAGAGTCGTAAATTCTAACAGACAAGCAACACTGCGTCAAATAACCGCAGAAATCAATGTGGGACGTACAAGGGACTTGTCTGTTAGAACTGTGCGGAGAAATTTGGCTTTCTTGGGCTATTCCAGCAGAAGACCGACTCGAGTGCCTTTACTGACAGAACGACATCGCTTGCAGCGACTCTCGTGGGCACGTGAGCATATCGGGTGGTCCCTAGATGAATGGAAAACCGTGGCCTGGTCCGATGAGTCACGATTTCAGTTGGTAAGAGCTGATGGTAGGGTTCGAGTGTGGCGCAGACCCCACGAAGCCATGGACCCAAACTGTCAGCAAGGCACTGTTCAAGCTGGTGGTGGCTCCGTAATGGTGTGGGCTGATTTTTCATGGCATGGACTTGGTCCTCTGATGCGACTGGACTGAACATTGACTGGAAATGCTTATGTTCAGCTACTTGGAGATCAGTTGCAGCCATTCATGGACTTCATGTACCCAAACAGCGATGGGATTTTTATGGATGACAATGCGCCATGTCACCGGGCCACAACTGTTCGCGATTGGTTTGAAGAACATTCTGGACAATTCCAACGAATGATCTGGCCACCTAGATCACCCGACATGAATCCCATCGAGCATTTATGGGACATCATCGTGATGTCTGTTCGTGCCCAAAATCCTGCACCATCAACGCTTTCACAATTATGGACGTCTATCGAGACAGCATGGCTCAATATTCCTGCAGAAGACTTCCAACGACATGTTGAGTCCCTGCCACGTCGAGTTGCTGCACTTCGCCGGGCGAAAGGAGGGCCGACACGATATTAAGAGGTATCCCATGACTTTTGTCACTTCAGTGTATATAAACTTATATGTAGCAGAAAGAAGGCTGTGGCAAGTTGTAGTGGGAGGTTTTAAGAAATGGAAGAGTCATAAGTCTTTTTACACAGTTAATTAATTAATAAGGATTACAATATATGTAGAGTTTGGAAATAACAAGGAAAGTCACGTCTACTAACTCAAAGATATTTCTAGTGTTTGGGCAAAAGCAAGCAACTTATATAAAGATCACAGAAAGAGGTCTGGATAAAGCTTTTATTCATAATAAAGATGCTAACTAAGTGTCATAGAGTTAAGTGTTTGCAGTGGAATACATATATATATATATGTTTACATACATGCATACACAGATATACACTCATGTCCATAAATTAAGGATAATTCACAATCACACAGAAATTGAACTCTAAAATAAAAATTTCACCTGTAGAATTATCACACACATCTTGAAGAAGAATATGCAAATTGCAAGAAACCAACAGATGGCGCGGATAGTACGTCACAATAACGAGAGTGTAAGAGAGGGGTATATAAGGAATGGTGGCAAAGAAGTAAAATTGTTCACAAGCGCTTTAAAAGCCTTTCAGTGCAATAACCGCATACTTATGGCACAAAGGAAGCATTTGGATGATTTTTTAAGTGGTAGAATTATCGGACGACTGGAATGTGGACGTACCCAGCTGGAAGTATCCGAGGAACTTGGAATCGCCCAGAGTGTCATCTCCAGGCTTTGGCAACGATTCCAAGATGATGGTAATGTGAGTAGATGTTACAGCACAGGTCGCCCCCGAGTTACAACGCCGAATGAGGACCGATATTTAGCAGTTACTGCCAAAAGAAACAGACGGAGCACAGCATCAGACCTGTCTCGTCAGCTCTCTTCAGCTACCGGTACGACAGTATCAAGGAAGACCGTGTACAGACGCTTAGAGCACATTGGTCTGTAGGCCTGTCAGATGTGTTCCACTTACCGCAACTCACTGTCGCCTGCGATTATCCTGGAGTAGAGAGCATGCATTGTGGACACCGCAACAATGGTCTTGTGTGATGTTTTCCGACGAGTCCAGGATTAGTTTGCAGTCTGATTCTCGCCGGACTTTCATATGGAGAGCGCCAGGTACCGTTACCACCAAGAGAACACCATTGAACGACACCGTTACGGTGGTGCAGGATGGCTCGTTTGGGGAGGAATTATTCTTGGTTCCAGAACTGACCTGCATGTTCAGACTGTAACGATGAGAGGCCACATCTATCGGGATGTCATTCTGGAACAACATGTACGTTTGTTTCGGGGCTGTTATGGATGGATTATTTCTGTCTATGGATGACAACGCCCATCCTCACCGTGCAAACATTGTAGACGAATGCCTTCAATTGGAGGACATCACCCATGTGGATTGGCCAGCATACTCACCGGACTTGAATCCAATAGTGCATGTGTGGGATATACTTGGAAGACGAATTGCAGCCCGTCAACCCCCTCCCACCTGTCAACCGGAACTTCGGAGGGCATTGCTTGATGAGTGGTGTAATATTCCCCAAGATCAGATTGATAATTTGATACTCAGCATGCCTAGGCGTTGTAAGGCCTGTATTGCATCGTCCGGGAGACATACTCCATATTAACCACCATACTAACCATGTTATATTGTTTTTTGTAAATAGGTGTTTTTTTTTAAATTTGCTCCAGGGAGTAAAAATCGCAATTTTTATTAATTATGTCGAACATATAGCATCTTTTTTGCTCTTTACCTTTTGTTAAATAAATAGACTTTACAAATAAGTCAAATTTGTTTTGCTTCTGTCTCTTTTTTTGCCTGAACTTCATTATCCTTAATTTATGGACATGAGTGTATATTGCTGTGTGCTAATGTGCAGGTTGGGTGTGGATGGGTTGAGATACTTGAGGCATTGGTTGGAAAACTCACAAATATACTTACACACGCACAAACACCACACACATACAATTAGGTTTGGTTTGTCGCTCTATGGTCATTTTGTGAACATTTTAGGCTAATTGGATCGAGATCTACAGTTTAATGTGGATTCCGAACCACTAACACACATCCATACCACCGCCAGAATTCGAACATGGAGCCTGTGGTACCGAGCCCCAGAGCGCTAACTACTCGGCCATCAGGCTCCTTAAGCCTTTTAATAAATTCATATAAAATGAAATTAAATTGTGCAAATGGAAAAAAAAATAATAAAATATCTTTTAGGGATTACAACTTCCACCACGTAAGGTTGGAAATATTTCTTATTATGCAATACAAAATTCTGGC
Source organism: Caerostris darwini (assembly GCA_021605075.1). Lineage (NCBI taxonomy): Eukaryota > Metazoa > Arthropoda > Arachnida > Araneae > Araneidae > Caerostris > Caerostris darwini. The sequence continues at coordinate 62,891 of BPLQ01004844.1, forward strand.
ATTTCTAAACCGTTTGAAAATAACAATCCCATAAATAACAAAATCTCTCAAAATACATATTTCTCGTAAAATCCCAATTTCACTTTAAATCCAAAGAAATAAAAATATAACATCTGACCTATTGCGCAGATATCAAGAAGAAAGAATGAAATAAAATCGAAGCTTCAGAAGAGGGAGAAAGACAGCAGCAGAAACAGAAAGTTCCAACTATCAAGACACGGTTCATTTGTCGAAGAAAAGATTTCGTCCCAACGATGCATAGCTCCATGCACTTCAACTACTCCTTCCTGCCTTTCTTATTTCTCGGTGTCCTGTTACGTAACAGATTGTTTACGACTCGGAACAGCCAGGGAGGACGGCTGAATTCACGGCCATTTTGAATCTCAGCCATCTACTTTCAGATATTCCTGTTACCAATGGCCGGTGCAATGCTCACCTGCATTACCTGGATATACATAGTTGTCTTCTTTTGCTTTAGAACGCTTTAGAAAGAAAAGAAGGCATGATTTATAGACCAATATTTTTTGTAACGTCTGTACATAAATCTAGAAGATTATTTGAATTGGACATTTGGGAATCGTAAAGAAGATATATATGCTTGTGTGTGTCTCTATAAATAAACTTATATGTAGCAGAAAGGAGGCTGTGGCAAGTTGTAGTGGGGTTTTTTAAGAAAATGAAGAGTCGTAAGTCGTTTTGCATGGTTAATTAATTAATAAGTATAGCAATATTTGTAGAGTTGAAAAATAACTCGGAATAACATAGAAAGCCATGTCTACTTGTTTTAAAGTTATTTCTGGCGCCTGGGTCAAAGCAAGCAACTTATATAAAGAACACAAAAATATGTCTAGTTAATGCTGCGTTGTCTAGTTAATCCTTTAATTCATATAAAAAATGCTAGCTATGTGTTATAGAGGAATATATATATATAGTGTAATGTGCTAACGTGCAGGTTGGGTGACCAGATTGTAACTGGGTGTGAATGGGTTGAGATACTTGAGAAATAGGTTGGAAAACTCACGGTTTTATTTATACACGCACAAACATCACACATACAATTATATTCAGTTTGTCGGACTACGGTCATTTTGTGCACGCTTTGAACAAATTAGACCGGGACCTACAGTGTAACGCAGATTACGAACCACCCTGAGGTCCATAACACCAGAGCGCACAATACTCGGCCATCAGGCTCCTTAAGCCTTTTAATAAATTCATATAAAATGAAATTAAATTATGCGAACAGCAAAAAACAATAAAACACTTTTTAGGGATTACAGTTTCCACTACCTAGTACCAGATGTATTGCTAATTAAGCAAAAAAATACAAAATTCTGTAGCGCGGGAATTTCTAAATCGTTTCACAATAACGATCCTATAAATAACGAAAATCTCTGAAAATACATATTTCTCGTAAAATCCCAATTTCACTTTAAATCCAAAGAAATAAAAATAAAACATCTGACCTATTACGCAGATATCAAGAAGAAAAGAAGAATCAAATAAAATCGAACCTTCAGAAGAGGGAGAAAGACAGCAGCAGAAACAGAAAGTTCCAACTATCAAGACACGGTTCATTTGTCGAAGAAAAGATTTCTTCCCAACGAGCTCCATGCACTTCAACTACTCCTTCCTGCCTTTCTTATTTCTCGGTGTCCTATTACGTAACAGCTTGTTTACGACTCGGAACAGCCAGGGAAGATGGCTGAATTCAAGGCCATTTTGAATCTGAGACATCTACTTTCAGATATTCCTGTTACCAATGGCCCGTGCAATGCTAACCTGTATTACCAGGATATACATAGTTGTCTTCTTTTGCTCACAGATTTAGAACGCTTTAGAAAGAAAAAGAAGGCATGATTTATAGACCAATATTTTTTGTAACGTCTGTACATAAATCTAGAAGATTATTTGAATTGGACATTTGGAATCGTAAAGAAGATATATATGCTTGTGTATGTGTGTATATATGAACTTATATGTAGCAGAAAAGAGGCCGTGGTAAGTTGCAGCGGCTTTTTCTAAGAAATGGAAGAGTCATTAAGTCTTTTTACACAATTTATTAATTAATAAAGATAAAGATAGCTAAGCTCCTCCAAAATGGCTCCTAATAATATGGAAAGCACCATCCACTAACTTTTAAAGATATTCCTGGTGTCTGGGTCAAAACAAGCAATTTATATAAAGATCACAGAAAAAGATCTGATTAATGCTGAGTGGTCTAATAGATGCTTTTTATTCATAGAGAAAATGCTAACTAAGTGCCATAGACTTTATATTGCAGTGTGCTGATGTGCAGGTTGGGTGGCCAGATTGTAACTGGATATGGATGGGTTGAGATACTTGAGGTACAGGTTGGTGAGCTTTACTTTTACTTACAGCATTATTTGCACAAGCACAAACACCACACATATGCAATTAGGTTTGGTTCGGTTTGTCGCTCTTCGGTCATTTTGTGCAATCTTTAAGTTAATTATACCGTACCTGCAGTTCAACGCGGATTCCGAACCACTAACAAACATCCATGCCATGGCCAGGATTCGAATCTGGAGCCTGTAGTTCAAAAGGCCAGAGCGTTAGCCATTGACCACCACATGCAATTAGAGATATAAATATGTAACACATTTAAAGGCATATAATTATAGAGTCAGGAAAGGAATCCACTTCTAAGCCGAAGGCCCGATATTCAGCTACGAACAAGATGCACGAAATATACTTCATCTCCTGGTGAGAGTTATAAGGCCAACTGATAAGTAAAGTTGTGCTAAAAATATTTGCTCTCAGGGTGAGAGACTGTAAATTAAACGTTTCTCAACAGAAGCGCGTGGTTGCGCTGTACTTCCTCTTGGGTGAGCGTCTCGATTCTTACTAACCATTTCTCCTGAACGTCACAGGAAAGCCCCTCTAACAAACAAAGCCCTTTTTAACATTTTTATTTTTGTCCTATTGACAAGTATAGGTAATGTTATTAGTTTCTAGGGTCGCGGTTAGAGACCCAAGCGACGTCCAAACCAAAAATATCCATGCTTATGACAGGAATCGACATAAAATGTCCTTTACAAGAAAATCCTTGCCTGGCATTCGTGGGAGTAGTAGTAGGAAGGCCCGGATGTCACCCCTGAAAATGGCGTTTAAAGTGTGATTGCATAATATGTGGGTCCCCATGGTACCCAAGATAACGCTGAATCTACTACACATCGCTACGCTGAATCTACTTTTCAGTGGTGAAGAATAATTAGAAAAATGGCTAAATTCGCTGTCATTTTGAATTGAATACTATATTTTTAGGTATAGTATTTCGTTACCAATATTAAACTGTGTTACCTGGGTCTATAGCGATGTCGTCATTTGCACACACTTTTAAAAAGTTTCAAAATGAAGATATATATATCTATAAAAAAGCATAATATATGATCCCATTTTGTATAATGTCTGTACATAAATCGTATAAATTATTTGAATTGGATATTTGGGAATCGTAAAGAAGATATATATGTATTTATCTTGTTCTTTGTTCACATACATAATGCTATATTATACGAATTGTTTTATTTTTAGGCATTCGAAATATCTATATCCAACTCAAAAAATAAATAACATTTATTTTTTCTAAGTTAGTCTGTATGCTCATTAAAAAAAAGAAAAAACATCTGAAACAAATGGAAATAATAATTTACACTTTTTTATGCTCAGATCGACGAAAGCGAAGAAGGGAAAACTGAAACATTGAGGGGGAAAACAGACGAAGGGGAAAATAGCCTAGGGATTTTTCAAATACTCGGATTATATAAAATGTAAGCTTTAATGAGATACATAAGCGTAAAAGTTATGGTAGAGAAATATTCCTTTACACATAGCATCTTTTATGGAAAGAAAGTAGGAATTATTCATAGAATAATAGAGAAGAAGAATTTAATAGGATAATAGTAAAATAATCGATGAAAAATTATTTTCGTTTTAGAACATTATAGAAAATTTAATCAAAAAATTGCATTATCAATTGATAAAACAGAAATTAAATGCTAGAATTATATTTCCATTTAAAAAAATATTTTCTAAAAAATGATGATTTGCTTAATTTGCCTGTTTTCTTACAATACGTTATTTTTTACTTGTTTTGCAAAATAAACTTTAAAATGATTATTAATTTAAACCGAACATTTTCAAAATAGTTTTTCCTAAACAAATATTATTAAAATTGAATACTTTAAAACAATGTTTTAGTTATTTCGGAATAATATACAATTAAAATTTATTTCTCTCATGCTAATAATATTTATTATAAAAATATAAATTATTATATTGTTATAAAGAATATTTTAAAATATAACATAAATAACGTACTCACTTATGTTCATTTTTAATTTACTAAATATATACAAATTTAATATAAGGATACACATGATTTATTATTATTATTTTAAATAAAATTTCAAAACAATAGAAATTTTAATTAACAAGTTAAATTGAATGAATTAATTATAAATAAAATTAAATTAAATAATTTTATTTTATAATATTAACCAAAATTTGACCACATTTATTTATAAAAATTAATAAAGTTTAACAATAAAGTTTAAGGAAATTTCATGATTTTATAAATATACCTTATTATCATTTTCAATGAGTCTGAAATTCGACACTTCATTTTAAATATAAAAAAATTCTCAGTACATTAAAATGCTTTATTAAAATTAGTTATGAGCTGAAAATTAATGAATTTTTAAAAATCCATGAAATAAACAAAATTAAAAACAATTATTATAGGGTAATAAGCATTAATTATACGCAAAAAATAAAATTATTTTTTAATATTATGATCGTGATTAATTAATAAGGAATTTCATTAAGCTGATATAGTTCAAATGATTTTAATTCTAATAAATATTTCACGGAAGTATTACACGAATACAGGATTCTATCAACATTTTCATACATAAAATTACAAAATAAATAAATAATAATAATAATAAATAAAAATAAATAAATAATAATGATGATAATAATTCAATCCAACATTCAAAAAATGAATAGTAATAGTATTCTAATTATGGTTATTTATTAATTTTTTTTATACTGTAAATAATGTATATATGAAATAATAATAAATACATCAGTTGAACTGTAGTTTAAATAAATGTATAACAAACACTGAAAGTGAAAACTCATACGTGAATTTCCAAAAACATGGCCCAAATCAGCGGTATTTTCTTTCTCGGTTTTATAAAATATAAAATATACTAGTGCTTCACTTTTTTGTGCATGTTTTCAAAAAACTATTATATTTCAGGTGCACCCTTAAACAGGCTATGGGAAGAGAAAAAAATTTTCTCAGGGAAAAAAAAGAGGAGAAAATACGCCAGGAAATACATATCTCCAAAAAAATATAAAAAATAAATAAATAAAAAAATAAGGTATCATAAATCGCAAAATATAAATGGAGGAATAAAGGCGCATGTTTATGAAACAGATCTAGCAGCAGAAGAGAATGAAATTCAGAATACGAGCAGGAGGAAAATATCGTCTGCCAAAAGAAAAAGAATAACATTCCATGGAATAAAAAAAAAATGGAAGAAAAGAACGCTATTCTATTCCAGTGCAGAGGTATCCTAGGTATGTTTTTAGAATATCGTTTGGAAGAAAAAAAATAAAAAAGAATTAATAAAAATATTATAAATAAAAAAATAAATTGAAGAATAAAAAGTGCGATAAAATATGATTTCGCCGGCCCCAAAACCTCCGCCAGAAACCATACCATTTCTTTTCTTTTATGATTTCTACAAAAAGGTTTGAGAACTAAAAAAAGAAAAATAATAAATAATAATAAAATTGTTTTATTAGCCTGTAAAGAATTATTTATAAAAACTCGAAGTAAAATATGTCAGAAATCTGGCAACAAAAGACTTTTATTAAATTTTTGAGTGCCTCTAATGTTTTGAGGCTCAAAGAACACATTCTGTTTCAGAAAAGATATATTATGGTTAGAAACTAACCCCTTCAAAATAAAATTTTTACAGTACAATTTATAGATAAATGGAACTTAAAACGGTAAGATTTTATTTGTCTTTTAATAATAATATATGTATTACTTTGGAAAGTTTATTTGTAAATATGTTAATTTACTTTATCTTACATAAAAAACTTTTTGATACAGGTAAAAAAAAAATCGCCAAATCTATATTTGGCGAAAAAGACGACTGCCAAAATTTAGCAAGGTATTAAGCTGTTTATCTGGTAAAAACTTAAGCTATTTAGGAGCTATTAAAAACCAAGAAAATCTTTTATAGACTGTTAGAAGCTTGGAATTAAAGGCATATTTAAAATTCTTTTTGAATGTTCTATATTATATCAAAAACACAATCAGCGCCATAGAAAATCCTTTCTCTAGCGGCAATTCTTATTTTTTATTTGCTTTAAATATTATTTCAGAATATTTCTAGTTGAGACATTTGCAATAAAAGTATGAACAATAAAATAATAATTAGTTCAAACATTAACGTTAGAATAATAAACGTTAACTAAACTTTTTGATAATGAATTGAAGGAATGGATTATATCAAAAATGCAATTAACATTACAAATAATGCATTACTTTCTTCGTTAATCGAATGCGAGTAATTAGTAATCTCAGTTGAAAAGACGAATTAAATATTCAATTAAATTGCCATTAGTACTTCTACTGTGGAGAACTGGTGATGTGGTGATTAATATCTATCTTGAGGTAAAGAACAAGTCCAACTTCTCAGACAAAGACATTAATCAGGAAAAAAAAAAAAGCTTTGAAGTATGGCAAAATTCGTGCGTGATGAAAAATCTCTCGAGTCATTAATAAATAAAATATATGTTGGTAATTAATAATAAGTTTGAGAACATTTCTAGAAATAAACAATAGTTTACGAGAAAGATATGATAAATGCCTTTGCACATTTATTAATAATTTTTAATTAAAAAAGTGGTTTTACTGTCTTTATAACTATTTTTAAAAATTCATTTAAATTATAATGGAACAAAAGGTTTGTAAATTATAAGAAAAGCATTTTTTAAAAAGACTGTGAAAAACACTTATTTGAAGTAAATAAAGTAAATTTTTTTTTTTTTTTTTTTTTTTTGTTAGAATCTATTAAAAAAATTTTTTAAAGAAAATATTACATCATTTACTATTATATCATTTGCATCAAAACTATATTTATTTTGAATCTCATTATAATATTACTTTATATGATTAATACATTATTTATATTACATGGCGGCTGTATTTTTTTAGAAAAATCACTTAAATCTGCGAGTTTAAAATAATAATTGGCGAAAATATTTTATTCTAATCTGTAAAATGATTATTTTAAATCATTCTATTGATTTTCTTTGAAGAATATAAATGAAAATTACATTCTTAAAAATAAATAATTAAAAATAAAATAAATAAATAAAATACAAAAATCTCTACAAATAGTTTTTCCGACAGTAAATTGAAATATTTTTTTAAAAAAAGGAGAGGTAATGTATGAAAATAATTGAAATAAATCAAAATTTTAATAATTTCAGTATCATTAACTTTTTTCCATGTGTAATACTCTTATTATCCATGTAGTCTTATTTTTTTCTTTAATTCTTTTCTTCCTCGATTAATTATTTCGTGAAATATGATATCTTTTTTACAACATCTGCCTTATAATAATAAACTATTTAAAGTTAACTATTTATATTTCAGCCAGATAATAACAGCAATCATCTGGATAAGACAGATAACAATAACAATCTAGTTGAAATGTAAGCAAAGTCACTTCAAAGTAGTAATGAAGATTTGAATCAACAACATCTGGAATTTCCTTTTTTTCTTGTTGTTAATACTTTTGCATGCTTTTGATATAACATTGGGTCTTACATATGAAATTGATTTATAAAAAATTGTAAACAAACATAACTTTAAATTACCCATAGAAAAGATAATGTAGAAATACTTGATAAAAACTACAGGTATTTGGTAACGTTCGTTAACAAAATGTAATTATATAAGCAATTTATTATAGATAATAATATTTTTTTTACAAATGAGTAAATAATTCAAAACTTTAGAATGTTGTAAGTAGGGAACTTGTTTGTATTGTTTAAAATTAAAATACATTTAATTTTTTAAAGGAAATCAATAAATTTGTTTTAAAAAAAGCATTCGACTTCATATAAAAAGATTAAAACCAACGAAATAAATAAAAAGAAGTTTCTTTGAAATAAGGTTTAATGGTTTGGTTTGGTCTTTTTTTGCACACTTTAGTCTAATTAGACCGGGACCTACAGTTTAACCTGGATTCTGAAACACTAACAAACAGATTCGAACCTGGAAGTCTGTGGTACCAAAGGCCAGAGCGCTAGGCAATTGGCCTTCAGGCCACTAATTACTTGATGCTATAACTTTGAATTTTCAGATTACGACACTAGAACCAATTAGTGAAATCAAACCGAAAATTCCAATGTCTGCATTAGAAATGTTCTAGATAAATCTATTGGCCGGGAAGTTCCTTCGTCAAGTTCAAGCAATGGTTTAAATACTCCAGATACAATCTTTAGGAGATGTGGGCTGTAAATTGTTGTAGCACAATTTATGAGTTATAGCAGCCTCCCTAGTAGTGTACTTAGGACAAGATTGATTCTATTATAAACTAACGATGATCTTGAACCAAATCTCATTGAAAATTTCGTTTACTTTATTAACAAATTTCATTTCATCTATTTTTTTTATTTTATAAATCAATAAACGCAAACAACAAAGCCCAAAATAGCCAATGTATATAAAAATACCCAAAATAGACTTCGTAAATGGGAATTGCATTTATACCTTATTGAGCCAACAACTCAATTTCAATTTCCACTCAATGGTCTTACATATCAATCGCAATTTGAATGCCGTAATTAATGGAACGCATCCAAATTGAGCGGTATTGAAATGTCTCTGGCATCCCTAAATCTCCTTGCATAAAACTCGTGTGATAGCTTTGTAATTAACAATGACGTTAAGTCAGACAAAGTCCAAATGCCTACAACGCTACTGATCTCAACTTTACAGCTAGGAAGCGCAGGTGCTTTCCCAACGTATCGATCTCATTGGCCAATCTGATTATGAGACAGTCAATAAAGGACCTCGAGCAGTATTGAATGCACTAGACTGTCGATAGTACGTCGACAGGATGGCAAACCTAAGCATACATAATACGTCTAAATGGAAAGTGAGTGACGCCTATCCGCCAATGAAATGCAGGGAATGGGAAGATTTTATTATGGAGATCTCCAGGAATTCCCTGGTTCTTAAGGAGGTTAAGTGATTTATTCGATTAATCGATTAATTTGTAATCGGCGAAGAATTTAAATTAGAATATTTTGAGCTTACCAGAACCACCAGCATTGGGAAGATTTGTCAGGCCTAATCAAAGTTTTAGGCATTTGGAAACTTCTAATTCTTTATTTATTACAAAGTTTTAAAAATATTGCAGGGATGGAGGAAACCATCGTTAAAATAAAATTATACACGATTTGTAACAATAATCCTTACAAATATTTGATAATATTAATTAATGTTAAATAATATTAATTAATGCTTTTTAGCGGAAAATATAAAGCATAAATATTACATACCCATAAAAAATCCTTTTCATGATATTTTTTAAGAAACTTTTACATTTTCAAATTTTTTTTCTACAATAACATTTTTTTTTCTCCATTCATAAATATTGCATAAAATCTTTCACATATTGTGAAATACGAACAGTCACAGTTTTTGATTGCCGTACATTTACCACTACTGTAAAAAATGTGCAGCAGATTCAGAGTTATCCAGAGATCCCTGGTGCACAAGCTACACTGCACTCACATTTTGCCACCCCAGTTATGACCAAACACCCCACATTCCCTCAAATGATGGTATTGGATAGTCCGCATCCTTCTCCTCAAACTAAAAGCGGCTGATGGCCAAGTGGCTGGAGCTCTGGCCTTTGGTACCACAGGTTTATTTAAGTTCGAATCCTGGCGGTGGTATGGATGTTTGTTGTGTTTTGGAATCCACGTTAAACTGTAGGTCCCGGTCTAATTAGCCTAAAATGTGCACAAGATGACCATATAGCGGCAAACCACACCAAACCTCAAACTAAAAGGTACAGAATTATATGGTGCAGTTTGAAAATACAACTTTGCATTTGGAAATAAATCAACCACTAACAAATGATACAGAATAAAATAATAATAAAAAAAAAAGAATCCCTCCCCCCAAAAAAATAAATAAATAAAGCTTAAATAATAATTAATTGCAAAAAAAAAATCGTTAGACAAAGATTTTTATTATTTTTTTGGTTAACTAATTGTTTGACTAATGATAAACAAATAAATATTTTGGTTTAATTTCAACTAGGAAAGAGATAATGTTTACAATAAACACAAATATTTATAATTTAAGAATTAAAAAAAAATGAATAAATACTGTTATTATTAAATTCATTGAATAATAATGAATTAGAATTTTCATTGTATACTCACCAACATTCATTTAATTTCCCATCAGAAAAAAAGACAAAACTTACCTAGAAGAAAAAATCAAAAACAAAATTAGACAAAAATAAACACATATATCAACATACATTATGAAAAAAATTCTAAACAATATTTTTAAAATAATGATTCGGAAAAAATAAGGAAAAAATTAATATTTAATTAAATAAATTCGTCATAATAAAAATATTTTATTTCTATTTTTATGCATCTATTCCATTTAAAGCACTAACAATGATGAAAAGATTTTTCATCATGATATTTTAATTATTGTTTTAAAGTTTAATGTAATTATCTAACAATTCACAATTATTATAGAATTTTAACTAAGAAATAATTTATATTTTTTATCTTTCTAAAAATATATTTCAATTTCAATTGAAATCAAAAGTTGTTATTAAGTTTATATGAAAATAGATGTTACTATTTAAAACATTTAAATAGATTCTTTATTAATATTCGTTCATTATATTTAAAATGTGAGCAATTTGTACAAAAATTGAACCATAAATTATGTATATATATTGATATTTTCTGACTATACAATAAAAGTCCTTATAAACGAATGTTATTCTATGAAATAAGAATTAAATTTTTCTATTAAGTTTCTCGATCGTAATTACTGAATTTTTTTCACAGTAAAATGTATTCAAATTCTGTGATTTAAATGAAAATTTTTTAAAAGCGCCAGGCAAATTGAGCCAGGCTCATTAATTTTTTCGGTTACACACATAAAATTTTTCATCCATAGTTTAATTAATAATTGAACTTATATTAACTATTTGTTGTTTCTAATGCATCTGGCAATACAGAGACAATCTTTATGCCATGAGCGAGGGCTGCACCGCTGTTACTTATTTAGCACTACCCAGGGGGCATGTGAAGCTTGAAGATATACTGCGGACGCGAGTAAAACTATCCTCACAATGCTCTACGATCGGATTAGACCGGAACCTACGCTTTTAAGTGGATTCCGAACCACAACAAACATCCATTACAATGCCGGGACTCGAACGCAAAGCCTGGGTTACCAAGCGGCAGAGCTTTAGTCACTCGTTCATTTGGGCCCCAAAATTCAAAATAAAAAATATTATTTAAATTAGATTTCATTAAATTCACTATTTAATGAAATCTATTAATGCATAGATAACTTTAATTTTTGAGTTAATTTATTGTTTTTAATTTTGAGTTACATTTTATTTTAATTTATTTTTCAGTTATTTTTTATTATTAAAGTATATTAAAGTTTTATTAAAAATATTAAAGGTTATTATACTGTGTGTTTAAGTTAAAAAAAATATATCGTCGGCTAAGAAAAAAAGTATAATTTATTTATTTTTGTTGTTCAACATTCAACAGTTGCAATCTGTTTTTTTATCAAAAAGTTAAAAAAATTCCCAACAAAGAATATTTATTATTGTATTCTATTAACTTTATATTACTTCGTGATAAAAAAAAAAACTGGTCGTATGAAATGATTTTGTTGAAATTAATGATTATTAAAAAAGTATTATACAAAACACTAAAAATGTTATAGCTCTTGCATTTGTATAAAAAAAAATAAATAAATAAAAAGCGACAGTCTTTTTAAAATTGCATTAAAAAAATTTTTTTTCTGATTTCTAGTGTTTTTCTGACTTTACCAGCGTGTCCTTTTTTTTTTTTTTTATTCTATGTCTTTATTGATAAAAAAATATATTTATATCCATTTATTTATTTCATGCTAGTACTTTTTTTTTTTGTATTTATTTTTATTATTATTTCGTATGCATTTAGTTGTTAATTTCCTCATTTATTTGAATTTGACTGATTTTTTTTAGATATATTTTAATTCACTAACATTTTGTAGGTCTCATAGATTAATATTTTTGCAAAACACAAAATTAAACTAAATTAGAAAAATATTAAACTGAAATATTATTGAAAAATATCAAATTCAACTGAAAATAAAGATGTTGATGTGTACTTACTGGATACTTCTACCAATCACATACTATTGTATAAAAATCGAAGCTTTCCACTTCCAATTAGCGTAAAAAATAAATAAATAAATAAATAATAATTCGTTGTATAAAAAAAAAATTAAAATGGGGGAGGTTTCTGTTTTTTAAATTCTAAATTAAGGTCATTTTTTTCTGATATTACAGAAGGAATTCGAACAATTTTCGAAAAAACGTGTTATGCATTCTGATATTTAGAGATATATGGTACAATTCAACTTTTTTAATACAATTTAGAGTCTTTTACATATCATGCAACATAAAAACTAAGAAAATAAAATAAATTCTCCATTAAACAATAACTTCGTTATATAAAATACTTAGCATCAATAATTTTCATTTTAAATTTAGGTTTCAGCTTCTTTAAAATGAAATAAGAACTCAGAATGAAAAAGAATTAACCCAAGTTTCAGATCCTATATCTTCACAACAGTAACAGAAAAATACACACTGATGAAATGATGCCAGACCAAAGATTTTTCTCATAAAAAGCCAGCATTTAATTATTATGATTATCATTTATTCAGCAAGTTAAGGGAAAAAGCATGCGTCGTGACTGGATGAACTTTGGCCGTGGAATTCTCTCCTCTGGGAGTCCAAAGAGCACACACACTTTTCCCTTCTAACATTTCTTCCTTGCCCAGAGCTATCCACCAACTGGTTGTTTTAGGAGGCGAGTGCAAAGCCATTATGTTTGGGGCTCAGGTCACTGACTTTGGAGCGGACCAAGAGCATCACGGATACGTTAAGCATAGCGAAGGGCTATGTTAAAGTGGAGAGCACGAACTGGAGATTTCTCGTTGAGGTCCTGTGAAATTAGCATTTGAGAAAGGAATTTTTTTATGTAAGGTTAATGGGAATACTCCAATTTGACTCGATAATCATTAATTTTATCTATAGCATATAGATATGGAAGTATAGCAAAATAGGAGTATAAATTTATATTGGTCGATATTGCATACATAAAATATTAAGATACATACACAATAGCCGACATACACAAAATATTAAGATTTTTTTTCAAAGGTTTCATTCCTGGAGGTAGCACGAATGTTTGTTAGTGATTCGTAATCCACTTTAAACTGCAGGTCCCCATCTAATTAGCCTAAAATGCTCATAAAATGACAGTAGAGCGACAAACCAAACCAAGATCTCATAATAAGTCTTTAAAATTTATCAGAACTATTACAAAACTTCATTTATCATGTACCATTTCTTAATTGCCCTCTCTGCTTTTGTTACAATGATTACATAATACACAAATTTCATTGAATGAATTTTTTTAATATTTAGAAATATTACTTATTTTTTTATAAATATCTCTTATATCTTTACGAAATGTCCCAATATTGCCGTAATGATTCAATTTGTTGATAGAATTAAATTTTAGGTACTATCTTAAACGTTGATGATTTCCGTTATTTGATAAAACTTTCTGAAAACACACTTTCTCATAGTATTCATCTCAATATCATATTTCTAAACTTTTGGACGTTCTAATGAATAACTCTTCTTTTGAAAATGCACTAGCATCATATTTCTAAACTTTTGGAAATTCTAATGAATAATTCTTCATTTGAAAAAAACAACAACCTAATATCATATTTTTAAATTTTTGGACATTCTAATGGATAATTCTTTTTGAAATCCCACTAGTATCACATTTATAAATGATAATACTTAAAATATGTATTTCAAATAGAATGGACGGTTCATCCTTTAGGAAAATCAGATTTCTTTTGAATGAGATTTTTTTAATAACATTAGAACTTTATATCAATGATAGGTTTTAAAAATTAATTGCGTATTACAAACATTTTTTTGTGAGATACATGTGATGTTTTAACACAAACGGGACCTTGTAACGAATGGCTGATTTCTTTTTTGGTAGTGAAAGAGTATAAAATGACTCTTTTCCAATCCCTCTTCTAGCTGCATTTTAAATTCAAATTATTTCTCAGTAGAGCATCAACAAATTTCGAATTCGAACGTTGAAAAACGAGCACAGGGTAAGAGGAAAAACCTTTTATTTCGATGCACTGCTAGAAGTGGGCGTTTCAAAAATTTAACTTTCAAAATACGTGAATCTAAAAAGACTTCTGGGCATCGAATTCGAAAATCGAAAAGCTGGACTAATCCAAACGGCATCGCCAGTTCGAATAGAAGAGAAAAATCCGCCATTTTTATCCTTTTTTTTGTACTTTTCTTCTTCTTCGCTTAACAAAAGCTGAACAACAAAAGATTCGCTGACGTTTAAAGCTGCACAAATTTATCAGCTAGAGCAACAACGGGCCGAAAACTAGCTTTAGCCTTAATGGGGAAAAGAATATCTTATTTTCCACCAGCTGCTAGTGAAAACATGTAAAATAAGCCTTAAGTAAATATTGCACGGAAATAAATAAGTCGAGATTCTACAGAGATAAGCACCTACCATTTTCGCCTTCGATAATGGCAACAACCGTGCCGTTGTTATTATTAAACTCTGCAAAAGTATTGGTCAAAAAATTCGAACGAAAAAAAAAAAATGGCGTTAAAAACAGCGGGAAGCGTAATAAACCAATTTAAAATATGACATCTTTTATCCTATTTTCTGATCTCTTCCAATGTAAAAATGTGAGAGGAGAAAAATATAATAAAAGTACTTTTTCTAATACAGAACACTTTCTTTCGGTGCTAAAAATAATACCTCCTCCCCCCCCCCCTCAAATTTTTGCTAAAAGTCAGTATTATCGTTTGTCGTTTGGAATAAATAAAGTTTGCATGTCAACATACCTGCTGCATAGAGTCGATAAAACTCGCGAAGACTGCTTTAGAAATAGCTATTACACATTATTTATTTTTAAGTCTTTTATGTCAGAGTCCGGAAATTGCATCTATTTCGACGCGACGTAGAAGTCTTTTATTAAATTTTTTTCAAGCAGTTTATCGTATCGTATATATATATATATAAATTCTATTATTAATTTTGTTGGAATGAGTATACAGATATGGCCACTGTTCAAGTATTTTACAGTTATAGATAAGAATTCTTTCACATAATCATTTGTTTATATTAGGAAATATGTTATAATTTATTAAGCAACTTAATTTGCTTACAAATTTCTGGTTTTCGTTTCATAAAATTATAAAAAAAAAGAAAGCAATGTTAAATGTTAAAAATTTGTCCATTTGGATCTTTTCGCCTGGATTCGAATCCAACTGATTACGTTTATTATTTTTGCCAGACTTATGGTTCAATGGCATAGTGCGCCGTTGGTGAGCATAGGACTACTATTACTACTACTACTACACTACACCACATCACTGTGCCTAGAGCCGAGTTGCCCCTTTACAGTTGACCCCCAGTTAGGAATGATGTGGGTGAGAAGTTTGACCTGGCTCCGTGACGCTCTACGTCATATGAGACCGAGAGGCCTGATGGCCGAGTGGCTCGCGCTCTGGCGCTCGGTACTACAGGTACCGGGTTCGTATGATCGTAGAGCGTCACAGAGCCCAATCAGACTTCTACTCACCCACATCGTTCTCAAACTGTAAAGGGGCAACTCAGCTCTAGACACAGTGATGTGGTGTGGTGTGTAGTAGTAGTAGCGGTTATATGAGACAGGAACCTACGGTTTAAAGTGGATTCCGAACCCCTACAAACATCCATGGTACTGTTAGGATTTGAACCCAAAATCTGTGGTACCGAGCACCACAACGCTAGCTACTCGGCCATCAGGCCCCGAGCATTAGGACCGAGGTTCAATCCGTTGACTGCTTTGTTGTAAAACTTTTAAAAAAACGAGGGCACTCGATGTTTGTTTGTGAAGTTCAGCATCTTGCCTGATTAGTCAGAATATCTGGTGGGAGTTTTCCGGGTTTTCTCCCATACGATACTCAAATGCGGGGTAGTTGCCTCTAAAAGTCCTCCCGGAAGGCACTGCGCTTTTTCTTCAGTCATATGAATAAAAATCAGACTTTTACCTACGGGGTGCTCCATCCTCCCTCCTCCCCCCCCTCCCACTATTCAAGAGACCACAAGGGCTGATGGACTTGGTCTAAATGTTACTATAGACCCAATTAAGTGAGATAAAAAAAAGCCATATATAATCAAGTTCAAACAATAATGTAAATTTAATTAATTGCTAAAATGAATTAAATATTTTTCATAGACAAAAATAACAACAGTAATTTTAGTGAATGTAGAATTCAGAAAAATAACAAGGGAATAATTGTCATTGCTCTTGAAGGTGAACTATTATAACTCAACGTATACCGCGAAACGTACTTTCACAAAATTTCATTATGCTAATTAAGAGTTAAGTCCATTAAATAATGCAAGCTTTATTCACTATATACATAATATTTAAAACAGGATGTGTTTAAATGAATAATCCTAAGGTTTCCTGTTTTATCTTCAAATTTTATGACAGAAATGCTACTGTATTTATCATTTTCATTTGCGGTTCTTTTCATTTATTTCTGTAACATATTAAATAATTTGTAACATATTAATTTGTAACATATTAATAATTGTAACATATTAATAATTAAATAATTTTCTAGAAAAATATATCTTCCTCGGAAGCTAAGTATTAATGAAAAAAATTGTTTTTTTTTCTTCTTTTTTTAGCTTTTTTTACAAATAATATTGTTCATAATTTCTATTTTCCCATAGTAAAGAGAATTCTCCAAAATTGATTATATGGACTGATGCATTTAAGATCAACATATGGTTTGGTTTGTAGCTCTACGGTAATTGTTTTTGCACACTTTGGGCTCATTAGACCGGGACGTGGTAACAGTTTAACGTGGATTCCAAACCACTAACAAATATCCATTTCACCACCAAGATGCGAACCTGAACTAATGGCCACAGAACTAGTCAATTGGCCATCAGGCCGCGAGATCAATATATGAGTAATTGTTTTAATTATTGTATATGTATTCTTTTCAGTAATTTGGGTATACTATTAATAAAAAAATTGCAATATAAATTATTCAATTACTTCAGGAATTTAGAAATAATGAACGATTTGAAGCATTCTATTTTTGAGAGATAGATTCTATTATATTAAATTTCCAAAATGGCGTTTTTAACTGTATTTAATTAGACCATTCCTAACAATCAATATTACCAACTACCGAAGACACAAACGAAGATCATTACTGTATGTTTATTTTTGTCAAATTCTGTTATCTGTAGCATTTGGATAAATTCACATAAAGCAGCAGCAGCGAGCATACATCTCAAAGCACCAAATCAAGCCAAGCTTTTATGTTTACCAAAGATGGTTAAATTGATCTTAGCTGGACTTAATCTTTTGTCTAGAATGAGCTGATTTCTAAGTAGTATCAATTTTTGTTTCATGTTTCATGGATTAAACAATCTAAACTTACCTAAATAGTATCAACTTTTGTTTAATGTTTCATAGATTCTAGACTTATCGAAATAGTATAAATTTTTGTTTCATATTTCATGGATTAAACGAGCTAAACTTAAATATGCATTCTTTTGTCGAAAATGAGCTTATTTCTAAATAGTATCAATTTTGTTTCATGTTTATGGATTTTTATTGAATTTATCACTAACATACAAATTTTTAACCCTTTTTTTTTAAAAAGAAATGTCTCCTGTTTATAGTTCTGAATAAAGAAACATTCATAAAATATTTTGTAGATGCAACGTTCTTTTTTTTCTTTTCTTGGCATCTTTTATTACAATTCTATTCAAGGACACAACACAATGAGCCTACAGAGATTCTTTCTTTTTTAAAGATGTCATTTCGCTGGGATTATATCCTAATTGTATCATTTTATGGAACAACTTCTGCTTATCATGACAGTGATAATGACACTTTGCGGTAGTCTGACATTGTATAAAACGGTCTGTTGAACTTGAGTCGGTGCCAAATTTTACTATTTCCCATCAAGGCATATAATCTAGCTAAGGAACAACTGCAAAATATTGTTGAATATTCTTTCAACAACAACAAGAAGTTCTTAGCAGTAACAAAGTTTGATATATTCCAAAACTTTATTTATTTGCAATTCCAAATATTTTTTTTTAACATGTTAAAATTTGGGTTTCACATGAATGTAAATAATCAAGAAATTTTTATAATTATACTAAATAATAATACATTTTATAAAACTATAAATAATAAATTTATTAATAATAATAAATAGTTAAAAATAATTAATTAATAATCATAAATAATATATTATAACAAATTTTTAAACTTTTATTAAATAATCATGTAATTGTAATAAAATTCTCAGCTTTTATTTATCATTAAATTTTAAAAAGTTAGAGAGATTTATTAGAAATTTTTTTTATTCATTTTATAAAATTTAACTCCAAAATTCAGATTATAAGCTATAGAAAAATAAGATGCAATCGTAAGAAAAATAAAATAATGATTAGCTATTTACCATCATTCTATACTCCAAAATTAATCAAAATCAAATGAGTCTAATTGAAACTGAATCAAAAACTTTGAATTTTAGCTGCTATCTGATGCCAACATCAGGTAAAAATGGTTTTTTTTTTTAAAATAAATTTTTATTATATTTTATTATATTATCATTAAATTTTAATTGTTTTAAACGTTTAAAGTTAAACGTTTTTAAATGTTTATATTATATTATCATTATTTATTATATTATATTATATTACCACTAAAATATTCCATTAATAAAATCTATTTTATTATAGAAACATCGGAAGAAACTGATACTTTATTAAGTTTTTAGCATAAACTCCACAATATATAAACTTTAAACTGTAGGTCCCGGTCTGTTTAGTCCTCATGTGCACAAGATGACCGTAGAGCGACAAACCAAACTAAATCTACAATAAATAAAAAGATGTTCTTTAGGCTTAAGTTATTTTAAACTTTTTATTTCCTAACCCCAATCTGTTGAAGTAACAGACAAAGACAGATTGATGATTTCAAAAAATAAAGGAAAACGCCATGGCCTGTTATTAAATATCAATTGTACATCATTTGAGATTATTCCATTTCACTGAACATCGTTGCAATAATGTGTTCCTTTGAATATTTTGTGAAATCACGTTTTGTGTACTTAAGTTACTCGAAACGTATAATCAGCTCTCATTAAGAAACGACATTTCGTTAATTCTTCCCAAACTCTCCAGTGATAAACATTCGGGTTATTATTTTAAAAAGTGATCAGTACAACAAAGGTCTCTTTATCATTTCAAGGGGTGCTGATGGCTTTCTCTCTAACTAGGCTAGAATTTTCGCTGCCCTTGTAATAAAAGAAATTGGCCTTTTCTTGAAAGGTCCTTCTTTCTTTTTTTTCCTACTGAGATTCGCTTTGTTTTGTGGCTGTAACATCTGTGCGGTTTTATTATCCACTTAAAAAAAAGAGACTTGACACGATGGCCGCTTAATAGCCATTATTTACAGGAGTCGGGCAGATTAAAGTATTTTTTGTGTTTGTTTCTGTAAACGTTTATTGCTCGGACATAATTCTTCGTGGTAAATAATAAAGGAAAATTGGGACAGAGAACTCGAAGTGAATCGGTAGATAGCGGCGAATTTTTACATAAGCACCTATATTAGTTCTTATGACTTTTAATATCTACCAATAAACTAGAAAAAATGTTGAGTTAGTGTCGTATGAAAAAATGTTTTTAGATCAAAAAGGTTCCGTATTTTTTCTGTAGAAGTTAATTAGTAGATTGGTTTTATTTTGGAAAAGTAGTAATTTTTAGCACATAGAGTTTAATGATTTAGGCGTTTATCTTTTAAATAAAAAACAATATTTTTAAAATTTGATACCTAATCTTTTAAGATTAAGAGAATAGCTATTTATGTCAAGAAGAATGCTCTTTCTTAAATGTAAGAATTAAATTTATATACATACATCGTAGATATGAAAATTTTTTAATCGAAAAAGTATGTATTTGCCTAAGCTTAACCCCCACTCCTACCAAAAAATTTTTTTTTTTTTTTTTTTTTTTCAATCGCTCAGTTAATATGTCTTCTTTCTGCTAAAAGTTACATTTTATTCAAACATTGCAAATTGAATTTAATAAGTTGCAGTACATTTTTTTTCAGGGGTCTGAATGGCCGAGTGTCTAGCGCTCGGTGCCACAGAGTTCGAGTCCAGATGGCGAAATGGATGTTTGTAGTGGTTCGAGATCCTCTTTAAACCGTAGGTCCCGGTCTAATATGATCGTAGAGCGTTGTCTTTAGGTTTAGTCAGTCTTCAAGCCTCGTGGTTCTTCACTAAAGTGAAGCTGCATATTATCCTTAACCATGGACCAGTCGGCTGCGACGAGGTTTATTGTACCTGATGTTTTTAACAACAACAGTAGTTTTCTTCAAATTTGCTTTGCATTCATTATTATTTGCTTAATCCTCACTATTATTATTTGTATTTTTCAAATAATATTAATCTCATTAACATTTCAAACATAATCTCTTTTGTGCTACACTAAATTTTTCGATGAGACAAAAATTGAAAACATATTCCAGGATTTGACTTATTCGTCGAACACTTGGTAATAGCAATAGTATATAATATAATATATTTTTAGAATAAAATTTTAATTACAAAATGTTGAAAATAAAATCCGTGATTCCTTTCACTAACAAAAAAATTTCGTAAACAGAATCGTATGTAAACAGCAAACCCAAATGAAAATGATCACATCTTTCATACCTTGAACACAACAAAGCTTTTCAAACAGAGAAAAAATTATAGCCACTAATTCTGAGGCAAAATTAATTACTGAGGCTCATTCTAGTTTTAAGTACTCGTTAACAAAAACCACCATATTTTCCGAGCAGTTACTCTCATTCAATTAATATCTTTTTAGTACCTCAAACTCTATTAAACACGGAATCTTCTAAAGTCACCATCAAAGCTCGTGCAACAACCCAAGCTGCCCGTTAACGGCACCAACACATGAACCACAACCAGTTTCACTAATCCTCCGAACCGTTATGCAGGAATTCATATTCGATCGTTAGCTTTCTGATGCGAACTGCAGAATACTTGTAGGCATGGCTCATGCTAATATCTCCCTGGCTTAATACATATAATCTAAGGGTTAAACTAAACTTTAATGGTGGACATTCATAGAGGGAGCGTGGTTGGGAGGGGAAGGGGAGGGGACTAGGGCTCGTGTTATGGCTTTCCCCCTTCATGAGATCCTAAAACTTCAGGAAAAGGCGTTGAGAGCTGTTAGGCAAAATTTGTCGCCCAACTATTGCTTCTTGCAACATTAAAGACGCTTCTGGAGCATCGAGGGAAATTTTCTGGAGTCGCTTCTTTTGCTTGCGTATTTTGTGGGGGATCTTCCACAAATAGAGTTATTGATAATATTTCATAAAATATTTTATTCATCGGTTATTAAAGAAAAATGAATTTTCGTTGTTAGAAATTATTAACATTATCAATTCTAGGAAATAAATCATTATTATTAAGGTAAATATATTTTAATCATTAATCTATATAACTCAGATTAAATATTGGCATAATTTTGTCCAGTGAGATTCATTTTACCACTAATGACCTTTTACCTTATTATATTGAAAGAAACGTAAATGTGCGAATATATATATATATATATATATACTCTGGCCCCGGCCCGGCCTCAGAAAAAAATTAATATTACATCATTAATAATAAGCTAGCAACAAATTTTTATGTGGAATTCAGATTTTCGAATATAAAAACCATATTCAAAACAAATTTGATAGGGAATCCAAACCATCTGATAAAAATCGAATATAGAAACAATAGACGCAAGCGATAATAAAATCAGAAGCAAAGTATCAAAATGGTGTCAAATAAAATCACAGTTGTTTCGTGTGATTTTTTTTGTCCATTAGTAATTCTTAACAAACAACTTTTAGTGCCATCTGGGGGATATTATAATAATATTTTTTTATTTAAGTAAAAAGTACTATTTAGAGTTTTTTTTTTCGTAATGTTTGGCTACTCCATTTTTATTTTCTTTGATTTTAAGTGCTTTAGTTTTTTAAAGATATTATATCAATATAATGCCTTGTATTACAGTTTTATTTAATTAAAAAAGAAATAAGAATTTATTTCGTAATTTTTTCTATTAGAACATTTAAAAAGATTTTAAAAGAACATTTAGAAGATTTAAAAAGATCATTTATCAGTTAAATTGCATGCAATAGTTAGAAAACAATTTATTATTCAGTCACGGTCCACCCTCTAAATTACTCGATTCTGAAAAAGCAAAGCAAATGCTCATCCCGCGTGATTTATGGCTTGAAACCTAAGACTGCTTATTGACATGGGGGAAAAGGGAAACCTAACTGTCACTTTCCTTACTCATTCACTGTCAACCAAAAACACCTTATCTCCCGTTCGATGACAACAAGAAAAAAATGTCTTTGTCTCCTAAACTGCGATTTGGCTGGGACATTTTTAATTAATAAAATCTCTATACAAATTTTATATATTTTTTAAATAAAATTTTAGGTGGATGCAATCCTTCGTTTAATATGTTTTATTTATTTATTTATTTTTCGTCGGCCTGTCAATGAACAGCATAACAAATAACGTCAACCATTTAAAATTCGCCAACCACAAAAAGTCGCCAAATCGAAATTTTTTCCAGTTGACCAAGGCTTTGTATTAAAACTATTCCTTCCAGTTTTTTGGTGAAATTTGGATGTAATTTGAAACCATACATAAGTGGACACACACTCAAATTTTGAGAAATTTCTCTCTCTCTGTATATATATTCTTATTTAAATATATTAAGCTGTTCATACATGATATTGAGTTCTTTATTGTTGGTAGTTCTTTATTGTTGGTATCATTCTGATTCTGATCTGCTAATATTATTCTGATATTAGCGAATTGAAGCAGATTTAGCATTACCCTGGATAAAGACAATATACACACTATAAACCATGGATTTACATGCTTCATTAATAAAAAGAAAAGAGAAAAATTCTTTTCTTGAACTTTCGATGATAATTGTTCCAGGTTTATATTACGAAATAAACTCATGAGAAAAAAAGTAAAAGAAAAAACCACGCAAAAGCAGACAAACTCTACTGCTAAAACAAATAACAATTTGCTCCAATTATATTATGAATATTATAATCACAAAAATAAACTTTTTGCTTTTGAAAAGCATAATTTATCTAACTAAATTCAGGTATAGACATTACAGGTATCATTGTGAAACACTCTATTATGTGATTCTCCTAAACTACAAGAAAATTCAGAAAATTTCCCCTTAAAAATCTTATCGAAAAGCAATGGAATTCCTTCATCACACTTTGATATACATAAATGGAGCACGAAATCAAGTGATATACAGCAACAACAACAGAGTTGAAAAAGAATAACTTACACTTTTGGAATAGGCATTTTTAATATTAATAAATCAAAAGCAATTTGATTTTATTATGCTAGCACCTTTTTAAAAGTTCAATTAATATCTTGCAAACAGTCCTATAACATTTCTAAAAATGGACAATCATATTATTTATGCATTAAATCACTTTAAGCCAAATATATTTTGAATATAAAATGAACTTCGCAGTTTATAGCAATAATTTTGTACTTTCAATAGCTAGAAAAAATGGTCTAATACGTGTCTGTAATTTTAATGTTTAATTTAAAAAGCCTCCGCAGTTGAACTTTGTAATGTATGTTTGAAAAAAAACATAAAAGCATTTTAATAATGATCAACAATGCAACCACTGCAAAGCCCCTTCACCACTGCCACATTGAAAACTGATAAACAATTTCCCCATCGCTTAATGCAACAATTTGGATCTCGCCAACGACGTAATTTGCTCCCATAAAACTTCTTCAAAAAGAACCAAACAAGCAAAACTTCTATCGCCAAACAAAATATCAATCGCGATTAATATTCAGGCGGAAAAGCAATAAAAATAATAAGTTGAAGCAACGATTACTTCTCGTCCTTTTATTACTTCAGAATGGTATTTAATTTCCACCGTCGAAAATTAGTGATATGAACATCATAAATAGATTGCACGGAAAGAGAAGATGAAGTCGGTGCTTTGAAAAGGGCTTTTTAACCAATACCGGGGCACGTATCGATGAAGTTAGTTTGTTCCTGTTATCCTTTCAATCGATTGGTTTCATTGGCAACATTATTCTAATTGCGCCATTTTCCTAGACTTCTTGCTGAATGTCAGAACTAATCAGTTTTAATGTCTTCCAGCACGCACAGTTATGTTTCTTCGATAATTTTATGATGGCCTAGCTCATCCTCCTTTTATAATAGCATTTTAGTCAGACCCCTTGATAACACCTAGAACAATTGCATCTGATTTCGTCCCACTTGTAATAAAATTGCCTCTTTTAATGTAATATAATAGAATATTTTTTTCCAATAGTTTATGAAAATAAATCTTATTAATTCATAGAAAAATAATTAATGCATTTGTTATATTGAATTCTTTTATGTGGATATTTATATCACAAAATGCGCACCCCTCCATTTTGTGGTCAAGGTTCAGTAAAGGCCTTACCAGACGAGCTTGTTTCTTTATCCTCAACGTTAACCAAACTGAGGGCCTGAATGTCCGAGTGGCAAGTACCTGGCACGTCGGTGGTCTCAGGTTTTGGGTCTGTTCGAACCCCGGCGGTGCAGCCATGGATGTTTGTAATGGTTGGAATCCACTTTAAACCGTCTAATAGAAGTCGGAACGTTGCGGGGGCATTGTTATTCCGCGTCCGTGGCTTAAAAGATCTTCAAATTACAACGCTTTGCCCCTTGATCTCATCAAATGAGTAACGTTTTTAGTCATTATCTTGATATTTAAGGCACCAAAATGACCTATGGTATGGTCTAATTGCTCAGTAAATGCATTAGAAACGAAAAAAAGTTTCTTTAAAAACGTTAACCAAACCCAATTGCCATTTAAATAATGAATTTAACTGCGCGCGTTTCATTCCCACTTTATCTTCAGCAACTCATTGGTTTGAAGCATTGTATCACCTATTTCACAGAAACTAATGAGGACAATATAGTTTGGGCTTACACGATTCTTCTATAGTGCAAACAATTTGAGGAGGCATGTTAATTAGAAGGACATGCCCATCGTACGCAAATTATTTGATTGGCAAAACCGGTTTGCTTCATTTTGAAAGCAACTAAATAATCTCAAGTGATATGCTCATCATAGTGGTCACTAACGATCAGGAAGGCTCAGGTTACACTGGCTAGATACTTAATTAGTTGAAGTACAATTTAGGGCCGGATATGCGTGTGGTCTTATTTCACTGCAATTTCATGGTAGAAACATTTGTTAAACACACATTTATTAAAATTTTCAAAGACAGCACTGCACATCTGCAGCAGGTAACATTCAAAGCGAAGTTATATAATAAATATTTACAAAATCATCCTAAAAGCCGGTTTATTTAAGGGTCTTTGTACCATCCGTACTGCCAGGAATTCTTCACTCGACTCTCCACTCCCTTTTCTCCTGTCTCCAATGTCGAACGGAGTGGGGGAAAAAAAAAAGAAAAACGTGCAAAACAAAGTCTAAAGTAAGGGTCAACCCGTCCTTGAACTCTACACCGATGGCTATGTAGTTTCTTTTGGGAAGGCATAGTGGATCCTTACTGTGGATATAGTACAAGATATATAAATAGACAGGGTAAGTAATCACTGTTTAACGACATGACGACTTTGACAGCAAATGTAAATGTCTCACATCTGTAATATTGAGCTTTGTAATTTGATGGAGATACTACAGAAAGGCATAATCTTGGGTTGCTGACATTTTTGTCTCGATAAACGCCACTTTTGTATGCCAGCGAAGAAAGTGAATGCCAGCCTTTTAGAAATTGAATGTGGGTGGAAATCTCTGGACAATGAGGCGGAAACTGGATGTGGGTGTATAATCTAGACAATCTCTCGTTTCTTCTCGATATATTCGAAAAAACCTGGAAAATTCTAATTAAGAATTAGCTGTTCGATGGGATATTTTTCGAAAATAATCTCTATTGATCTTATTTTTTAAAAAAAAGTAATGGCATCAGTAGAATTTTCGTTCATTTCCTTTTGAGTTACAAATGCTCATCATATTTAATTAATATTAACTGTTAATATTTATTAACAATAATTTGAACTTATGAATATTTTCCATTTAAGTCTTACTTATCATCATCATCATCATCAATGGCGCAACAGCCCCATGATCGGCCAAGACCGTTTGCCTGCTGGCAGATTTCTAGACGGTAGAAGATTTTTTTAAGGGGTAGGGTTGTCAGCCCAACGTTCTACGGTCATATTAGGCAGGGACCCACGGTTTAAAGTGGATTCTGAACCACTACAAAGATCCATGACACCACCGGGACTCGAACCCGAAACCTGTGACACCGAGCGCCAGAAGTCTTACTTAAGATTATATTAATCTTAGTTATATTCAGAGCAGGGAAATAATCAATAGTTTTTAAAATTATTTTTAATTATCCTGTGTGAACAGAGCAAAAAAGATGTTGTCCTGGCAAGAGATGTTGTCCTGGTTAGAGGTCCGTGACGTTATCCAAAAATGAGGGCCAGGCAAATAAAACTCCATTGTAAATTTTGTCGGAAAATGGTATTTTGGGCCCCTTAACTCTTGAAATGCTTCATGAATAACGTTAGTTTTAAGGAATTTTCTGGAGAATTTGGTTTTTATTTGAAGTGTTTTGTAGTAGTATGGTTTTGAATCATTTTTCATGTCTTGGCTTGGAATTTTAAACATTTGTATTTCCAATGGCTATAAATACTCGTAGTGCGTTGATCAATTCCTTCTTCTTCAAGTTTCATATTTATCACTTTTGGCATTTTCTCGTGCTTATGGAACTGTATAGTGCTAGTAACTAGTATGTCTAGAATTTTCAAACTTTGATATATTCTTTTGGCTATTGAATGTGATAGCGTTTCTTGTAGAATTGGAAATACTTCATTCTTCATTTACGACTACATTTATCTTACTTTTGTAAATTCTCTTAGAGATTCTTGAACAATTCATTCTTCATGAAGTTCTTGATCTATTCAACTTTCCTATATTCGTGTGGTTATTGAATTTGGCCATTCTTGTAGTATTCCAATCAATTGCTTCATACATCTCGTGCATTATTAAACATTGGCATATTCCTGAGTTTATTCATCCATTCTCCAATGTTCACACACGATAAGTTGAAATTTACAGAGCAGATTTAAACATTTTTTTAAATGTTTCTTTTATTTTATATTGATTCCACTTTGTAAGAAGTTTCTTCTTATGAAGGCCAAACTTGAAACAAAGGCGCAGAAAATAGAAAGGCTTGGACAAGAAGAAAGAGTGCTGCTGTTTGATAGAGAAGATACCGAACAGTAGAAACCAAATAGCATCCATAAATCAAAGCCTCGGTTCACCGTCGTAAAGAGATGAGAAGACATGCAAAAAGCAGTCTCGAAACTTTGTCTTTTGCAGCCAGATTTTGTTCCCAAACATCAACTGTTTTCTGGCTCACAATTTTTACTGAGACCAGACACTCTCCGGCAGTTTTTATTCAGCTGTAAATTTTATTTTTATTGTTCTGCACATTGCTGGAATTTCTCATTCAGCTCTTCGAAGCCCAGAGGAAATATCTCTTTCGGATTGATAACCCTGAGAGAACTGAGACTTTTGGAATTGCTTTCTTTGATGTTTTCCATCAATCAACTGATGAGATTGAAAAAGAACATCCCCAGACTTAATGAATGATACACTTTTAATTCAATCAACGAATAGAAATAGATTGAACTTAAGAAAGAAGGTTTAGCAGCTATGTTCAAACAATGGTTCTATTCTATCCAAAATTTCGTTAATAACATAAATATATTAGAAAAATCTTCAAATAAGAAAAAAAGTAATATATGCATAGGGACCTCGTAAGTTTTCTTAATGATACACTTTTAATTCAATCAACGAATCGAAATAGATTGAACTTATAAAAGAAGGTTTAACAGCAATGTTCAAAAAAGTGTTCTATTTTATGCAAAATTCCATTAATAACATAAATGTAATAAACAAATCTTCAAATAAGAAAACAATATACACTGAAGTGACAAAAGTCATGGGATACCTCTTAATATCGTGTCGGCCCTCCTTTCGCCCGGGCGAAGTGCAGCAATTCGACGTGGCATGGACTCAACAAATCGTTGGAAGTCTTCTGCAGGAATATTGAGCCATGCTGTCTCGATAGACGTCCATAATTGTGAAAGCGTTGATGGTGCAGGATTTTGGGCACGAACAGACCTCTCGATGATGTCCCATAAATGCTCGATGGGATTCACGTCGGGCGATCTAGGTGGCCAGATCATTCGTTGGAATTGTCCAGAATGTTCTTTAAACTAATCGCGAACAGTTGTGGCCCGGTGACATGCCGCATTGTCATCCATAAAAATCCCATCGTTGTTTGGGTACATGAAGTCCATGAATGGCTGCAAGTGATCTCCAAGTAGCTGAACATAAGCATTTCCAGTCAATGTTCGGTCCAGTCGCACCAGAGGACCAAGTCCATGCCATGAAAAAACAGCCCACACCATTACGGAGACACCACCAGCTTGAACAGTGCCTTGCTGACAGTTTGGGTCCATGGCTTCGTGGGGTCTGCGCCACACTCGAACCCTACCATCAGCTCTTACCAACTGAAATCGTGACTCATCGGACCAGGCCACGGTTTTCCATTCATCTAGGGACCAACCGATATGCTCACGTGCCCACGAGAGTCGCTGCAAGCGATGTCGTTCTGTCAGTAAAGGCACTCGAGTCGGTCTTCTGCTGGAATAGCCCAAGAAAGCCAAATTTCTCCGCACAGTTCTAACAGACAAGTCCCTTGTACGTCCCACATTGATTTCTGCGGTTATTTGACGCAGTGTTGCTTGCCTGTTAGAATTTACGACTCTTTGCAGACGTCGCCGGTCTCGGTCGTTAAGTGCAGGCGGTCGACCACTGCGCTGTCCATGGTGGGATATTATGCCTGAAATTTCATACTCTCGGCGCACTCTTGACACAGTGGATCTGGGAATGTTGAATTCCCTAACGATTTCCGAAATGGCATGACCCATGCGTCTAGCTCCAACTAACATTCCGCGTTCAAAGTCTGTTAATTCCCGTCGTGCGGTCATCATCACGTCAAAACCTCTTCACATGAATAACTTGAACAGAAATGAAAGCTCTGCGAAAGCACTGCGCATTTATACCTGTTCTACGCGATGCTACTGCCATCTGAAAATTTGCATATTGCTATCCCATGACTTTTGTCACTTCAGTGTATATATGTATTGACCTCGTAAGTTTCTTCGTCTTAACCCAAGAATCAGCTAACAATTTTTTTTAAAGGTTTGGTTTGTTTGTCGCTCTAGGGTCATTTTGTGCACACTTTGGGCTAATTATATTGGAACCCACAGTTTAACTAAAATCAAATAAGTTGTCCATTTAAAAAAATTAACGAAAAGAAACGTTCAGAAATATTTGTGCATTTTTCTAGCCACATTAAAAAATAAAATACATTAAGAACTACAAGATATTTCAAATTTTAGTATTACAAATTTTGCAATGCGAATACTGACGGAAGTAGGCTCGAATGAAAAAGTTGCATGATCAAAAGCAATCTGTTATTTTTAATGATAATTGCAGATAAATAGACCTAATTTATTGCATACTTTCCCGTAAGAAATGCTAGATTTAGTAAAATAATCTATTTTTTTCTGATTTAGTCCAACGGACTCACAAAAACCATTCTATAAAGAAGATATTTTTTTAATAACTTTTAAAGTATCTAAAAATTATTATTATTATTATTATTAAAAAGATTAAATATTTAATAAAACCTTTTAAAACCCTTCTTCCATGAATGCAGAGTCTAACATTCTTAAAAATTTCTTTTATGAACACCGAGTCTAAGATTCTTAAAAACTTCTTTTATGATTATAGAGTCTAAAATTTCGAGTATAAGATTACCGAGTATAAGATTACCGAGTATAAGATTTTTATAAATTTCTTTTATGAATACCAATCTATCTAAAATTCTTATCGAAAATTTAATCTAAAATTCTTAAAAACTTCTTTTTATGATTATCGAGTTTTAAGATTCTTAAAAAATTTATTTTATGATTATCTAGTCTAAGATTATTTTTGTACCATCCTAAGTGGTAAGAGGAAAATATGTTAAAAATTCTACCAATGTTCTAGAAAAGTATAAAAAAGAAAATTTCAAAGCAGTTATGAAACATTTGGAATATAAGCAGGTCTCGAATAAAAGAATCCAAAACTATCACTCCATATTCTTTAACTTTATCACACCTATTCCAGCAAAAGCACATAATTGATGCGTTAAATACTCTTCCCAGCAGGTTAACGCTCTTTTGGAAAACCTTCTTCAGTTTCGCAAAAGCCATAAAACAGCCCGAATATGGCAATTAAGCAGCAAGATTTCGCTCAAATCTACAGCATGACAGCCAATCAGGGTAAACGCGCCATAAATTCTCAGAAACTAATAACCACTAAACGGCGGACAATAACGCCACGTGTTCTCCCCTTCCTTTTTGCCCGAAAATATTCCACCGTTTTAACGATGGCATTTAAGAGGACGGAATTTCTTAACAAGTCGGCTTTTAATGTCCCCAGACTGCATAAGGAAGAATGAAAAAATTGTTCCCAAAATGGCCGCCTTTAATGCGCATTAAAAGAACAGGACTGATATCTCGCAGAAGAAGGAAGAAAAAAGAAAAGAAAAGAAAGAAAAGTTGCGTTGCTCCAGAGCTCTGCACAGTGTCCATCATAAATGACGATGCAACTTGAGACTCTTGTCTTTGGTTGCTTATGGTGGCGTAATGAATGTTATTTCACGAATAGAAGTGCTGTTTAATAACTATGTGCTATGGCCTTGTCGGCGAAAACGACCCACCAGAGTGGAACGAATTTATGGGTCCGAATACCCATAATATATCCAGGGTGTATTTATGTTTATGAAATCTGCTGGCGCTCCAGCTATCACGAAAGGAAAGCGATGTCTTTCGATTTTAATCACGCTGGCCAGCGTCGTGGGACCTGAATTATGGACGTGGTGGGAGGGTATACATAATTGTAAAACTCAAGGGATTGTATGATGAGAGTAGATTGCTTGCGCAAGGGACCATTTAAACATTACATTTATTTAAATGTTCATGTTATTAAACATGCACTATAGTGAAGACAATAGGGTAAATTTAATATAGAGACTAAAAGTTATATATATACTTTTGAATATTTACTGATATAGAGTCTGCTTGAAATTTGGATTTAGTAGTCAATATTATTATTATTCACAGATGGAAACTGCTAAAGATATACTAAAAATAGATTTAAATTTATGTATTTAAAAATACTGCATACAAATTACTGCTAATGTTTGCATACATTACACATAAATTACTGCAAATTGCTGCTAATGTTCGAATCTGCAAACGGTGTTGTTGCAGTTATTGCTTTCATATACGAGCAGACTTGATGGCGATTGTGTATAGAGTCTCGCATCGATCATCAGACATTCTGGTGGGAGTTTTCCGTTTCTCTTACACAAGGGACCTTTTAAACATTACGTTTATTTGAATGTTCATATTAATAAGCATGCACTATAATGAAAACAATAGGGTAAATTTAATATAGCTACTAAAATTTATATATTCACTTTTGCATATACTGAGATAGGGTCTGCTTGTTATTTGGATGTCATAATCAATATTATTAATATCTAAAGATGGAAACAGCTAAACTTATACTACAAAATAACTTTAGATTTATCTATTTATTTTGAAATTACAGCTAAGGTTCCAATCCACAAGCGGCGAAAAGAACAGGACTGATATCTCGCAGAAGAAAGAAAAAAGAAAAGTTGCATTGCTAAAGAGTTCTGCACAGTGTCCGTCATAAATGACGATGCAACTTGAGACTCTTGTCTTTGGTTGCTTATGGTGGCGTAATGAATGTTATTTTGCGAATAGAAGTGCTGTTTAATAACTATGTGCTATGGCCTTGTCGGCGAAAACGACCCACCAGAGTGGAACGGATTTATGGGTCCGAATACCCATAATATATCCATAGTTGTAGTATGTGCGGGGTGTATTTATGTTTATGAAATCTGCTGGCGCTCCAGCTATCACGAAAGGAAAGCGATGTCTTTCGATTTTAATCACGCTGGCCTGTGTCTTGGGACCTAAATTATGGACGTGGTAGGATGATACATAATTGTAAAACTCAAGGGATTGTATGATGAGAGTAGACTGCTTGCGCAAGGGACCATTTAAACATTACATTTATTTAAATGTTCATGTTATTAAGCATGCACTATAGTGAAGACAATAGGGTAAAACTAATATAGAGACTAAAATTTACATATTCCCTTTTGAATGCTTTCTGTTATTTCTGGTTTGCTAGTTATTTGGATGTAATAATCAATATTATTATTATTCAATAGTGGAAAATGCTTACGATATACGAAATAGATTTAAATTTATTTATTTATTGCAGTCGCAGTTGTTGTTTATTATTTATTTATTAATTTCAGTTGCAGTCGTTGCTTTCATAAACGAGCAGATGGCGATTGTGTAAAGAGTCAGGCACTAGGCTTCCTGGTGGAAGTTTTCCGTTTTTCTCCTGTACGACAAGCCAATGTGAGACAGTTATCAGGTGGAATATGAATCCCCACCGATGATAAAAAAATAATAATAAATAAAAGGAAAATATGAGGAATAAAAGGAAATTATGACCCGCTTGAGAACAGATATCCTATCAAAAATATAACGATATAAG
Organism: Caerostris darwini; assembly: GCA_021605075.1. Lineage (NCBI taxonomy): Eukaryota > Metazoa > Arthropoda > Arachnida > Araneae > Araneidae > Caerostris > Caerostris darwini. The sequence goes on from BPLQ01004844.1 coordinate 96,216, forward strand.
ACGGTTTATGATATCATAAACGAGGAGTCTTTACAGCGATTGTGTAAAAGTCTCGCACTGATCATCAATTCCTGTTGGGAGTTTTCTGCTTCTCTCCCGTATAACAAGCCATTGTGGAACAATTGTCTCTAAAAGTCCTCCAGTCGAACATGAATCCCCACCGATGTTAAAAAAAAATGCTGCTGAAATAAAAGGAAATTATGACTTGTTTGAAAATAGATATCCTATCGATAATATATGCATAATAATTAATAATATTTATTTTAAAAGTAAAATTATTATTATTAATAAATATTATTACTTTAAAAAATTGCTAAATGATGTTTTTCATTAAAGGAAAGTTTACTTCATCAGTATTTGGAGGCCTGATGGCCAATTGGCTAGCGTTCTGGCATTTGATACTTCAGGTTCTAATCCTGGCTGTGGATGGATATTTATTTGTTAGTGGTTAGGAATCCACGTTAAACTATAGATCCCTATCAAATTAGTTTAAAGTATGTAAATGACCGTAGAGCGACAAACCAAACCCAAACTTTGACCCATAAATTAACAATTTCTTTTGAGAAACCAGTTAGTCTTATCAAAGTTGCTCCATATAATAATAGATTATGGGAGAATTTTCAAAGCATAGTAAGAATTCGTATGGAAAAAAACCAGCAGTAAATTTTCAATAGGCAGTTTTCTTAATTATGTGAGACTTCCATTCACAACTTTAACCGAGTTTATTCATTTGTCAACTCAGTACCTGCAACGCGTACTACCAGTTGGATTCAAACTTTTTCCCATTTGCTCGTTATTATTTAGTTAAAAATCAGGCATATATGATAGTAAAATATTTAATGAGTATAATGCGATTAAATCAAAAATAAAAGAATTAATGATTACAATAAAAGCTGTTCAATTCAAAAGTAAATAAGTAATTCAGTTTTTATGATTATTTTTTTCCTGTTATTTTTCTTAATTAACTTATCAGTTGTAATTATTTTTCATTTAAAATCTTTAATGGAATTAACTACATTTTTCAATTTTTTTTTTATTACGAAGTCAATAACGAGATGATGATTTCATTCAAATTTCATAATTAATATTTTAAAAACTAAATTATTTTATAATTATTTTTATTTCACAATTTTTCTTAGTTAGAAAGAAAGAAAATAAGTAATGGAAAAAAATTCAGTCGTAAATTTAATTTTTAATGTAAAAAGAAAACTAATTAAAATATATTAATACATCTTTTTGCTAACTCGGAATTTTCTTTAATGAAAATTACATTTTTTTTAAAGGAAATGTTTATATGAGTTGTTTATAAATATCATCAAAGTAAATAAAAATATTAAAAACGTTACAAAAATTCTTTACAAATAAAATATTTAGGTTAAAATATTTCCGAAAAGAAAATTAATTAGTTAATAATGATGCATTTCCTTAAAAATAATATGCATTTATGCCAATATAATAAAAGTAATTATTTCACTGCTGATAAATATTCAGTTTCAATGATTGAAATTAGTTAATTTCTGATGTTTAGCGGAAATTAATAGAAATGCTTAACAAAAAAACATAATTTTAAAATATTTTCAAAATCATTGCTTTTGTTTTTTTAATTAATTAAATTAAATTAATTAATTATTAAAAAAAATTAATTATTTAAAACACTATTTTTTTAAATTAAATTAATTTTTTAATAAAAATTAATTTTAATTTTTAATTACAAATTTTTTAAATTAATTTTTTTTTAAAAAAATAATTAATTAACTATTTAATAAAAAATTATTTTATACCAAAATTTTATCAATAGTAATTGAATTATAATATTTAAATATAATTCTTTAATTTTAAGATAGTATCATAAAAATATCTCATCGGTTAACTTTAATATTAACTTTAATTTAGAAATATTTAAAAAAATGTAACTTGAATTTGATAAAGAAAAGCAAAAGAAAAGCAAAAGAAAATGCATTTATATTTTGTAAAGGACGTAAGCAAGGAAAATACTGTGAAATCTGCATTTTTTTAAAATTTTAATACTTAAAAGAAAGTGCTATTATCCCATTTAATCAATATATATATATACACTGAAGAGACAAAAGTCATGGGATAGCAATATGCAAATTTTCAGATGTCAGTAGCATCGCGTAGAACAGGTATAAATGCGCAGTGCTTTCGCAGAGCTTTCATTTCTGTTCAAGTTATTCATGTGAAGAGGTTTTGACGTGATGATGACCACACGACGAGAATTAACAGAATTTGAACGCGGAATGTTAGTTGCAGCTAGACGCATGGGTCATGCCATTTCGGAAATCGTTAGGGAATTCAACATTCCCAGATCCACTGTGTCAAGAGTGTGCCGAGAGTATGAAATTTCAGGCATAACATCCCACCATGGACAGCGTAGTGGTCGACCGCCTGCACTTAACGACCGAGACCGGCGACGTCTGCAAAGAGTCGTAAATTCTAACAGACAAGCAACACTGCGTCAAATAACCGCAGAAATCAATGTGGGACGTACAAGGGACTTGTCTGTTAGAACTGTGCGGAGAAATTTGGCTTTCTTGGGCTATTCCAGCAGAAGACCGACTCGAGTGCCTTTACTGACAGAACGACATCGCTTGCAGCGACTCTCGTGGGCACGTGAGCATATCGGTTGGTCCCTAGATGAATGGAAAACCGTGGCCTGGTTCGATGAGTCACGATTTCAGTTGGTAAGAGCTGATGGTAGGGTTCGAGTGTGGCGCAGATCCCACGAAGCCATGGACCCAAACTGTCAGCAAGGCACTGTTCAAGCTGGTGGTGGCTCCGTAATGGTGTGGGCTGTTTTTCATGGCATGGACTTGGTCCTCTGGTGCGACTGGACCGAACATTGACTGGAAATGCTTATGTTCAGCTACTTGGAGATCACTTGCAGCCATTCATGGACTTCATGTGCCCAAACAACGATGGGATTTTTATGGATGACAATGCGCCATGTCACCGGGACACAACTGTTCGCGATTGGTTTGAAGAACATTCTGGACAATTCCAACGAATGATCTGGCCACCTAGATCGCCCGACATGAATCCCATCGAGCATTTATGGGACATCATCGAGAGGTCTGTTCGTGCCCAAAATCCTGCACCATCAACGCTTTCACAATTATGGACGTCTATCGAGACAGCATGGCTCAATATTCCTGCAGAAGACTTCCAACGACTTGTTGAGTCCATGCCACGTCGAGTTGCTGCACTTCGCCGGGCGAAAGGAGGGCCGACACGATATTAAGAGGTATCCCATGACTTTTGTCACTTCAGTGTATATATATATATATTTTGGTAAAGTATTAAAAGACAATCTTTGTAAATATAGGATTTTTAAATAATTAACAAGTTTGCAAGCTTTTTATATAGAATTTTTTTCAGTCAACAGTAAAACTAAATTGGTTCGTAATATTCTTCGTTTATAACGAAACTCAAACTAACAATGTTAAATACTTCTATAGATATATCATATTAGTATTTTCAAACATATTACGTTATGGAATCATAAAATTACGTTAAAATTACGTTATATTAAATTATCAAAATACAATTACATTCTTAATAATGAGCAAAGCTGAAAATCTCTCAATAGCAACTGGTACACCGAAATTTCATATTTATGTAGATCAATTTACGAGTCTACAGTGAAACTAATTTGGTCTATTACTGATGACATATTCTTATGATAAAAAATGCAGTTTCACAGTATTTTCCTTGCTAGCTTGTAAAGAAACTTAAACCAACAATGTTAAATATATCTACGGATTTACACATACTGGTATTTTCAATCATATTACGTTACAGAATCAAAAGATTTTAGATTAAATTTATCAGAATGCAATTGCAATTATAGTAATGAACAAAGCAGAAAACCTCTTGATAACAGCTGGTACCCACAAAATTTCATGTTTGTCTAGAACTTTTTATGAGCCTACAATGTAACTAATTTCATCCATTATAAGCTTGCAACGAAATTTGAACCAACAATGTTAAATACATCTAGGGATTTACATATATTGATATTATCAAACATATTGCATTACAGAATCATCAGATCTTAGATTAAAATTTGCAGAATGCATTTACATCCTTGATAATGAACAAATCAGAAAATATCTTGTTATCAGAAGATGTCCTGAAATTTTATAGCGGATTAAGAAACGTTTCCGCATTGGGCATTTCTGACAGACGTTGTGTGTTGCCACGCCATTTTACAACTCACTTTGATTACATAGATATTACTCAGATTTCTCGAATTTAGAATCGAATTTCTTTCTCTTTCTTTATATGTCTGTTTATCTTTCTTTTTGTTCCCATAAAGAAAAAGAATATAGAATGGGATATTTTTCTTGCTTTTTCCAATGCGTAACCCGATAAGAAAAGTACAAGTAATTGGAGAAGATTTGTACCTTTAAAAAATTAATCTTTTAACGAGGTTCCCAATAAAAGAAAATGGCCGACTATTCATATAAATTTATGTGAAAGAAATCATTAAAATCGTTATTCTTCAATAAAATAAAAATAATTGTGAGTTATTTTAAATACCAAAAATAGTGCTCCTTTAAGAAAGAGACTCATTAATTGTCCACAATATGATTCACAATGGAAATCAGTGGTTCAATTTGTACGAATAACAAGATAAAAAAATGATTATTTTTAAAGCAAAATGAAAATTAAAATACTCTAATAATTTTAATGGTGAAATGGTTTTACCACAGAAATAAGTTTAAAAACAGTTATTTGGGAAAGTTTTAAGTTACTGACAGCAATATTTGACCTAAAAAACATAAGCAGATTGAATAAAGAATAATATATAATGTTTTTTTTTTCTAAGCTGAATGGTTATAATTTTGATTTATAAAACTCTAATAAGGCCGATTGTCACATTGTCGTGTATGCTGGAGAAATGTGGACATTAAACGCTAAAAACTTGAATTACATCAGGGCCTTTGAGAGGAGCATTTTGAGAAAAACCTCTTGGACAAAGAGTTGGCAATAATATACGGATTAGAAGACCAAACAAAGAAATGGAACACCTAAGTAAAAATAGAGGCATTGTGAGATAATCACATCATAAAGAATCCGCAGGCTCGGACATGTTCATTGCACCATCATTAAAAGGACTATGTTGTGTAAATTGTTCAACAATAGGAAGAGAAGGGAAAGGTGGATTGATAGTGTCGAAGAGGATCTTAAACAACTGAAAATTATAAATTGGAAGAGATTGGCACTAGAGCGAGATAGATTGTTTGGTTTGGTTTGTTGCTGTATGGTCATCTTGTGCACACGAGGACTAAACAGACCGGGACCTACAGTTTGGAGATAGTCAGATGGAGCGATGTTGTGTTGGAAGCTCAAGCCTGTGCAAGGTTGTAATGCCAGTAAAGAAGAAGAAGAAAGGCTATAAGGAAATAAATATAACTTTTTGAGAAAAAACATATACTCCAAGATGAATAAAGCATTTCAATTAAAATAGCACAAGCCAGTTACATATTTCAGGTACACATATCAGTTCTAAAATAGACATGGCAATACTATATAATGAGTTAAAATAATTTTTTTTTGGAATGAACTTCAAATGCCTTGATAGATCTAATTGTTAGCTCCTTGGGATTCTGTTTCAGAGATAATTCAATTCGGAATACAGAAACGAAAATTCCGCTGTTTGCATCAGGTATAAGCATGACAAATCTTTAGATCTGAATACCGTTACTTCCTTGGGATTCTTTTTTAGAGGAAGTTCAATTCGAAATACCTAACCAAAAATTCCACAGTTTACTTCAGGAATGAGCACGGCAAATCCATAGATCTGAATACCGTTACTTCCTTGGGATTTTGTTTTATAGATAATTCAATTCGAAATACCGAACTGAAAATTCCACTGCTTACATCAGGAATGGTTTGGTTTGTTGCTGTACGGTCATTGTTTGCATACTTTAGACTGATTAAACCGTGACCTACAATTTAACGTACATTCTGAACCGTTAACAAACATCCATGCTACTGCCAGGATTGGAGTTTGAAGCCTGTGGTACCAAAGACCAATTGGTTATCACTTCACTTACATCAGAAATGACCACGACAAATTCTTAGATCTGAATACCAAAAGACCTTCATAGTTGTCCTGATCACTGCATTGCATGGATGTTTCGGAATCCAGGTTAAACTGTAGGTTCCGGTCTAATTAGCCTAAAGTGTGCAAAAAAAGAAAATGACTGTAGAGAGACAAACCAAACCAAATCTTTGGAAATGTTTGCTTCAATTGCCGTGGCTCTAAAGAATAACGTTAATCCACAGAAATAATGGCACTTTTTTAATGAGCTTGTCGATTTCGTGTCTAGACACTTTAGAAGAGTAAATAACCACTGCACATAAAAAACAAATTATTTCTAGCGACTTATGCACAAGTCTCGTAACAGGCTTCTTAATATAAAATAACCATAGAATTAAAGAACTCATATCATATAGAACAAACATAAAAAGATTTTAATGGAAAATAAAAATGTACTATAAGCTTTTCTCTTCGTTCTTTCTCCTCTATAATTTACCAAGAATGAAGACTTCCTTAATTCAAAATTTTGATTAAAAAAAAAGTTCCTCTTTTTTTTTTTCACTGCGTATGGAACATTTTATAATTTTTATTTTAATTAATAAACTGAAGTAAGTAAGCGAAATCTTTCATTTCTGCAGGAATTTTTCGCATTTTTCACCACAAAACAAAGCAATTACACAAAGTTTAAAGCTGTCCGCCAGATTTATTGTTATTCGCAGAAATAATCCGCCGAGATGGTTGCATAAATATTCAAACAACTCACAAAAGCGGGAAAAAAGTTTTTTTTAAAATTAATTTCAAAATTAATTAGCATGTAAATGAGGCTCCGCGGTGAATAAGTTTCGATTCAAGATAAGGGATGCATCATATATATATTTTTTTAATCTAAATTTTAATTAAATTCCAGGCGAACCAGAAATTCCATTCTTGTTAACATGAAGAATGTGAAATCATGTCAGATCGCTAAACACTAATTTATTATTTTTTTTTCAGAGTGAAAATAATAGAGTGTCTCGTATATCTATTTGTAACATGCCGAAATTATAAATGAGAGTTATCAAAAAAACAAACTGCATTATTTTTTAAAGGTATTATTTTTATTTCAGAAATGTAAATTATATATTTGTTGTAAATTTCTCTTTTTAAAAATTATCTGGTGTTCTATTTCGCACAAGAACAATAAATGTCTTTCAGAAATTTGTCTACATATGTTTAAGGAAGCATTGATGAAGTTTATTTTTAAATATTTAACAAAAAAAATAGCCTTTCAATCTTATATAAAATGAATTGCTTTCTTTTATATATATATATATATATATATATATATATTTAAATAGTGTCATATATATATATTTTTTTATTTTATATATATATATATATATATATATACATATATATATATTTATTTATATTATATATATATATATATATATATATATATATATATATATATATATATATATATATATATATATATATATATGTATATATATATATATATATTTATTTATTTATTTTATTCTTTGAAGAATTGGTATACGTTTGTGTTACATAATAAGAAATATAAGAAACGCTATTATTTCTCTAAATGCCTTCTTTGCTAAGCTGCAGAAACTACTACATAATATTTTTGCAATACAGAAAAGCCATTTTGATTTATTTCGGCAGGTTGGCAATCGATCCAACCATGATAACTTATAATAAAATAATTCAAAGTACTTTTTAAAAAGTTTAAATCAGTTTACTACCAAACTTTTTAATTCATTTAAAATAATTTTTGAATCATATGATTACAAATGAGGAATTGTTTATAAAAATTGAAATTCTTAGCATGCATACAAATGATAGCATTTGGTATAATATTTATCGAATTAGCTCCAAATGTGATTTGTAACCATGATTCCTTCTATACACTGGCAAGAGCGGCCCCTGTGGTGTGACGGAGAAATTTTCAGCCGGCCTTGGGACTTCACACGAGAGGAAGTACAGTGCAACCTGCTCTCCTGCTGAGAAGCGTTCAGTTTACGTATAGTCTCTCATCCAAAACAGGAAATATATTTAGCGCATTCCGGCGTATTAGTTAAATATACGTCTAATATTTAATATATTTTTTTAAAAATAATTATACAATGAATCTCGAATATATATTATAAACATCGATAATATATATATATATATATTTATAAAGATATATATATATCAAATTTTAAACGAACATCAGTTCATTTATCTATAATTTTTTTTATGTAATCCGAAAAGAATGTAATTCACTATATTACGGATGTGTCATGTTAGAAATAATAAAAACAGAAGTATTACAACTATAACTTTCAGCCAATCCAGATGTTTTCGTGGTTTCGTAACGGTTATTTTTTAACTCCTTTCAATTGCTACAGTTTTTATTTTTAAATACTTTTGTGAACTATTATTTTAAATTTTATATTTACTAACCTTTTTACTCCTGTAAATTCTCTCCGAGCATGGGCTCATTTAATATTCTTTCCTTAGCTCATCTTTTGGATTTAAAATTATGTTTTAATAATTATAATAATAATTATAGATATGGAGCTATGTTATAGAGTATGGAACTATATTATGTGTTGATAATAATTATAGATGGGAAATTCCCTGGTACTCCAACTAAACACCTACCGTTACGTTACGTTAACTATAACTGAAACACCCGCTACATTTCATCCGAATCGCATTTTGATCTACCCTTATTATGATGCAACCGTCAAAGATTTCATTTCCCTTTGAAAGCCGAGATAACTCTTTTCCTCAACCTTTTGAAAGATATTCGTCTGCTCGTCTTCATCAACCCAGGTTATTCAACCCGCGCGAGGAATTATCATTGCAAATTCGCTCTCGAGAGACGGCTTGTGTGCTCTTACCGTTGAAATTTATCCGAGGTACCCACACTGCCGAAACAATCCTGCAGCTTTATTTGACAAAAATACAAAGCAGGGGCATTCCCACGAGATAACTCAAAGTTCCTCAGATAAAACGCGAGATTTTGCTTAAAAGGATATTTACATTCTGATCCAAGAGATGCAAGTGCTTTCCATATTAGACAGTTCTTCATAGGGTGCGTCCGTTTTGAAGTATGAAGGTAAGATCTGTTAGATTGCGTTATTTGTGGCAGCGATATCTATTAGATTACCTTATCTTGCAGAAACAAGAGCGCCCTAGAGAATAGAGATTTGGGTTTTCGAACAATTAGAGCTTAGTTCGACACCAGACAAGGCGATGATGAAAAGCAATCTTTCGTATCCACGCACGATAATTCCATAAGAAAGATTCAAATATTTAAGGTGTCACCATTCTAAAATGCGATACTATAAAATGGATAAAAGTTGATAGAAATATTAAGTTATTGAAATATTAACAACATCATAAAAATAAATACTTTCTGCATTTAAAACTATACACGAATACAAAATGAAAATATCAGTGTTTTATTAATTGAATTATGTTGTTGCTGTTTTACTTATCCCACTTGGTAGACAGCAACGTCTAGACCAAGTCCAAAACTCCGAGTGGTCTCAGGGTTGAAGGGAAAGGGGACAGCTGCTTTTGTAATGGAGCACCAGTAGGTAGAAGTCTGACTTGGCTCCGTGAAGCAGACTTTTTTTACGGAATAGGGTTATCAACCCTGCACCCAACAGTCATATTAGACTGGGATATATAGTTTAAAATCGATTCCGAAGACATCCATGGCATCACCGGGACTTGAAGTCGAGACCTGTGGCACCGAGCGCCAAAGCGCTAGTCACTCGGCCATCAGGCCCTTTAATTTAATTATAAGTACATTAAACAGCGCTTCTAAATACATGCTACCTTATTATGCGATATCTATATATTAAAGACATTAAGACATAATTTACCAACGTATGATGAGGTAAAATTTATCTCTATAGCATACAACTTAAGCATTGTCTTACAAGAGATTTATAAAAAAATTTTATGATTATAATCGGATTAATTTTCCACAAAGCTTTTTTCAAACACAAAGTAAGGATAAAAAAAATGTAACATTTCATTAAATCTTCAACTTTTTCCGTTACAAAATTTTAAACAATCTTCTTTCTCTAATAGTTTATTAACTAAGTACAGAACTTTTTTGAAAAAGAAATGCCTGTTGTTAATTTTTTTTTTATCGAATTTATTCTTTATCATAATATCTACAAGACTTTTATAAAGTTTAAAAAAAAAGGTTCAATACATAGAAAAAAAAAATGCGATTTTTCAGAGATTTTTTTAATATTTTAATTATTTAAAATAACTGAAACAAGTTAATGTTATATTAACATAAGTTTTTATAAAACCAGCGAATCTAAGCTAAATTCCTTTTAAATTAGTGAATGAAAGGTCTATATTTTTACTTTCAAGAAAAGTTTTATTAATTTATATTTCTTCCACTTTTTTCGACATTCTTCATTATTAAAGGAAAGGAATTAAATATAAAGAGGAGTTGAAAAGTTTGATATACATTGAAAATCGATAATTATTAAAATTTTTGTGTGATAATTTTTTTTTAAAATTATTTTTTGTGATTTTTCGAACATCAGGTTTTTTTTAATTGAATATTCTTTCTTTTTAAACTTAAAAAAAAGCACCTGTAGTCATAAATGAAAACAAAAAGGCGAAAAAAATAAAATTATGAAAAAGGAAATTATTTTGCTTATGTTATAAATGTTTGTTATCATTACATTTTCTCTCAAGTTTTTTTTTAGAGTTTCAGATCCGGAGAATATTTATATATAACGCTTTGGATTTCCGAATCCGTAAAGTTATGTCTGAAAACGGAAAAAAGCCAAATAAAAATCTATGTGTTTCCTTCGGGAATTAGCATGGTAAATCTGCAGGTCAGAATGTTCTTTCGTTAGAAAGAAATTGCCCTAAAATTGGTCCCTTGGCAGTATTCGTTTAAAATTGTGGTACTAAAATATAGGTGTAATATTGAAGCTCCATGGATAAAGCTGAATCTACTGCCGTTCCATTGGCAAATGAGTCAAAATACACAGCATTTCATACGTTAAAAAAATAAATTAGAAAAATACATAAAAGATTTTAACCGTCTTCTTCCCTGGCAAGAGCGCACCCCTAAGTGATTCAGAAGAAACGGTCATTGGCCTCGAGACTCTCACCTGAGAAGAAGCACAGCACAACCATGCGCTCCCACTAAGAACCGTTTAGTTGAACTACAGTCTCTTACTCCGAAATTAAGTATATTAATCGCAACTCTGTGTATTACTTACAAAATGTGTTACAGCTACAAAATATCTGTCAGTGTAAACATGCTGCCTTCTACCCCCTGTGGTGTTTAGGAGAAACGGTCAGTTGACCTACAGACTTTCACCTGCAGAGGAAATATCTGTCGAACCCCTTGCGCGAACCTGAGTTTCGCGGTTTCGGCTTAGAAGTGGAGTCCTTCCACGAATCTATAATTATCTAACTTTAAATAAGTTATATATTGTATCTCTAATTGTATATGTGTGGTGTTAGTGGGCGTGTAAATAAAGCTGTGAGTTCTCAAACCTGTGCCTCAAGTATCTCAACCCAACTACCTCCAGTAACAATCTGGTTGTCCATCCTGCACACTACAATCTGGCTCCAGAATGTGTGGAGCTGTACCCAATCAGTACAGGATAAAATACTCTCAATGTACAAAACTTATAATTTAAATTAGTGTTAGATCAAAATAAAGTAAAACATTTCAATTTTATTATTTTCCTGACTTAAAATTATTTTAAAGAATATTCATACGTTTTAAATTGAAAAACTAAATCTAAAAAAAACTAAGTTAAAAAAGAGTTAAATTATCAAACAAATTGAAATTATTATGTTTAATTCATAATTTTTATCATTTAAATAATTAAAGTACATGTACTTTACAAGTACTTTTGTACTTTCCTAGTATATGTTATTCTCTTTAAAGAAAGATTATTTTTAATTTATTATACATATATTCTGGCCTTTTGACGAAAATATTTACTTAAAAGAGATCATGATGATTTTTTAAAATCAAAATTCAGTTATTTTAACATAAACATTGGTAAATTTAAACGACAAATCAATAAATATTTAAAATAAATTTTTAGAGAATCGCTTTATTTCTATGCAATCCAATAATATTTAAATACATAGTTTTATATTTTAGTAAACAAGATTCAATACAACGAAAATACTTTTGTGATTAAATTCTTTGACATTTTTTTATTTGATCAAATGCTTAAATAAATGTTGTCTTATGGCCTTAAAATTCAAAACAAAGTATTTGTTATTTGTTCATCATTCAAAACGGAAGCACGAATTTATACTTTTATGCTAAAATAAAACTGTCTTCATAATAACTTTCTTTTTTTGACATTTAAACAGGCAGGGAAAACAAATAACTTTATTTTTTTTTATCGATGATACAATTTGTTTTTTAATAATTCCATAAATTTCAACCCCTTTTTATACATTTCTGTATTCACACACACTATTTATTACCAGCGATGGAAAAATCTTTCCAACAAAAAATAAATAAATAAACAAACAAATAAAAAAAAAAAAAAAATTCATATACAGACTTGACACAATTCATTTCTTTCTTGAAATAGAAACTCTTAAACTTTACGAAAAAGAAGAAAAAAAAAAGAAAAAGAAGCAAGAAAATATAAAATATGAAAAAGAAATTTTTTATTTTTCTCTTTTCTTTTTAGTTTCCTTAGCGGCACTAATACATACACGCACACACACACACAATAAGTATAAGATTTTCTTTTTCTTTTAGGATAGGGTGTGAGAAAGAAGAAAAAAAAGAAAAGAAAAAAAGAAAAAAACCGCATCAGAAGAGCAAAGAAATCGCAATCCAATATCGCCAAAAATCTCGACCCTGATACTTCTATGCGAGGAAACCGAAAGTTTTCTTTCTTGTTAAATTTTCATTTGGCTACAGCGTTCCTCCTTCTTTTGCCTTCTTTGTATTTGTCCCTGTATACATTGCGGATCGCCCTGCACATAAGTATTCATTTGATCCGCCTTTACCCAGTATCGATACTTCTCCCTTTCTTTCGCATCGTGAAAATCGATATCAATTCCATCGATATTGGTTTGCTGTTTCCCCCTCTTTTGTTTACTTGGTATTTCCATAGATAGAAGACAGCAGGCTTCCTTTGTTCCCCTTTCGCGGGGAAGTACATCCATGTTAGGGTATTGTTTTAAAACTCTGCAGTACTTCTTCCTTCACCCTTAAAATTGAATTCTAAGAGGTGTTCATTGCTTGGCAACGACGCTGTTCTGGAAAGTATTCCGTTCCAATCCCATGGTTGAAAATTCGAACAGTAGGAATCTCTGGATTGGATAAATGTGTACCAACGTTCTTTTTGTTGCAAAATTGTAACTAAATTTTGATGCGGCTCACTTTTGAGATGTAACATTGCATTGTATTCTAACTATATATTTTGGAAAGAGTCGTAGTTGATACTCGTAAGTTATAGGAGTTTATCACTGTTAAATAAATGAATTTTTAACCAGAAAAGAAAAGAGTTATAATATTGTGAATCAAAAATTGCTGCATGCTTTTACAGTACCTCATACCTGTAATGAATTTAATTCCTCATACCGTAATGAATGTAGTAATTTATGTAGGTAGCAGTGGAGATTCCGCTATTGCTGCTTTGGATCTTTCCATTAGTGATAATAGAGAAAATTCTCATTTGGAGTCGAGAGTGGAGGAGATTGAATTTTCTAATGTGGAATTCTTTTCCATTAAACATGTTGATATAGCAGAAGTTTGATTCTTGGGATCAGAGATGTTATTGCATACACCTGTTTTTATTGTTTACATTACAGAATTTTTGCATGCTGTTACAGTGACGTTTATTCCTCTTAGCATAGCGATATAGCAGTGGAGATTTCGCTTTTGCTGCTTTGGATTTTTCCATAAGTGATAATAGAGAAGTTCTCCATGTGGTATCGAAGGTGGATGAGATAGGATTTTCTTGTGTGGAGTTCTTGATTTCCATGGAACATGTTAAGTTAGCAGTTGAAGATGTTATCGTTGATGTTATTATTACCCAGTATCGATACTTCTTCCCTTTCTTTTGCATCGTGAAAATCGATATCAATTCCATCGATATTGGTTTGCTGTTTCCCCCTCTTTTGTTTACTTGGTATTTCCATAGATAGAAGGCAGCAGGCTTCCTTTGCTCCCCTTTCGCGGGGAAGTACATCCATGTTAGGGTATTGTTTTAAAACTCTGCAGTACTTCTTCCTTCACCCTTAAAATTGAATTCTAAGAGGTGTTCATTGCTTGGCAACGACGCTGTTCTGGAAAGTATTCCGTTCCCAATCCCTGGTTTGAAAATTTCGAATAGTAGGAATCCCTGGATTGGATAAATGTGTACCAGAGTTCTTTTTGTTGCAGAATTCTAACTAAATTTTGATACGACTTGTTTTTGAGATATAACATTGCAATGTATTTGGAAAGAGTCGTAACTGATAAGTTACAGAAGTTTATCATTGCTAAATAAATGAATTGTTTTTAACTAGAAAAGAAAAGAGTTATAATATGTAAATAGAAAACTTGCATGCTGTTACATTGACGCTAATTCGTCAATATCGTAGGAGTGGAGATTTTTCTTTTGATAATAGAGTAGTACTCCATGTGGAGTCAAAGGGGATGTAGGATTTTCTTGTTGGAGTTTTCGATATCCATAGAACAAGTAGCTGGAGTGATGGTTTGTCGCTCTACGGTCATCTTGTGCACTCTTTTGGGCTAAATAGACCGGGACCTACAATTTAAAGGGGATTCCGAACCACTACAAACAACCATGGCACCGCCGGGACTCGAACCCGAAACCTGTGGTACCGAGCACCAGAGCGCTAGCCACTTGGCCATGCAGGCCCCCTGGGGTGATGGAGATGTTGATGTTTACATTTGTGGCAATTTCATTAATAGGTTGATAGTTAGTTTTTCTAAAAGCAGAAGTTGTTTAAATTGAGGATATTGGTGAAGTTATTGATGTCATACTTCATGGTGGTATTATTGTAATTGTGATTTTATCTTGTTATATTTATTATAATTAGAAAAGAGTTATAATATGGGAATACAAAATTTTTACATGCTTTTACAGTGGCGTTAATTCCTTATATCGTAAAGGGTGTAGGTAGCAGTGGAAATTTCGCATTTACTGCTTTGGAATTTTTCCATTTGATAATACAGAAGTTCTCCATGGGAAATCGAAAAGGGATGAGATTGGATTTCCATGTGT
The DNA here is from genome assembly GCA_021605075.1 of Caerostris darwini. Lineage (NCBI taxonomy): Eukaryota > Metazoa > Arthropoda > Arachnida > Araneae > Araneidae > Caerostris > Caerostris darwini. Next base: position 111,546 of record BPLQ01004844.1, read on the forward strand.
GGAGTTTTCGATTTCCATGGAATATGCTGAGTTAGCAGTAGCTTGAGTTATTGGATCAGAGACGTTATTGTTTGCATTACAAAATTTTTCACGCTTTTACAGTAAAGTTAAATCCTCTTATGGTAGGTGTAGGTAGCAGTGAAGATTTCGCTTTTGCTTCTTTGGATTTTCCATAATAGAGAAGTTCCTTCCATGTGGAGTCGAAAGTGGATGAGATTGGATTTTGCTGTGTGGAGTTCTCGATTTCCATGGAGCATGCTGACTTAGCAGTAGTTTGAATGATGGGATTAGAGATGTTATTGTTTACATTTGTGGTGATATCAGTGATAGTTGATCGTTAGTTTTTCTAGGTTTGGTTTGGTTTGTCACTCTACTGTCGTCTTGTGCACACAAGGGCTAAACAGAGCGGGAACTATAGTTTAAAGTAGATTTCTAACCACTAACAGACATCCATGCCACCACCAGGATTCGAACCTAGAGCTTGTGGTATACGGAGTGGGTTATCACCCCTACGCCTAACAGTCATATTAGACCGGGACCTACGGTTTAAAGTGGATTCCGAACCACTCCAAACTTCCATGGCACCGCCGGGACTCGAATCCGAAATCTGTAGCACCGAGAGCTAGTCACTCGGCTAAATTACATATTTTATTGGTAAAAATTCTCAGATGTATTTTTTTTCTTTCTAATGCAGCTGGCAAACACTTAGACAACTTTGTCTTGGATGCCTTAAGACAAGCGCTGCACAGACGTTACTCACTTTGCATTACCCAGAGGGCGCGTGTAACTTGAAGATAAGCCACGGACGCATAGTAACAATGCCCCCGCAACGCTCTACGATTCTATTAGACCGGGACCTACAGTTTAAAGTGGAATCCGAACTACTACAAACATCCATGGCACAGCCGGGACTCGAACCCGAAACCTGTGGTACCGAGCGCCAGATCGCTAGCCACTCGGCCATTCAGGCCCCAATTCTCAGATGTAACATCTGTAGAGTTCGGATACTCCTCTTAAAACCTAACAGAAGAACTTTTCGATCTAAAGATTTATCATGGTCCTCCCTGTACAGACGTTTCGATTTGCTTTATTTGCCACTTTCAAAACAGTGGACACTCCAGTTATAACCAAAATATTATAAATATAATTGTTTATTTTAATTAACTTGCGTAATTAAACCAGCAAAATAAGAATTATAATTATAATATGAAGGAACTAAATTCTATAACTAGCATATTTCCTCCAATGAAAAATGAAAAATATTCTTATGCGACTATGGCGAAGAATAATAATATGAAGGAACAAAATTCTATAACTAGTATATTTCCTTCAATGAAAAATGAAAAAGATTCTTATGCGACTATGGCGAAGAATAATAATATGAAGGAACAAAATTCTATAACTAGTATATTTCCTTCAATGAAAAATGAAAAAAAAAGATTCTTATGCGACTATGGCGAAGAATAATAATATGAAGGAACAAAATTCTATAACTAGTATATTTCCTTGAAAAATTATTGTTATGCGACTATGGCGAAGAATAATAATATGAAGGAACAAAATTCTATAACTAGTATATTTCCTTCAATGAAAAATTAAAAAGATTCTTATGCGACTATGGCGAAGAATAATAATATGAAGGAACCAAATTCTATAACTAGTATATTTCCTTCAATGAAAAATGAAAAAGATTCTTATGCGACTATGGCGAAGAATAATAATATGAAGGAACAAAATTCTATAACTAGTACATTTCCTTCAATGAAAAATTAAAAGATTGTTATGCGACTATGGCGAAGAATAATAATATGAAGGAACAAAATTCTATAACTAGTATATTTCCTTCAATGAAAAATTAAAAGATTCTTATGCGACTATGGCGAAGAATAATAATATGAAGGAACAAAATTCTATAACTAGTATATTTCCTTCAATGAAAAATTAAAAAGATTCTTATGCGACTATGGCGAAGAATAATAATATGAAGGAACAAAATTCTATAACTAGTATATTTCCTTCAATGAAAAATTAAAAAGATTCTTATGCGACTATGGCGAAGAATAATAATATGAAGGAACAAAATTCTATAACTAGTATATTTCCTTCAATGAAAAATTAAAAAGATTCTTATGCGACTATGGCGAAGAATAATAATATGAAGGAACAAAATTCTATAACTAGTATATTTCCTTCAATGAAAAAATTAAAAAAATTCTTATGCGACTTAACTTTATATTCTTTTATCCGTAGTTTAGAATTACGAAATATGACAGATTGCAAACTGTTCAATGTTATATACTGATTAAAGCATACAGTTTCTTTTCCATCATTTCAGAGCGTAGTTTCTTTTTAAAATAGCATCTTGCTTTTATCAGAAACAAGTTGTTACATAAGCCGTGACGTTCAAAGAGAATTAATGTAACATGAAACAGACCGTCTGAGTTAAAAAAAAAAGTTATGATTGGAAAAATAGCTTATGACTTTTTCTTTTATATAGAAACATAGCAAGTTCAATTAAAATTTTATGCAGTACAGTTGTAATTTAAATATTAATGACTTTGAATAAATTTACAACTATCAAGAATTATTAGCGTCAGTGTTCATTATAAAAGAGCACAATTTATTCCTTTCTAATTTATTTACAATTTTCCCCAATTTTATTCTAATATCTATTTGGAATGAAAATAATTTATTCTGAACTTATTCAAATGAAGAATTTAATAAAAAATTTTCAATCGTTATTTTTTTTTTCAAAAGGTACTTTTTTTTTTCTACGTCAGTGAAGATGATATTTATTTAATTTTTCAACGCAACATTTCTGAGCTTTATTTTCCTACTATTTTATGAATTTATATTAAATTCTTAGTACTTCGAAGTGAAATGCACTTCTCAAAATAAGCTATTTCGAGTCAATAAAATATTCATTAAATTTATTGAATAGCAATATTCCAATAGTTTAGTTTTTTGAATGGAAGAGCAAATGTGATACACACAAAAAATAATGTTTATACTTGAAGAAAATTGATGGGGATTAAATTAAATGTGTATTTTGAAATAAAATTAAAAAAGAAATTCAATAAAAGCACTTAGTCTTTAAATAATATTGCTAGAAAGTTATCTGAATTTATATATTATTTGGATGGGATAATAAATATTTCATTGAAAATGAAATTCAAGTACTTGTTTATTTCAACCTCAATAACTGGTATCATATATTTTAATAGCTTAATATTCTTTAGTACAAAATACATGTGATAATAATTTTTTTAACTTATTATATGTATGTTTGCAGACAAATACTGTGAAATTTTAAACTTAAATTCAAATTAGGAATAAAAAGTAAATTATGCATATTTTTCCAAAAAAATTTAGAAAACACATAGCTGCATCATAGTGGGTAGGACAAGGACGAAATTTGTAGTTAATAATATTGCCAACTGTAACAGCTTTTTATTTGACATTGGCTTCATATTTTACCTTTACGTTTTTTTTTCCGTTGGAAAGTTGCGCATCTCGCCTGTTTAAAGAAATCATTGTGAACTCTAAAAAATATTAAAAACTTTTTTTTAAATTAATTTTGTTGAAAATGGAAAGAGTCAGAAATTAGCATTCTTATAAAGTATGAGTTCTTCCGTGGATCTGCGGCATCGCAGACCGTGAGAAACATTAATAATGTATTTGGAGTATTACTATGCAGCACATAGTATCAGATGGTTCGCAAAATGTCGTACAGGTAACTTTAACCTCACAAATGAGCCACCTGGTCGTCCCGAATCAAAGGTCAATAATGACAAACTAAACGTCCCCGTTGAGTCTCCAAACCAAAACCCATCTCAGAATACTTAAAAATTACCGTTGAAGTTTGACAATTGGATGAAGTTGTTAGCAAACAAACAATATTAACTCATTCGCTGAATCGGTAAAGTAAAAAAGTTGAATGAGAGTGTTCCACATGAACTGAATGGAAAACAGAAACAAAAGTGTTTGAAAGGTTGCTTGATGTTACTTTGTCAAAAATATGATCCATTTTCGAATAGAATTGTCACTTGTGATGAGAAATGCATCCAATATGAAAATCTCAAACGATCAGAACAGTGGTTGGACAAGAATGTATCAGCAAAACATATTCCAAAGCGTAAAAGAAGCTGATGGTGAATTTTGGTGGTCTAGCGCAGGTGTGATCCATTATGATTTCATGAAACCTGACTCATCGATCATAGTAGAATAATGCTGCAACCAACTGGACGAAATGACGCAAAAACTTAAAGAAAAACAGCCTTGTTTGATCTACACCTATCTTATTGCATGATAACGCTAGACCACACACTGCATAAATGGCTAAAATGTGGTAAAACTACAGGAACTGGAATTGGAACTTCTCCATCATCCTCCATACTCACCAGATCCCCATTGATTACCACTTCTTCTGCAATTTGGACAATTTTTTAATATGAAAATAATTTTATTTAAACAATACTGTAAAACTGGCTCTCGTCCACCAGGGTTTTACACCATCATGCTTAAACAATCTGCAGCTTAAATGGCAGAAGTGTAGAGACAATATGAGTGCATACATTGATGAATAAAATATTTCCTTATATTTGAAAGCTATCAACCAACTTTGCCTTTTATATATATATAGTTATCTTTTTTACTACAAACATCATAATGTCATCATCATTTCATCATGTTTTACATTAATAAAATTTGCATAAAAGAACTGTTATTGGGATTAGTATTGCCCTCCAGAAATCAACAGAGAAATTTATATCACTCTAAAACATAGTTTGGAATCCACTTTAAACCGTAGGTCTCGGTCTAATAGGACTGTAGAGCGTTGGGGATAAGGCTGACAACCCTACCCCGTAAAAAGAAAACATCTCCTGTCTCAAAATCTGCCAGTAGGCAGACGGCCTTAGCCCATCATGAGGCTCTTGCGTCAATCAAGAAGAACATATTTTAAGGAAAAATTGATTTATATTTATGCCATGTTATAATCCCACTCCATTAAAAATATAACTTTCATAAAAAAAAAAAACATTCATATTAGAAAACCCTTCATATGCACTCTTTAAAGTATTTTACATAATGAAGATCATTTATTTGAAACACATTTATTGACACATCGAAATACATTAAATGAAAATAAAATATAAATTTCAAATGAAAATTAATATAAAATATAATATTATATAAATGTAACATTTTTAATATGGTATAATTTAATAAAAACTGAATATAATTTTTTTGTATCAATAATTCGAAACACGTTTCATACGAAAATTCTATCAAACTGTGCTAATATATTACAAACATGATTTGATTATTTGTTTCTTTTATATATAATTAATTTGAATATTATTTAGTGCTACAGTAAAAAAATATCATTATTTATTTATTTTGAACAATTATCATATAATTAGGATTAAGAATATTTTAAATGACAATCTTTAAGCTATTAAATGAAAGAAAATGTAAATATGAAATCATATTGATATCATATGTGATACTTTTATTGATAACGTTATCTTAAGATTCACTTTTAATACCATCATAATCCCCCCCCTCCGCTTAAACTGAAACAACAGATTTTATCTCACATACAAAAATAACTAAAAAATGATCATATTAAATGTCATTAAGTGTATGACAAAAATTATTGTGGTTTTGAACAAGCAAGATGACGGCGTGTTAGTTAACCTTTTTAAATAGTTGTCTGGTGCTTTATAATTTATAAATTGTCAAGTTATAAATTATAAGCACCTTGATATGGACCATGTCTTGACCTTTTTATGACTTTCTAAATCATGATTGGTTGCATCAGTTATAATATCTATGTTATAGTATTGCCAAAGATAAAATAATCATTACTAACGTATATACAAAAAGGATCTAAGCGGCATTCTGAATGATATGTTGGATTTCCGAAATAAATAAGTCTGGTTCGAAACCACGTAAGTAAAACCGAACCGATAATTACCTTGTGTATGCCGGAAATGGGTGGGGTAAATCCGTAGACCGGAAGTCCATTCGTTGGACTCAAGAATGTGAGAAGAAAAGAGTGAACCTCCCATATGTCATTCCTAGCAGTATTCGTTGAAAATGGAGATGACAAATTTGGAATGCAATACACAGGGTTGTCATGGAAAGATTAAGTGATGCAAAATAAAAATAACTTTAGAATAATAACAGGATCACTTCCCGGAAGATTGTCGATATATAAAGTTCTTAGAAACTGGGTGTTTATCGCTGACTTTAAAACGTTGACAGTATTTCCTCTAAGTTTAAAAAACTGACCTCTCCCTTTTAGTTTTACTCATTGTTGGACTTCAAACGTAGCCACTTTAACCTCAAAGGGGTGCTCTATAACCTACAAAACTTTCAAACCAATTTTTCAATAGCCATCCTGTAATAAACTCCCAATGGTGCACAGTAGGCAGATTCTATTTACTACATCTCGGCATTTATAGTAGTGAATGTCTTCAGATAAAAGTGCTTGGTAAATAAAACAATTTAATTTCCCATCCAAAAAAAAAAGCATATTTAAAATACAAATTCTATCTCCAAGATTGTTCTTATTATAGTATTAAAACTATTTTGATATAATAACATCATCATACAACCATCACTCAACAGCCCATGGTAGGAAAATACTCCGAAAATTTTTGGTGCTGTTAAGCAAAACAATGTCTACCCATGAAATTTACAACAAATTCGAAGAACCTGATATAAAAGTTATAAAAGCAAGCCGTATTAGATGACTAGGACATATTTTCAGATATAAATACACAAATCAAACTGAAAAAGTAGCTTTTTCAACAATTGAAGACACCTGAAGAAGAGGAAGGCCTCCCACCAAATGGGTTGATTCAGTCGAAAGAAATCTAAAGGGTCCAGGAGTCAACAGATAACGATATATTGTGTCGGACAGAGTCGAATGGAAGAAACTCATAGAAACTGCCTTGGCCTGTAACAGACTGCAGTGCTGACGAAGAAACGTAGCCCATGGTAGGCTAAGGCCATCTGCTATGTTTCGAAACATGATAATTTTCTCTTTCTAGGGATAGGTTTGATAACCCTACGCCCAACTTCCTGGTTTGCCCTTTACTGTCATATTAGATAGGGACCTACAGTTTAAATTGGATTCCGAACCACTACAAACATTCACGACACCACCGGGAGTCGAACCCTAATCCTGCAAATCTCATGCAAAAATTACCAGATTTCAAGTTAATGAAATAAAAGAATTCCAGTTAATGAAATAATGAATAGATTCTACAATCTCAAACTGCATTGCAATACTTTCCACTAAATTTTAAAGATTGCATTATTAAAAGTTAGCGAAAATATTCATTTTTATAGTTGGATTTAATTTTAAATCCCCAAATTCTAATCAGACGCTTGTCTTCCGAAACTTCACTCACCTACGCACTGTTAGTCCATTAATTGAAGAACTGTGTACCTATTAGAGATTTAAAGATCTGTTCGATCAATGCTGTCCTTTTGATCTTGCTCATTAAGTTTAATTTATGGATAGAATCCTCTTAAATTCCAAAGTTTTGGTTGATAGAACATAAGTACCTGTCCTAGTAACATAGGCAAATATACTCTTGAGTACTTAACACCGTCTCAATGGAAATTCTATGGTCTAATTTCGGAGGTAGTTTTAGCAGTAATTTACTAGGCTATGGAAATGGTATTTGAGGGCTAATGATGGTGTGACAATTTCCACTTAGACATAGGTTATTTAATGATGGAAGTAGATGGATTAACACTTGCCGTAATTATGCTTAAAATATGAATTCTCTAATAACTAGGATTTTTCAATTGAGTATTTAAACCAGCAATACAGTTTTTTTCTTGCTTTAAATTTTTAAAATATTAACAATTAAATTTAGGTATAATGTGATTTGCATAATATAATGCATTCAAACCCACTCAATAAATAATAACTCATTCATTCAATTTTCAATTAAATAATAATGAACTTGTTTTATTTTTTTATAAAAATGAATATTATAATTATTTTAAGAATTATTTTATTAATTAAGAATAAATATGTAAACTTTCGATAATATAAAAATTAATTCTATCACATAACAATTATATCGTGAACCAAGACTAATTATGTAAAACTTGTGTAGAAAATTATACTTAATAAAATAATTCAGAAGGAAAAGTATTTCTTTGCTTACTTTCTTACGAAAACAAAATTTATTTATTTTTCCTTATAAATTATCCGTTTGTGAACAAATTGAAGAGAGTAACAATTAATTAACGATGCCAATGTTCAGTACAGCAAAATCTAAATCATTTAAAAGCTATTAAGCTTTAAATTAGGAAACTTTCATATTTTAGATATACAGATATTTAAAATTTTGAGTTTAATATACTTATAGTAAATTAAAAAATATTACATTTATTTACATTGCCAAAGAACAGTGATTGTTTTCAAAATAATTAGTAACATTAATATAAATTATTAATATAAATTAGTAGACATTTAGTATTCTTTATTATATAAAATAACAAAGATTTCGTCGCATCAGCAAATCAGATGAAAAAGGAGCCTCTTTAGAGAAATTTGAATCTGCCATGAAAAATGTTCCTTTTGTTTGTCACAATAAAGTGATTATCTCTGCAAAAATCCACATTTGCATCAGCTACGCAGGTTATCCTCTAAAGCATTAGAGATTTTGATACGTCTTCAATGAGATTATGAATTTCTGCATGATTGGAAGTTCAGTTTAGTTAGTCGTTCTACGAATATTTTTTTTTTTTTGCAAACTTTGACCTAATTATATCGCGACCTACAGTTTAAAGTGGATTTCCTAACCACTAACAAACATCCATACTACCGCCAGTATTCGAACTTGAAGCCTGTGGTACCAAAGACCAGAGCGCTAGCCAATTAGTCATCAGGAGCAGAGTGATTTCTTGGAGCAATATTTTTACCAAATGCATACTAGAAGATTTCTTTGGATTAAAGAACATGTAAACCCTGTCGTGTACTCAATAGCTATTCCTTGTAGTATCTCGAACATTTTAGCACTACTGTGTGCGTGGTCATCCATGATCAAGAAATCTTTTCTCCCACTGCACCATGTAAAGAATGCACCTAAACCAGAAGAATCTTTGTGCATTTTCACTATGGTGTCACTATATCTGCAAACCATTGCGAATAATAACCGCCATGCCATTGCATTTTGACTATAATGATGAGCCTAATAAATATCCTTTTAACAGTAACTTATTCCACCATGTTCTGTGGTCAGGATGATATTTTACGGTAAATCAAGAATTCATTAAATAACATCACTTTAAGCAAATGCTGCTCGATTATGCAAAATACACCAACATGATCTTTTCCGAAGATTTCATGCTCATAACTATATCCTGGTAACAGTAATTTTTCCACCATGTCCTGTGTTCAGGATGATTCTTTATGGTAAATCCAGATTCTTTAAATAGTATCGCTTTAAGCAAATGATGCTCGAATATGCAAAATACACCAATGTGATCTTTACCAAATATGGCATATTCATAGAGTAATTAATTGATTTGCTTACATCTATATTTAATCGGCGATAAGCTGTTTTGGTCGATAAGAGAGTGCCAGTAGCTTTTTCAAAGTTCTGTGTCAATCTGATCAGGAATAATATTTTTTGGGGGTTTTTTTCTATGCTTATATATTTCTCGTCTAGAGACGTGATTTTTTTCGAACAATGAATCATTTGGGTGCCTGTTTTACTGTATGTGTAAAAACCAAGTAGTTGCCAAGTTTTTACTGTATGTGTAAAAACAAAACAGTATTACAATGCTAAATTTTGACACCGGTTAAATTTAAGCCATTTATAAAAATAAGTAAATAATTAAAATAAATCATGGTTTTATTATTTATTATTTATTATTATTGTTAATTTTTAATTTTTACAGAAGTCTTATATGACTTGCTTTCCAGAAAAGTCACTCTTCAGCTACATTTCTTAGCATTCTCTGCTGCCACGTTCAAGTTCGCAAAATAAATTATTACACGGTCACGAAGGCATCATTAATTACAGACATCACTGCGACCGTTCGACGCACTGATGGGACTCATTCCAGGACACAAAAGCAAAAAACAATAGCCGACCGAGGGGCCAAGATTTTACAAAGCAGATTTCGAAGACAAGAGTGGTTGGTCTGAATAAAACTGCCTCGGATGTCCGAAGATCTTGGACCCTCGCTTGGCTACTCTCCAACGTCCTAGATAGCAGGAAGATGCATTAAGAACAAAGTGAAATTAGGTGCTTAGGAATGAGTGATGCAGTGGATAAAATGGAGCAGATCAAAAATGCAATGCACAATTTCTTAAGCCCAGTAGAGAAATGGCGGAGATCACGCAAACATCGGGACACGAATCGAGATGCATTGCTGATATGATGAGTTCTCTGCTGCTGGTGGTGCTTCTTTTTTATTTTGTTTACTTTTGTGTTTTCTTTGCTTTAAACCCCTCTTTCGTAAATCCCCAGTAAACAAAACGAATTTGCTATTGGGGCAATTCGTCAAGTAAGTCAAGGAACGAGTTGGGAGTTGTTGAGAGGGTTGAATAAAATTCCAAGGAAGAAATCAAACGTAAGCGATTGCGTTATTTATGGCCTGTACGAGTCGAAAGGCACAAGCTGGTTTGATAGACTGTGGTAATTTAATGTCGATATCTCTGTGGGTGGCGTAAAAAATTGCTCGATCATGGAATTGGCGAAAATGTTCCGCCATATAAATCTAACTTTAGATACAAACTATTTTTTTCTGAAACATTTCCATTCGTCGCTATTTCAAAAAAAAAAAAAAATAAATAAATAAACAAATTTTAAAAGTCGTGGTTATAAAATTGCTTTGGGTTTTTCAAAATCTATTAAAATAATTTTAATGTGTTTAACGTTTTCATAGATTTAGTTTTAAATTTGATTATTCACCAATAAATTTTTGATAGGGAATAAAATATATTAAAAATAACCTTTCAAGCATTTTTTAATTTATTTGTGGTATACAGATGAGGTTTATGTGCCACTAACGTATGCCATGATTAACCCATCGACAATTGATAAAGGGGATAAGGTATATGAGGCCTTCTATAAGAATAAAAAAAAACATCCACCTGGCAACTTTATCTATGTGAGACATACGCTGTCCCAATGGCCATAGAATTACTTCTTTTCTAATTTCAGTGACTATAATGTATACAGGAGCATACTCAAATCCTTCTCTCCTTTTCGCTGATTTCGTATTATAACACTGCACGAACAGTTGATCCAGTATACTATTAAATTTAGGAAATAACTGTTTTAAATTAAAAATATGAATAAACCGTATTATTAAATTGATGAAATAAAATATTTCTCAAAACCAAAGAAACATTTTGAATTGTGTTAGTGATTAAGAATCACCCATGGCCTTAATTATAGCTTGTAACCGTCCTTCCTCCTACACACTGGCTAATTGGCTATCCTCTGGTTTTCGATACCACAGGCTTCAGGTTCGAATCTGCCGGTGCACTGGATGTTTGTTAGTGGTTAGGAATCCACGTTAAATTGTAGGTTCCGGTCTAATTAGTCAAAAGTGTGCAAAGCATGAACAATAGAGCGACAAACCAAACCAAACCTATACACTCCCACTGCCTAGAGCGTTTCCCCCATTGGCGTTCAGAAGAAATGGTTAGAAGTTCTCGAGACTCTCACCCGAGAGGAAGCACAGTGCACCCTACGCATCCGCTGAGAAATGTTTAGTTTATAGTCTCTCATCCAGAGAGGAAATATATATGTAGCTCACCCGGTGTATTAATTGGCCTACAGACACTATTCCATTGGTACAACAGTCCCATGGTGTGCCCCCTGTCTGCTTACTGGCAGATTCCGAGACATGAGGTTTTTTCTTTTTTACGGACTAAGGTTATCAACATTAAGGCCAACGCTCTACAGTTCATATTAGATCGGGGCATACTATTTAAAATGCATTCCGAACCACCACACCGAACCACGGCACCGACAGGACTCGAACCGAGACATATGGCACAGAGCGCCAGTCACTCGGCCATCAGGCGCCGTTATACTCTTTACATTTATTTAACTATAAAATAAATTGTGTATATTTCTGTAACAGTTAGTAGATAAATTGTTACTGAATTATTATGAATGTAAAAAATTAACTACGCATTTTTATCATCTTGCATAATTTTTTTTCTGTGCCAAATTTATTTTTAACAAGGTAACGAAAAAAAAAAACAAAACAACATCGTAAAGAATAAATTTCTTTTCAATTAGCTCACTTAATTATCTTCAATCACCTTTTAATTTTAAAATTAAAAGTAACTGACAAAACAAAATTACAAGTAGCCTCAAATACAACAAAAAAAAAAAACACGGCACATAAAAGAAAATGTGACACCAATCTGTCGACGATTTTTATCCACCATGCTCTTTTTTTTTTTTTTCCTCTCTTTTGCACCGATTATTGTTTGGTGGTATCGATTCAAAAAGAAAACTCTTGCTTCGTTAATTTCAAGTTTGATGACAATGACAAAAAAAGAAGGCAAAGGGGTCGCGAAAAAATGCAACAAAGGGGCCTGAAAAGACCTCCCCGTGTCGCGTCGTTATCTGGCACGACACCACAACACTCATTATTGATCTACGCATCACTCCTAACAAAGTTGTCAATATTGATTCCAGAAACAACCAGGCTCCGCCATTCTATTCAATTCATACAACGCCCTTAAATCTGCCCTTAACAACACAGTTCTTTTTCTAAAAACCAATAAACTAAAAAAAGACACAACAAAACAAAAAAAAAAAACAAACAGAGTGTCAATCTTCAGAGCTACTGGAAGGCCTGTGGGAAGAATAACACGTGTTTAGATAAACTATGCAAGAAAGGATGTGTTATTAAGAAGAAGAAAAAAATCGTCATTTTAATTACTCGGCTGTAAATTTGATGGTTTCATTGTGCGATAATGTATTATGTTAAATTGCAACCAATATTCCATCCCCTGACAACTATTCAAGATTTAAAATACTGGTTTTACAGGTAAGGACCTACAGTTTAATGTGAATTCCAAAGCACTAATAAACATGCATGCTACAACCAGGATTCGAGTCTGAAGCCTTTGGTATTAAAGACCAGAAATGATTTGTGATAATATAATGTTTGTATCTCTGTTGCAAACTATGTCGATATTTCAGTAATGAATTGCTCGGCTGGGGAATTGCTGAGAAATTTCAACTGCTAAATCCGTGAGACATAAACTATCATCATTGAAAATGTTTTCATTCTCCTCCTTTTGAAAACATTTATAGCAGTTTTTAAAACTTTGATTGTAAATTGTTTTATTTTGTAAAATTTTATTATTTTTTTTAAAAAATTTAATGTGTTAACGATGTGTTAAAATTTTTAAACAGTTAAATTTAAATGATATTACTTATTTACTTATGTACTTCTTTCAAAAATAAATTCGTTCTGATAAACTTTTCAGAAAAAAAATCAATTTTTTAAAAAAACACTTTTAACAAATAAAAAAATGTCACAGAGTGTCAATCATTCAGAGCCTCTGGAAGGCTCCATTATACAATTTACATGTATTTAAACATAAAATAAATTTGTATATGTTTTTGTAACAGTTTGTATATAAATTGTTGCTGAATTATTATGAATGTAAAAAATTAATTACGCATTTTTATCATCTCGCATAATTTTTTTCTGTGCCAAATTTATTTTTAACAAGGTAACGAAAAAAAAAACAACAACAACAACATCGTAAAGAATAAATTTCGTTTTCAATTAGGGATAATTATCTTCAATCACCATTTAATTTTAAAATTAAAAGTAACTGACAAAACAAAATTACTGTAGCCCCAAAAACATATAACTTAAAAAAAAAAACACGCACATAAAGAAAATGTGACACCAATCTGTCGACGATTTTTTCGTCACCAGGTTTTTTTTTTTTTCCTCTCTTTTTCACCGATTATTTTTTGATTATCTAATCTTAAAAGAAAACCATCCCCTTCGTTAATTTCAAGTTTGATGACAATGACAAAAAAAAGGCAAAGGGGTCGCGAAAAATGCAACAAGGGGCCTGAAAAGACCTCCCGCTGTCGCGTCGTTATCTGGCACGACACCACACACTCATTATTGACCTACGCATCCCTTCTAACAAAGTTGTCAATATTGATTCCAGAAACAACCAGGCTCCGCCATTCTATTCAATTCATACAACGCCCTTAAATCTGCCCTTAACAACACAGTTCTTTTTCTAAAAACCAATAAACTAAAAAAAAAACACAACAAAAAAAAGAAAACACAGAGTGTCAATCTTCAGAGCTGCTGGAAGGCCTCGCTGAAGAATAACACGTGTTTAGATAAACTATGCAAAAAAGGATGTGTTATTAAGAAGAAGAAAAAAATCGTCATTTTAATTACACGGCTGTAAATTTGATGGCTTCATTGTGTGATAATGTATTTAAAAAAAGAAAATGTTAAATTGCCATCCTATGGCAACTATTCAAGATTTAATTTACTCCTTTGACAACTGCTTATTATATTATTGGATGAAATACTAATTCCTTTAGAGGATAGCATCTTCTCATTTTACCATACAGTAGAAAATATCCATACCCATTTTACCCACATAATAGGAGAAAGGGCCGTTACACATCTTTTCGGAATACGTTCCAGGTATAGACTTTGGGCTCACAATACATGATATACTTTTTCATGATTCATGTAATGTCATAATCAGCCATTCCCTTAATCCGTCAACGGCCGTACCATGCTGAATATACCGGTTCTCGTTAGATCACCGAAGTAAAAAAGCATCATTGGGCGCGGTCAGTACTTTTCAAAATACGTTCCAGGATACACCGCGTGCCGTTCCGCGTGATCGACCGCGTGACTGCGTGCAACACCGCGTTGGCATTCACAAATTTGGGACCTGAATGGCCGAGTGTCTAGCGCTCGGTGCCACAGTTTCGGGTTCAAATCCCGGCGGTGCCATGGATGTTTGTAGTGGTTCGGAATCCACTTTAAAAATTGCAGGTCCCGGTCTCCTATGACTGTAAGAGCGTCACGGAGCCAAAGTCAGACTTCTACCTATGGGGTGCTCCATCAAAACAGAAGCTGCTTCCTTCCCTTCAATCATGAGACGTATCAAATGGGCTCGTGGGATGGATTCATGTAATCTTATAATCAACCACTCCCTTAATCCACAGTAAAAATGACGTTGAGAGGCAAAACCAGTGCTTTATACGTTCAAAGACAGCATGGTCTATTATTGGTTCACCGCTGGCATTACGCCCTCAATCGACTGAAGAAATAAAGATGAGAGGCAAATGTTCCAAGGCAATGTTGTCTTAGTGGTTCATCGCTTGAGTTATGCTCATGTTTTATACGCAATGTAAGATGAAAAATGGTTTTTAAATGTATTCTAACACACTTTAAAGTTTCTACCATGTATTTTCAATTACACTGTATTAGCCTAGTACATTTCTAAGGAATAAGAAATAGATGAGCTCTGTGGTCCATCTATTTAACCTAATCTACTACCTATCACTTCAAACAGACTTTTAATTGAGGTGTTATTGAGGACATCGCTACTTAAGAAAGAGTAACGATGGCCTTAATAACACCTCAATTAAAAGTCTGTTTGAAGTGATAGGTAGTAACTCTTTTGTTATCAACAAAAGTTAGACATCAATTACTTTAATTTTCTTGTGTACTATTTTTATGCGAATGAGCTATGCATTTTATTAAACTATATACCTTCCAAGCTAATCCTTTGATACAACTAGCAAATCAGTAAGCAATGAAAATTCAGAATATAGTGAAAAGAGATATAACTGATGATTTTATCCATGTTCTAATATTAGTTAAATTTTTAACCATTGCAAAATTGTAGACGCCATTGCAAAATGAAAGTAACAAAGTAAATCACAAAATTACAAATCGAGAATTTATTTTACTTATTGTTACATTAGCTTAAATTTTTTACTTAAATTAGCATTAAAGATAAAAACTTCCAAATTGTCTGCCTTTTATTTTGTAAATACACATGTATGTTCTTAGGAACTTCTACATAATTAAACAAAACATTGTTAATTTGATATACAACAATATTAAAGAATGTCTAATTATAATCAACCATTAATAACAACATTTATACATGTTGCCAATAAGGCTTTAGAATTTAAATGACATAATCGTCAAAAATATATATAAAAATGCCATAAATAAGTATTGTTTACGATAGAATACTTCAGTATAAAATATTTAAACAATAACTTAAGCAACCATGGCATATAAACCCTGATATAACCCTGATAGGCATGATATGACACTACTTATCATTCCAAATATGTAGAAGTGGCTTTTTCATGAATAGACATATTTATATATCTTTTCATCATCAAAACAATAAAAAGTGTTGCGAACATTTTTATGTTTACAATATTAGAATAATTTATGTATTAAAACCTTTTATAAATTACAATATATTTAAATATCTGCCATAAACTTTACAATATATGTACCTAAAGTCAAATTTATGGAATTTAAATACGATGTGAATAATTTAATACGAAATATTTTAAATTTATGAAATAAGTTTTTGCTAAAAGGGTCAATTTTTCATTAATGAATAAAATCTTCTCACATAGAGTGTAATCAATCCAGTGAAAAATAATCATAAAACTAAATTAACTTATATAATAAGCAATTATTTTTATACTAGTCCTGCAATTTCACAATGCAAAAAAATAATGTAACATAAAATCAGAAAAAGGAAAACAAATGTTGGAGTGGACTAAAACACAAAAATAAATATTGAAGATTGTTAAAACTCTTTTCTTTGCAACAGATAAAATGCAAAATATTTCTAGAATTTCTATTTCAAAATATTTTTTCTTTCATATTGTTAAGTTTACCTGCATGTCTGAAACTGAAATTTTACCTATTCCCATGAATATTTTAATAAAATTTGGATTGGCAGAGCTGTGAAACGAATATATTCCGTGAAAACTATTAGCTTTCTTTAGTTAAGTTTCGTGAAATTCTTTGCCCGAAACATGAAAAGTATTATGTTTTTTTTAAAAAGCTAAATATCACAATCAGCAGATAGTTTTAAAAGAACAAAGACAAAGTAAAGAAAAAAGATTTCCAAGAGAAGTTTCATTTTTTTAACTGACGCGCTTTAAATAGATTTGAATATATTTCTTTTTATGCATCAGTATCATGTATGCAACAAAAAGTCCATGGATAGGCAAAAGTTTCTTTTAACTGTATTTTGCAGATAATTCTTCAACAATGTCTTCAACAATTCTTCTACAATGTTTTGTAGAAGAATATCCCAGAAAGTTTGTCACTAGCAGTAAGAATCTGCCATGTCTTCCTGAAATAAAATATAGCCAACGGGGAAGAGTTCAAGATTGATAGATTCTTTTTTCAAGGACGGGTTGACCCTTAAATTAGACTTTGGACTTTGCATGTTCCTTTTAAGGACAGGTTGACCCTTACGTTAGAATTTGGACTTTGCACTTTTTTTCCCATTACACTTTGGAACCGATAATGGGAGAGGGAGGAAGAGAAAAGGGAGTGTGCAGTGTCGAGTGAATAGTTCCAGGCAGTGTGAAGGGTTTTAAGAAACTGGCTTTTAAGATGATTTTGTAAATACCTGTTATTTGATTGTGTTTTGTGTGTTATATGTTGCAGTTGTGCGCCGTTGTCTTAGAAAATGTTAATAAATATGGCAGCTAAACATCGCGTTTTTATTTTGACAAATAATTTAGTTGTATCCATGATCAACACTGAATCAAGACTACATGCATATCCGGGTCTAACTTTTACTCCAGATATCTTGTTTTTAAAAACATTGCATTGCAGGCCGTCAGTGGATTAGAATCTTCTTTCTCTCGCACATTAACTGCGCATGTTATCATTGGGTCAGAAAATCAGATCTTCCAAATGTTTTAGATGCAAGAAAGTTTAACAGCAAAACGGAAAACCTTTCAAACTTAACTATTTAATTGCTGTTTAGTACATTTTATAAAATGAACAAAATAAATAAATATCATAATTGAATAACAAAAAGAAAAACACAAGAAATTACCAGTTCAAGTGCAAAATATTTTTATGGCTTTTACCAACGAAAAACACTTTTTCTACTTTTAAATTTTGTACCATCAAGATTAACTAAATTTTGTACTTAAGACTAACACGTTAATTATTTAATACCATGCAAATTTTTGACAGGTTTCTAGGAAAACCTGGAAAGTACACACACACACACACAAATATATATATAATGGGTCTACTAGTTTAGTCTCCTAGTTAATAATACTAGTTTCCCATAGTTAAATTCTTGAATTTTCCTTCCCACAAGAAAAAAAATAAACTAGAAGAGAAAAACATGAAAATATAATGCTTTTGCACACACCTATCAAAGGCCAAATACCACAATAGGTCCAACTTTGAAAAGATAGCAAAAGAATAGTAAAAAAAAAAGTAAAAGATTTCAAGAGAAACTTCTTCTAACACCCACGTCTTTAAATATATATAATTTTTTTTTTTTTGCCTTCAAGATGTTTCAGATCGAAAAAGTGTTTGCTCCAACGAATCTGATCTGGATTTAACGCAAGGATATTTTTCTCCCTAACTCTCAGAAACTTCCAATGTTATTCCTCCTTTTCAACTTTTCTGGAAGCACCCTAGGTTGAACGAAAGCAGAGCGGGATTTAAAATCTAGAATAGGATAAGACTTAACTTTTTGATATAAATACAAATACGGGGAATCTTCAAAAAAGATTTATTGAAAAAAGACCGTAATAAACTGATGCTGATACTTGGTAACAAAGTGTTTTGCAAATAAGCCTCTTTTGATAGTGGTATAAAAAAAGTCACAAAAAATGTAAGACGAGAAAAATGTTTTGAAGGAAATGTATGAGAGTTTTTTGATGAATAGCTTTTTTTAAAAAAATAATTTCATATTTGTGACATTTTTTTGTAATAAACAAGAAACAAATAATGCCATCATTTGTAAGAAATTTGTTGAGGAACATTTGTCTATGAAAAGAACGGAATTCTAAATTTTAAAGTTAAATATTACAACTGTAACGTCCATTTTATCAAAAGAGTACTAAAGCTTCAAATATCAAAAATTAAAAGCTAGCATTTCCATCCCTAAAACATAAATATTTTAAATAAAAAAAATGTTTTGAGCTGAAATTTATTTAAAATATAAATAAGATAGATTTAATATTAAAAATTAATTTTATTTTCAAATATGTTAAATAAATCCTGATAAAACATTTAATTTCCATGCATTTGAATAATTTTTTGAAAACGTATTTGCACATGCAGTAGACAAAAGCACTATAAATTATTGTTATACAAAGAATTAGAAAATTATATATGCATACACACACACACAAATATATACACTCAAGAGCCAAAACATTATGACCACCTGTCAATAATGAGTTGGCCCACCTTTGGCGCGCAACACAGCTTCAACCCGCCTTGGCATGGATTAATATCACCACTTAATACCAGTTAAATACCACTTCCACCTGATCACGTACCTTCCACGTCATCCAGGCGAGTTCATTGTAAAATGTAGGGGTGGTCATAATGTTTTGGCTCTTGAGTGTATATATATATATACAAAGCAGAGAACAAAATACATAAAATGCAATACAAGTAAAATACAAAGAGATTTTTCAGAAACACAATCAATTTAATTAACAAAGCTATATCAATACCACGAAATCAATGAATGAAATTACATTCTTCACTGACTCAAGGTCTGCCTTATAGACTCTTAATAAAGGTTTCTCAAGTGTGATCTTGAACATTATGTCTCATTTAGAACAAATGCACTGCTTGCACAGAATGTGTATCCTGCAATGGATCCCTGCTCCTGAATTGAATGAAATTGCTGATTGCTTGGCGAAGAATGCCAGAAGTCTGGATCAGACTGCCATTTCTACTTCCCTTGCAGATGCAAACTTAACTTATAATGCCTTCTAAGATTAAAACTAACCACCAAATTACAGAACTCAATGTCGACAGAAAAACAGCTCATACTCTCGCAAGATTAAGGATGAAGCACCACAAAAAATTTGCAAATTTTTACTGATAGCGTTAAAAAATACCAAAAATGTGGCAATTGCCTGATGTCGAGTTTACTCCTCATCATGTCTTTGATTGTCCAGCATCATGTCTTTGATTGTCCGTATTTGCACCCGCCAGACATTGTCTAGACCATCTCTCGGAAGAGTATTTATGGTCCAGACAATTTTATTGCTCCTAGCTGGCAATCAACATAGCCAATATTATTCGGGAGCACAACGATATTTTATTTTCTTATACACTTCAGGGTATACGTCGACAACAACATATCAATACAATTTGCTATGCTTAAACTTCCATGTACTTCGTATATGTGCATTAATAATCAAAGTCTTAAATCATAGAAATTTTGAATATTATGTACATATGTATATAAAAATAGCAATAACGAAATAAATCTAGCTAGAAATTCATCTATATAATATACGTTGAATTTTTTTTATTAACAAGCTTAATTTACACAACAATTTTAAAATGCATAATAAGGAATTTTCAATGATTTTCATCAAGAACAAAAAAGGTAAAAAGGGCGTAAAATATTTTTTGAATATCTTTTAACAGTATTTAGAAGTTTAACAGCAAAAAAAAAAAAAAATGTTCATAATATATTTTGCAGCAATCATAATAAAGATAATAAATGATTAAAATAATACAAAGTGGACAACTTTACACAAAAATGGCAGAATTCTAACGATTGAATTTGGAAAATATTTAAAGCCGTATTAGAGATATTGAAGCCCATGGATTCGTTTTGTTTTCGGTAATTTTGAAACAATTGGTTTCCCGCATGGCATCACAACACTTAATCTTCTCTTAATCACTACCTACCTAAGCCATGACAATATGCACAACATTAATCTTACCATCAAAAAAAACTCTACCCATTTCAGAAGACGCGGGGGTTTACTATTTCTTCTTCTATCAAATGATTTGTTGGCGTCTTTATCACAAGTATCACATATCTCCCTCAAGATTTATATCTTTTTATAATTGGTTAGAACCATTATTCATTTGGTTTATTTGTCTAATATTAATATATAATTATTTAATTATATAATTTTGCAATATTATAAAACTTTCAGGAACAAGATTCAAGTCTCAGTATTAATTTCAGTTTGTAATATTTTATGAATTCGAGATACATTTGCATATTACATATTTATACATATACAGTAGGCGCCTGATGGGCCAGTGACAGGCGCCTGGTGCCACAGGTTTTGGGTTCAAGTACCGGCGATGTCATGATTGTTTGTAGTGATTCGGAATCCACTTTCAACTGTAGGTTCCGTTCTAATATAACTGTAGAGTGTTAGGCATAGCCCGACAACCCTATCCCGTACAAAGAAAAGATCTTCTGTTTCTGAATCTGCAAGTAGGTAAACGGCCATGGTCCAACATGGACTGCAGTGCCAGGGAATTATTTAGATATGGATTTGTGATATTACCAAGCTAAAATGCTTTAATGAAAAAATAATAAATTTCTCATATAGATTTTTCCTGATTTCAGTTAGTAAGAGTAAATAACTTGGGCATGAATCTGAACTTAAGCAAATAAATATGTAATTCTTTGCAATTGCATTTTTTACAAATGAAGCCAAAATTAAAAATAAAAACTAATTTCATTTTGTTTAATATAATAAAATTTATTATTTTTATAATTTATAATAAACATTCAACCGCAACTAAGCAAATAGATACAAATAAACTCTTATATTAAGTAAAATAATAATTTAATTAAAGAAAATTATCAGTGTAACAAAATTTCAATGCACTTTCCTTTTGCACAAGATATTCCCATAAGAAAAAAAAGAACTTTCAACCATGTGTGGGTTCTCACAAAAAAATACTTAATTAATCGCTCTTTTAAGCCATTTAAATAAAATAAATTACGCACATGGATGATACTAAATAAAAAAAATAACTGTAAAAAACCTGCTCACATTCAGTGTAATTACCCTTTGAAAAGACACCTCATTGTTTAATCCACTTCACCTCAGCCGATTGAACACGATACGCAACAGGACAATTACAGTAACAGTTAATAAAAAAAAAAGTTCCACAACCATTAAAATGGCTCGCAGACAGAGCAGAAGATAAATGTCTTCCAAGAAAACTTCTACTTTGTGCGACGTCACAGTGTTAACATAGCATGAAGAGTCGGAAACTTGTTCGAATCTATAATAATAAGGTTCATGGCACAGGGAAGATACTAACGAAGCGATAGAAACCAAACTTTTTAGAATTTTTTCTTTATTCTTTTAAAGAAAAAAGAACAAAGAACTTTTACTAAAGTTACCTTGAGAGTGGGAGAAAGCATTCTTTACTTAATATTTTATTTTCCTTTTTGTCCTTTTTTTTTTTAACTGTAACTTTTTTTTCTTCAGCTGTCTACCAGAGGATGAGTGTCACTTTCCAAAGCGTTGACACGTGTTTTTACTTTTGTCGGATCAAGGATTTCGTCGGATCTCTGATTTCCAACGAGATATATATATTTTTTTATTTTATTTTCATCTCTTTCTGGTGTTCATTTATTTATTTGTTATTACTTTTTTTTGCCGTTTTCTTATTTAGTTTCTTCTCCCTCATCAACCAGACTGGTGGTATTTCTTGTGAAATGGGAGTAGCAGGGTGTTTCGCGCCAGAAATTCCTCTACTGTCAGTCGCAAGGATTATCCAGGTTTCGTATTCTAGAGCTTGTGCGGATTTTTTTATTTATTCATTGACTTCCCATTCCACCTGAAGATAAAGATAGCTACGACCGAGATTCACAGTAGCTCTACGATGAGAAGTAGAGGTGATTAACTATAACAGAATGTGGGTTCAGCAAAGTGCACTTTATTTTTTTAACCGTATTTCTAAAAGGTACCTCTTATGCATTCAATTGAAGGATCTTTTTCGAACTTTACTGATTCCTCTTGCAAATTTGACTCAATATAATAAAAAGAAGGATTATTTTATTTGCTTATAGACTGACTTGGATTGATTTTGAAATTCTTCTTTCGATTACCTTATCTCAAGTTACGCAATGCAGTTCTTGATACTTCTTTAAAGTTCTAAATCCCTAACAATTTGAACAAGGACAATCTTCATTAATAGAGTTCGCTTTCTAAAATAACGCAGAAAATCAGTCGAATGATGGTTCCTATTAATGTTATTAAAGTTTCTTGGAAATTTGGCTTAAAATATAAAAATGATTACTTTATTTGCTTATGGACAGACTTGGGTTGATTTTGAAATTTGCTTCATCTTTAGATTATTTTAATTTAAGTTATGCAATTATATCTTAATACATCTTCAAAGTTCCCCATCTCTAACAATTTGAATAAAAACAATCTTCAACCAAGAGTTTGTGTTCTAAAATAACGCAAAAAATCAGTCGAATGTGTGTTTCTATTAAAGAATATTGTTAAACATAAAAAATATTTATTATAATTATTATTTTCATTTTCTTATTTAGTTTCTTCTCCCTCATCAACCAGACTGGTGGTATTTCTTGTGAAATGGGAGTAGCAGGGAGTTTCGCGCCAGAAATTCCTCTACTGTCAGTCGCAAGGATTATCCAAGTTTCGTATTCTAGAGCTTGGACACTTTTTTTTTTTATTCATTGACTTCCCATTCCTACCTGAGGATAAAGATAGCAACGACCGAGATTCACGGTAGCTGCACGATAAGAAGTAGAGGTGATTAACTATAACAGAATGTGGGTTCAGCAAAGTGCATGGATTCCAAATCCTTTTTTTTTTTAAACCGTATTTTTGAAAGGTGCCTCTTGCGCTAGTGCAGGGGTCTCCAAACTTTTCAGCCTTAGGGCCATACTGCTTACTCCAGTAAGTACATAGGGCCAAAACCATTTTAATTTTTCTATCATTATCTATAATTTCCAGTTAGTTGTTATGCTTAAGTTAAATTTTCTGCGTATTATGCTTGTCATTAAGCTTTACCTAGCAAGTAAATAAAACCGAGTTATTATCATTCAGTATTTTTTTATCCAACTTATTACAGCAACAATAAGCTATTCGCTGTCGCGGGCCGGATTGAGGACACTAGCGGGCCGGATTTGGCCCGCGGGCCGTAGTTTGGAGACCCCTGCGCTAGTGCATTCACTTGAAGGATGGTTTTCGAACTTCGCTGATTTTTCTTGCAAGCTTGACTTAAATATAATATAATAAAGAATTATTTTATTTGCCTATTAATTGATTGGAGTTGATTTTAAAATTCTTCTTGAGATTATAACGTCTCGGCCTATACTACGCGGCTTCAAGAAGAGGGCCACTTCAGGTTCATGCGAACACTTTAAATTTTGTTTTCAAGCATTGTATATATGCAGAATACTATTAACAAAACACGTGCAGTTCACTCAAAGTTTGAAAATTTTCAGAATTCTCGAGTCGACGACGAATCTAAACGCCAGGTCTGCGGCAGACCTTAACTATCCGACGGCGTGATGCACGAAACAACAAGGGGCTCACTTTGAAACCAGGTGGAAAACTCAAGACTATTCAGTCACTTCAGAGTAAAAAAGAAAAAGAAAAACAACACTTCTGGTCGACTCGTCGCATAACTCTCCTTCTTCTTCACCAAAAATCTCTTTTTAAGACAATCCGTCAAGAGGGGATGTCAGCTTCCCCCACTTCTTATTGGAGTAGACATTTCTCAACTCATGGTCTATCACCAATCACGATGAAAGAACTCATAGGCCAACGGCCGTACCGTGGTGAATATACCGGTTCTCGTTAGATCACCGAAGTCAAGCATCATTGGGCCCGGTCAGTACTTGGGTGGGTGACCACCTGGGAACACAGCGTGCCGTTGGCATTCACAAATTTGGGATCTGAATGGCCGAGTGTCTAGCGCTCTGACGCTCGGTGCCACAGGTTTCGGGTTCGAATCCCGGCGGTGCCATGGATGTTTGTAGTGGTTCGGAATCCACTTTAAGCCGTAGGTCCCGGTCTCCTATGACCGTAAGAGCGTCACGGAGCTAAAGTCAGACTTCTACCTACGGGTGCTCCATCACAACAGAAGCTGCTTCCTTCCCCTTCAACCATGAGTACGTATGGTCTCGTGGGCTTGGCCAGCCAAGTGGGATAAGAAACAACAACAACAAGAACTCATAGTATAGTTCATATTCAGTCTGTATTGTTTCGACCTATGAAGTTCGCACAGACGTCCGCTAATTTCCTCATTATACATGATACCAAATATCTGCTATGAGATTTGAGTGGCAGGTTGTTCTCATTAGTACAAAACTTTAATTGCATGTAATATAACTACCCACAATAAAGCTCGTCTGCTGCCAAATTTGAATGATGGGTTTATTACATATTTTTCTAATCACACATATTCCTCTCTCCTGGGAATGAAATGCCGAAACTCTTCTCGTGAGAAAGAATTGCTACAATACTTAATGCATCTAGTTCATAATACATAATCATAAACAGATTATGTATTATGAACATGTATTATATTATGATTATGTATTATATTATTTTTCTGTTCATAATTCTTCTTCTCTGAAAAGGACAATATTCATTAATAGATTTTGTTTTCCAAAATAATGCAGTCAATTGCGAGTTTCTATTAAGGAATTTTATTTAATTTTTATTAAATAGAAAAATGAATGCAGTTTGAAATTTTTTTTTATTTATTTTTTTTTATTTCTGTTCCCAAAATCTTACATTAATCAAATTCTTTCCGTAAACTTCAAAAAAATTAAAATCTTCATTAATGAAATAAATTCAACGAACTTCTTTTGAAAAAGAGTTCCTTAATTAAAATTTTATATTTTACGAAACTCATTATTAAAAGGATTTATTAATAAAGATACAATTTTTTTTTGCTCTTTATTTCTTATAAATGTCTAAATTATTATTTTCTTTATTAAAATCGTAATTATTTGTTAAGCTGACCGAAATAAGAAGAAGTGAAGTAAGAAGAAACATAAAAACATTTCAGAAGATGCAAGTAAAAAATTATGATGTGCAATTATCAATTTAATCAACTCAAATTTTAAAATAATTGCGCAACAATTTAAAAATTATCTTCCATTAAAATTATATCAAAATTTTGCCTGCAATTATTATAAAAACTATACATTAATTAAAATCCTTTAAATTCTAATAAAAGAGAAATGTTGTTATTAAAAATTGCTAAAAAATCATAATTGCGCGTTTCATATGCAAAATAAAACCAGCGTAGAATACGCCTTCTTTCGTAGACGCATTTTAATGCAAAATGATATGTTGTTAGCAAATTATAATTAATACATACTTTTACAAGTGATTTAACAATTTAAAAAAAATTTTATTATAGAAATATTAAATCAATTGGCAAACAAAAAAAATCAATTTCTTAAAAATTTAGTTCAATGTTTTAGAGTTTTGCATATCTTTTTTTAAACAGTTGAATCATTTTAAACCTATGTTAAAATTATTTATTATTATTATAATTATTAAAAAAATAAAAATTATTACATTTACACATTAAAATTATTATCTGATATTTACTAACATTGGATATATCCGTAAAGTAACTTAACACCTTCGGGGTATTTAAAATTTTTTTTTTTTAACTTTAATTAATTTTTTTTGTTTCATTTTAAATCAATTATTTAAATAACAAAAAATAAAAATAAATAAATAAATTAATTAAAAAAAAATAGATTGGTCACCCAGAACAAACTAACTGAGAAAATACGCAATATTTACGTCTAAAAAACGTTAAAACTAGAACTGGAGCTAAAGAAACGTTAAAATTAAAACCAAAAGTTTGGTTTCATTTTCATGTTGAATTTAAATTACATTATTATTGCTACACAATGAGCCATCACGTATATCTTAATTAAATTTTACAAAAACGAAGAGGATAAAATTTAATGTATAACACTAAAAATCAAAATTTTAATATTCCCAAATGAAGTTCAAAAGCACAATGCATTCTAAATAAATTACTTTTGTAACGTGGGGGCATGATGGCCGAATGGCTAGCCCTCTGGCGTTCGGTTCCACAGGTATCGGGTTCAAATCCCGAGTTTGCCCATGGGTGTTGTAGTGGTTCGGAATCCACTTTAAGCTGTAGGTCCCGGTCCTAATAGGATAGTAGAGCGCTGCGGGGGCATTGTTACTCCGCGTCCGTGACTTACCATCAAGTTTCACGCGCCCCCTGGGTAATGCAAAGTGAGTAACATCGGTGCAGCCCTTATGGCGAAAGATCGCGGTCTATTTGCCAGCTGCATTAGAAGAAAAAAAAACTTTTTTAACGTTCGTCTAATTCTCTATATTGTTTCATACACAAGGGGCCTGATGACCGAGTGACTAGTGCTCCGGAGCTCGGCGCTACAGGTTTCGGGTTCTAGTCCCAGCAGTGCTATGAAGGCTTGTAGTGGTTCGGAATCCACTTAAACCGTAATTCCCGGTCTAGTATGACTGTAGAACGTAGGGCTGTTTTGGAATTTGCCAGTAGGAAGAAAGCCATGCTTCAATATAGACAGTACTGTCATCATCATTATCAGTGGCGCAACAACCCCGTGTTGGATTGGTTTGTCGCTCTACGGTCATCTTCTGCGCACGAAGGCTTAACAGACCGGGACCTACAGTATTTAAAGTGGATTCCGAACCACTACAAACATCCATGGCACGGCCGGGACTCGAACCAGAAACCTGTACCTCGTGTTGGACCAAGACCGTCTGCCTACCGGCAAATTTCGAAAAGAGATATATTTTCTTCTTAAGGGGTAGGATTGTCAGTCCTACGCCCAACGTGTAATCACAACACCAGTCACATTAAACCGGGACCACCTATTTAAAGTGGACTCCGAACCACTACAGACATTGATTACCACTACAGATCCATTGAGAGCCAGACAATCGACCATCAGACCCCAGACTGTATTGCCAGGGCGTTAATTAGTTTTAAACATAACAATAAAATTGTAGTCATTTTGAATAATAAATTTAAAAAAAAAAAAAAAATTTGTAAAAAAAACCGAAAATGACTAGAATCAATTTCGTAACACTATCTGGGGTATGAGTTTACATATAAATTACGAGTATAATATCTTAGTTTTGGATGAATACAAATTCAAAAAGGTTTTCAGAAACCTGAAAGATCACAAAAAGCATTTTTTTTAAAACTGAAAGTCGATTTTTTTAAGTGGTCAGCCCCCTTAACCACTTAGCACCACGAGCGTGCCACTTTGAACTTTACTCTGCGCTTAGCACAATCCAATTCCTAAAATAGAGCCAAATATTTCTTTCTTTTTTTACCCTCGCCAACGCGTGTGTAGCTGCCTTTTCCAGTTGGCGCCGTTTCAGTCGTCTATTCGTAATAACCCTCAAGGTATCCGGGGAAATTACCGGGCTAATACAATTAAACTTATAACCCCCATTACTTCTCGTGTCACAGGGCCCAACGCGAACAATTAAAAGTAAAGAATGTACCAGTCAGAACGGACGATGACGTTATTAGTTTATGGACGGCGATGGTTTGGAAGGTATGCGGCCTTCGCTGCTGAAGGGATCCTTCCCCAGTGTTGTTTGTTTCTGGTTTTGCGGAGATGAAGACAGAGTTGCGCTAATAGTCAGTAATGGTACTGTGGCGTTACGGTTCGACTATGTGATTAGAGTTAAATAATTGTTGCAATAGCAGAAACGGCAATGGTTTTGAATTAGATCACTGTGCATTCGGTTGAACTCAATGTATTAACATTTGAATAAAGATCTCTCATTGGAATAAATGATATTATTGATCGACTAGTTTATGTTTTAACGAAAGGTGCACCCAAATATGTCTGTTGGGGGTGCAAGTCAGACATACTTGGCGGAAAGGAAAAAGTGTGAAGATTTCATATAAATATCATAAAATAAAACGAAACAAATCGAAAATATTCGCTCAAAATCCCAAATAAGAAGAATTTCATAAACCTTGAAAAAAAAACATATCTTGTTTTGGAATTTGCTAGTAGGCAGACAGCCATTCTTTAATATAGATGTAGTGTCAACAGCCCCATGTTGGTCCAATGCCGTCTGCCCACTGGCAAATTTCGAAACGTGGTATGTTTTCTTCTTAAAGGATGGAATTGTTAGCCCGCGCGCCAAAGCGTAGTCACAACGCCAGTCACATTAGACCGGGACCTACTATTTAAGGTGGATTCCGAACCAATACAAATAACCATGGTACCGGAACTAGAACTCGAAACCTGTGGCACCGAGCGCGAGACACTCGACCATCAGACTCCAGACTGTAGTGCCAGAGAGTTAATTAATTTTACACATAAATATAAAATTGTAGTCATTTTGTACAATAAATTAAAAAAAAATTGTGACAAAATCAAAAATAACTAAACTTAGTTTTATTACACTATCTGAGTTATGAATTTGCATATTAATTAAAATATCTTAATTTTAGATGAAAACAAAATTCAAAAAGTTTCTAAAACCTAAAAGATTACATTTCCCATAAAATGCATTTTTTTTTATTAGCTGAAAATCGATTTTTGTAAGTGGTCAGCCCCCTTAACCACTTAGCACCAGGAACGTGCCACTTTGAACTTTACTCTGCGCTTAGCACAATCCAATTCATAAAATAGGGCCAAATCTTTTCTCTTTTTTACCCTCGCCAACGCGTGTAGCTGCCTTTTCCAGTTGGCGCCGTTTCAGTTGTCTATTCGCAATAACCCTCAAGGTATCCGGGGAAATTACCGGGCAAATACAATTAAACTTGTAACCCCCATTACTTCTCGTGTCACAAGGCCCAACGCGAACAATTAAAAGAAAGAATGTACCAGTCAGAACGGACGATGATGTCATTAGTTTATGGACGGCGATGGTTTGGAAGGTATGCGGCCTTCGCTGCTGAAGGGATCCTTCCCCAGTGTTGTTTGTTTCTGGTTTTGCGGAGAGGAAGACAGAGTAGCGCTAATAGTCAGTAATGGAACAGTGGCGTTACGGTTCGGCTATGTGATTAGACTTAACTTAGTGTTAAATAATTGTAGCAATAGCCGAAACGGCAATGGTTTTGAATTAGATCATTGTGCATTCGGTAGAATTTAATGTATTATCATTTAAATAAAGATCCATCATTGGAATAAATGATAATATTGATCGACTAGTTTATGTTTCAACGAAAGGTGCACCCAAGTAATGTCTGTTGGGGGTGCTAGTCAGACATACTTAGCGCAAAGCAATTTTTAAAGAAAAAGTATGTAGATTTCATATAAATATCATAAAATAAAACGAAACAAATCGAAAATATTCGCTCAAAATCGCAAATAATAAGAATTTCATAAACTTTGAAAAAAAAAAAACCTAAAGCGGAAAAAAAAAACATATCTCGTTTTGGAATTTGCTAGTTGGCAGACAGCCATGCTCCAATATAGCTAATCATGTAGTGTCATCATCATCATCAGTTTCGCAACTGCCTCGTGTTGGTCCAATGCTGTATGTCTACTGGCCAACTTCGAAACGTGATATGTTTTCTTCTTAAAAGGTGGGATTGTCAGCCCTACGCCCAAAGCGTAAGTCACAACGCCAGTCACATTAGACCGGGACCTACTATTTAAAGTGGATTCCGTAATAATACAAACAACCATGGTACAGGGACTAAAACCTGAAACCTGTGAGCGCCAGACACTCAGCCATCAGATCCCAGACTGTAGTGCCAGGGAGTTAATTAATTTTAAACATAAAAATAAAATTGTAGTCATTTTGAACAATAAATTAAAAAAAAGTTGTAACAATATCAAAAATGACTAAAATTAGTTTTACTACACTATCTGGAGTATGAGTTTGCATACAATAACTTGAAAGACCTGAAAGATTACAATTTCATAAAATTCATTTTTTTAAATCGATTTTTTTAAGTGGTCAGCCCCCTTGAACCACTTAGCACCAGGAACGTACCACTTTGAACTTTTCTCAGCGCTTAGCACAATCCAAATCATAAAATAGAGCCAAATCTTTTCTCTTTTTTACCCTCGCCAACGCGTGTGCAGCAACCTTTTCCAGTTGGCGCCGTTGTCAGTTGTCTATTCGCAATAACCCTCAAGGTATCCGGGGAAATTACCGGGCTAATACAATTAAACTTGTAACCCCCATTACTTCTCGTGTCACAAGGCCCAACGCGAACAATTAAAAGAAAGAATGTACCAGTCAGAACGGACGATGACGTCATTAGTTTATGGACGGCGATGGTTTGGAAGGTATGCGGCCTTCGCTGCTGAAGGGATCCTTCCCCAGTGTTGTTTGGTTTCTGGTTTTGCGGAGATGAAGACAGAGTTGCGCTAATAGTCAGTAATGGTACTGTGGCGTTATGGTTCGACTATGTGATTAGAGTTAAATAATTGTTGCAATAGCAGAAACGGCAATGGTTTTGAATTAGATCACTGTGCATTCGGTTGAACTCAATGTATTAACATTTGAATAAAGATCTATCATTGGAATAAATGATATTATTGATCGACTAGTTTATGTTTTAACGAAAGGTGCATCCAAATATGTCTGTTGGGGGTGCAAGTCAGACATACTTGGCGGAAAGGAAAAAGTGTGAAAATTTCATATAAATATGCTAAAATAAAACGAAACTAAAATATTCGCTCAAAATCCCAAATAAGAAGAATTTTATAAACCTTGAAAAAAAAAACATATCTTGTTTTGGAATTTGCTAGTAGGCAGACAGCCATTCTTCAATATAGATGTAGTGTCATCATCATTAGCAGAGGCACAACAGCCCCATGTTGATCCAATGCCGTCTGCCCACTGGCAAATTTCGAAACGTGGTATGTTTTCTTCTTAAAGGGTGGAATTGTTAGCCCGCGCGCCAAAGTGTAGTCACAACGCCAGTCACATTAGACCGAGATCTACTATTTAAAGTGGATTCCGAACCAATACAAATAACCATAGTACCGGAACTAGAACCCGAAACCTGTGGCACCGAGCGCCAGACACTCGACCATCAGACCCCAGACTGTAGTGCCAGAGAGTTAATTAATTTTACACATAAATATAAAATTGTAGTCATTTTGTACAATAAATTAAAAAAAAATTGTGACAAAATCAAAAATAACTAAACTTAGTTTTATTACACTATCTGAGTTATGAATTTACATATTAATTATAATATCTTAATTTTAGATGAAAGCAAAATTCAAAAAGTTTCTGAAACCTAAAAGATTACATTTCCCATAAAATGCATTTTTTTTTTATTAGCTGAAAATCGATTGTTGTAAGTGGTCAGCCCCCTTAACCACTTAGCACCAGGAACGTGCCACTTTGAACTTTACTTTGCGCTTAGCACAATCCAATTAATAAAATAGAGCCAAATCTTTTCTCTTTTTTTACCCTCGCCAACGCGTGTGCAGCAGCCTTTTCCAGTTGGCGCCGTTGTCAGTTGTCTATTCGCAATAACCCTCAAGGTATCCGGGGAAATTACCGGGCTAATACAATTAAACTTGTAACCCCCATTACTTCTCGTGTCACAAGGCCCAACGCGAACAATTAAAAGAAAGAATGTACCAGTCAGAACGGACGATGATGTCATTAGTTTATGGACGGCGATGGTTTGGAAGGTATGCGGCCTTCGCTGCTGAAGGGATCCTTCCCCAGTGTTGTTTGTTTCTGGTTTTGCGGAGATGAACACAAGA
Organism: Caerostris darwini; assembly: GCA_021605075.1. Lineage (NCBI taxonomy): Eukaryota > Metazoa > Arthropoda > Arachnida > Araneae > Araneidae > Caerostris > Caerostris darwini. The sequence goes on from BPLQ01004844.1 coordinate 144,331, forward strand.
GTTGCGCTAATAGTCAGTAATGGAACAGTGGCGTTACGGTTCGATTATGTAATTAGACTTAACTTAGTGTTAAATAATTGTAGCAATAGCCGAAACGTCAATGGTTTTGAATTAGATCATTGCGCATTCGGTAGAATTCAATGTATTATCATTTAAATAAAGTTCCATCATTTGAATAAATGATAATATTGAACGACTAGTTTATGTTTCAACGAAAGGTGCACCCAAGTATGTCTGCTGGGGGTGCTAGTCAGACATACTTAGCGCAAAGCAATTTTTAAAGAAAAAGTGTGTAGATTTCATATAAATATCATAAAATAAAACGAAACAAATCGAAAATATTCGCTCAAAATCGCAAATAATAAGAATTTCATAAACTTTGAAAAAAAAAAAACCTAAAGCGGAAAAAAAAAACATATCTCGTTTTGGAATTTGCTAGTTGGCAGACAGCCATGCTCCAATATAGCTAATCATGTAGTGTCATCATCATCATCAGTTTCGCAACTGCCTCGTGTTGGTCCAATGCTGTATGTCTACTGGCCAACTTCGAAACGTGATATGTTTTCTTCTTAAAAGGTGGGATTGTCAGCCCTACGCCCAAAGCGTAAGTCACAACGCCAGTCACATTAGATCGGAACTTACTATTTAAAGTGGATTCCGTAATAATACAAACAACCATGGTACCGGGACTAAAACCTGAAACCTGTGAGCGCCAGACACTCGGCCATCAGATCCCAGACTGTAGTGCCAGGGAGTTAATTAATTTTAAACATAAAAATAAAATTGTAGTCATTTTGAACAATAAATTAAAAAAAAGTTGTAACAATATCAAAACTGACTAAAATTAGTTTTACTACACTATCTGGAGTATGAGTTTGCATACAATAACTTGAAAGACCTGAAAGATTACAATTTCATAAAATTCATTTTTTTAAATCGATTTTTTTAAGTGGTCAGCCCCCTTGAACCACTTAGCACCAGAAACGTGCCACTTTGAACTTTCCTCTGCGCTTAGCACAATCCAGTTCCTAAAATAGAGCCAAATGCTTTTCTTTTTTCCCTCGCCAACGCGTGTGCAGCAGCCTTTTCCAGTTGGCGCCGTTGTCAGTTGTCTATTCGCAATACCCCTCAAGGTATCCGGGGAAATTACCGGGCTAATACAATTAAACTTGTAACCCCCATTACTTCTCGTGTCACAAGACCCAACGCGAACAATTAAATGGAAAGAATGTACCAGTCAGAACGGACGATGATGTCATTAGTTTATGGACGGCGATGGTTTGGAAGGTATGCGGCCTTCGCTGCTGAAGGGATCCTTCCCTACTGTTGTTGGTTTCTGGTGTTGCGGAGATGAAGACAGAGTTGCGCTAATAGTCAGTAATGGTACTGTGGCGTTACGGTTCGACTATGTGATTAGAGTTAAATAATTGTTGCAATAGCGGAAACGGCAATGGTTTTGAATTAGATCACTGTGCATTCGGTTGAACTCAATGTATTAACATTTGAATAAAGATCTATCATTGGAATAAATGATATTATTGATCGACTAGTTTATGTTTTAACGAAAGGTGCACCCAAATATGTCTGTTGGAGGTGCAAGTCAGACATACTTGGCGGAAAGGAAAAAGTGTGAAGATTTCATATAAATATGGTAAAATAAAACGAAACTAAAATATTCGCTCAAAATCCCAAAGAAGAAGAATTTCATAAACCTTGAAAAAAAAACAAATCTTGTTTTGGAATTTGCTAGTAGGCAGACAGCCATTCTTCAATATAGATGTAGTGTCATCCTCATCAGCAGAGGCACAACAGCCCCATGTTGGTCCAATGCCGTCTGCCCACTGGCAAATTTCGAAACGTGGTATGTTTTCTTCTTAAAGGGTGGAATTATTAGCCCGCACGCCAAAGCGTAGTCACAACGCCAGTCACATTAGACCGGGATCTACTATTTAAAGTGGATTCCGAACCAATACAAATAACCATAGTACCAGAACTAGAACCCGAAACCTGTGGCACCGAGTGCCAGACACTCGACCATCAGACCCCAGACTGTAGTGACAGAGAGTTAATTAATTTTACACATAAATATAAAATTGTAGTCATTTTGTACAATCAATTAAAAAAAATTTGTAACAAAATCAAAAATAACTAAATTTAGTTTTATTACACTATCTGAGTTATGAATTTGCATATTAATTATAATATCTTATTTTTAGATGAAAACAAAATACAAAAAGTTTCTGAAACTTAAAAGATTACATTTCTCATAAAATGCATTTATTTTTTATTTTTTTATTAGCTGAAAATCGATTGTTGTAAGTGGTCAGCCCCCTTAACCACTTAGCACCAGGAACGTGCCACTTTGAACTTTACTCTGCGCTTAGCACAATCCAATTCATAAAATAGAGCCAAATCTTTTCTCTTTTTTTACCCTCGCCAACGCGTGTGCAGCAGCCTTTTCCAGTTGGCGCCGTTGTCAGTTGTCTATTCGCAATAACCCTCAAGGTATCCGGGGAAATTACCGGGCTAATACAATTAAACTTGTAACCCCCATTACTTCTCGTGTCACAAGGCCCAACGCGAACAATTAAAAGAAAGAATGTACCAGTCAGAACGGACGATGACGTTATTAGTTTATGGACGGCGATGGTTTGGAAGGTATGCGGCCTTCGCTGCTGAAGGGTCCTTCCCCAGTGTTGTTTGTTTCTGGTTTTGCGGAGATGAAGACAGAGTTGCGCTAATAGTCAGTAATGGTACTGTGGCGTTACGGTTCGACTATGTGATTAGAGTTAAATAATTGTTGCAATAGCCGAAACGGCAATGGTTTTGAATTAGATCACTGTGCATTCGGTTGAACTCAACGTATTAACATTTGAATAAAGATCTATCATTGGAATAAATGATATTATTGATCGACTAAGTTTATGTTTTAACGAAAGGTGCACCCAAATATGTCTGTTGGGGGTGCAAGTCAGACATACTTGGCGGAAAGGAAAAAGTGTGAAGATTTCATATAAATATGGTAAAATAAAACGAAACTAAAATATTCGCTCAAAATCCCAAAGAAGAAGAATTTCATAAACCTTGAAAAAAAAAACATATCTTGTTTTGGAATTTGCTAGTAGGCAGACAGCCATTCTTCAATATAGATGTAGTGTCATCATCATCAGCAGAGGCACAACATGGTTTGGAAGGTATGCGGCCTTCGCTGCTGAAGGGATCTTTCCCCAGTGTTGTTTGTTTCTGGTTTTGCGGAGATGAAGACAGACAGAGTTGCGCTAATACTGAGTAATGGAACAGTGGCGTTACAGTTCGGCTATGTGATTAGTTTGTTGCTAAATAATTGTTGCAATAGCCAAAACGGTAAAGGTTTTGAATTAAATCAGTACGAATTCGGTTGAACTCATTTAAATATAGATGCCATCATTGGAGTAAATACTAACATTGATCGTCTATGTTTCAACGAAAAGATATATATATCCAGTTAAAAAGCGGAAACGGACGAATCGATTGCTTGTTAGCGGTGACAGTCAGATACACGTGACGCAAAGTAAATTTTAAATAAAAAAAAAAAAATGTTAATAAAAATATATTAAAATCAAACGAAACAAAGCAAAAATATTCGCTCAAAGTCACTTATAATAAGAATTTCACAAACCGTCCTCCCCCGAAATTACCTTTCTCTCCTATTACATCGCTGTGTTTGAATACCTTTGAATTTTTCACGTGATAGCTAGTAGGACAATACCTTTGGAATGAATGTTGATAAGAAGCTTTTCAGTTTATTTTAATAATTAAAGATCCAATAATTTATAAGTAGATAGCAATCTCATTTCTTGAAATCTAATATTTTCTGTATTTGCCCATTAAATGAACATCAAAAATGAAAAAAATTCCATGTCTGTGAAAAGTGCCATATTGCATATAATTGCAATTCATGTGGGTGTGATGCAGTAGGTCCCCTTGGATAACTCTGCATGCGCTACATCTTCCATTGGTGAAGCACATGACATTTGTCCAAGTTGATCCTATTTATTTAAAAGAAGACAAACGTATCTAGCGCACTCTACCTGAGTAACTCTAAATGTGCTACAACATCCAGTGGTGAAGGACCTGGAATTTGCCCATGTTGATCCCGCTGAATCAAAACATGTATCAAACGGTGGTATTGTATACAAACGTATACAAAACATGTATTTTTGGGGGCCTAATGACCGAGTGACTAGCGCTAGGTGCCACAGGTTTCGGTTTCGAGTCCCGACGGTACCATGAATGTTTCTAGTGATTCGAAATCCACTTTAAGCCATTGATCCCGGTCTAATATGACAATAGGGCTGACAATCCTACTCCTTAAACAGAAACCATCGCCTGTCTTGAAATCTGGCAGTAGAACAAAGGGCCTTCGACCACCATGGGACTGTTGCGCCAATGAAAAAGAAGAAATTTTTTTTATATAATTGACTTCATTTTATAATTGATTTTTTTTATTCAATCATTACATGAATCTGAACTCATGAAACAATTGCCATTTAAATATTTGAATCCAAAGAATTTTGTAGGTGAAAATAAAACCAGAATCTAAACTTCTACAGTTCTTTTTTTAAAACACCTTTAAAAACATTACTTCGCAAACTATAAAAGGAATGTTTCAAATCTTTAGGAATATACAATAAAAATAATAAATAAGTAAATAAAATATTAGAAGTTTGCGTGCAATGTCTTGTAAAAGGAATGGCATTCGATATTCCTCTAAGTTCACCGTCCCAATTTTCATTTGATGTAAATCAGCGATACGGAATTTGATATTACGCGGACGGGAGCAATTCCTCAATTCGGCTTGTCTCAACTGTCAAGTCAAAAAAAAAAAAAAAAAAAGACAAAGAATAGAAATATCCAAGAGAAAAAGAAAAAAAAACCCTATTTTCTTTTATCTCCTCAACTCCAACTCACGCAATGAGTCATCCCAGAAACGAACCATCCCGGGGTTTGACGTTGATGTCAGAAAGTTGTCATTACCGATATCTCTGGAGTGGTGTCCGAGATAAGAGAGTTGTCTTGTCGGTCATCTTTAAATGGTAATCAGTGGATGAAAAGCGAAGACAACCCTAATTTAGAATTGCACAACACACCATGCAGCGAGGAGATCGATCCGAGTTATTAATGTGTTTTCGCTAGCAGATGCCACGGTGCTGCATGCTATTTATAAACTGATTAGTATGGTGATCCGTTTTTCGATTATGTGTCATACCTGCGTTGATGAGAAATGCGGGCTCGGAGATCTGAATCATTGTAATTGTAGTTAGATTGATAAGTGCATGAAAATGGTCCACAGGAATGTATCGAGGCTCTGGCTCTGTGGAAAGATATTAATTGCTTAAAAAGATTGTCAATATTTGGTCATAATGCGATAGTGACTGATTTAAATAAATTATGTGTTATTTGACATTGTATCTGATGGGAAAATGGAATTGAATTTATTTTTGGATAAAAACATTAAAAAGTTTTTTTTTTTTTTTAATACAGCAAATTAAAAAAAAAACAGCATTTTTTAAATTAGGCATTAGATCTACAGGGCTTCTAATGTTTATAAAAAAAATGAATTTAAAAACTGCTATTGTGTAAAATCTTCATCAAAGGATTTATCACGATAAAAATAAAATATAAAATTCCCCCTTTCGCTCTTTGCTAACGCTCTGGCCTTTGGTACCAAAGGCTTCAGGTTCGGTACAGATGTTTGTTAGTGGTTTGAATTTCAGGTTAAACTGTAAGTCCCGGTCTAATTAGCCTAAAGTGTACACAGAATGACCGTAGAGATACAAACCAAACTCTATTGCTCTTTTCCAAATTACAGTAGCGTCATATATGTTGTTTCTTAACCCACTTGGTAACAGCAACATTTAGATCAAGTCCAAGAACCCATGAGGTCTCATTGAATGACGGAAAATGGGGACAGCTCCTGTAGTGACGGAGCACCCTTAGGTAGAAGTCTGACTTGGCTCCGTGAAGCTGACTTTTTACAGGGTAGGGTTGTCAGCCCTACTCTCTACAGTCTTATTAGATCGAGGCCTACGGACCTACGGATTCCGGGTGGATTCCGGGCGACTAGAAACATTCATATCTCTGGACTGATGTCCAAGATAAGAGAGTTGTCTTGTCGGTCATCTTTAAATGGTAATCAGTGGATGAAAAGCGAAGACAACCCTAATTTAGATTTGCACAACACACCATGCAGCGAGGAGATCGATCCGAGTTATTAATGTGTTTTCGCAAGCAGATGCCACGGTGCTGCATGCTATTTTTAAACTGATTAGTATGGTGATCCATTTTTCGATTATGTGTCATACCTGCGCTGATGAGAAATGCGGGCCTGGAAATTTCCTGGGGAGATCTGAATCATTGTAATTGTAGTTAGATTAATAAGTGCATGAAAATGGTCCGCGGAATTGTATCGGGGTCGGACTAGGTTCTGGCGCTGTAGCAAGATATTAATTGCTTAAAAAGATTGTCAATATTTGGTCATAATGCGATAGTGACTGATTCAAATGAATTATGTGTTACTTGACATTTTATCTAATGACAGAATGGGTTAGAATTTATTTTTGGATAAAACATTAAAAAGTTTTTTTTTTAAATATAGCAAATTAAAAATTTTTTTTTTTTAAATTAGGCATTAGATCTGCATCGCTTTTAATGTTTATAAAAAATGATTTAAAAACTGCTATTGTGTAAAATCTTCATCAAATGATTTATCACGATAAAAATAAAATTTTAAATTCCCCCTTTTGTTATTGGCCTATTGGCCAATTGGCTAGCGCTCTGGCCTGTGGTACCAAAGACTTCAGGTTCGAATTCTTGCGGAAACATGGATGTTTGTTAGTGGTTCGGAATCCACGTTAAACTGTAGGTCCCGGTCTAATTAGCCTAAATTGTGCACAAAATGACCCTAGAGCGACAAACCAAAGCAAACTCTTTTACTCTTCTCCAAATTACAGTCGTGTCATATATAGTCTGTAGTTTCTTATCCCACTTGGTAGCAGCAACATAGTCCAAGTCCAAGAACCCATGTGGTTTCATTGAAAGAGGTAATGAGGGGACAGCTTCTGCTGTCGTGGAGTCCAGCAAGTAGGAATCTGAATTGGTTCCATGACGCTGACTTTCCATGGTGTAGGGTTGTCAGCCCTACTTTCTACAGTCATATTTGTCCTGGACCTAGGGCTTAAAGTGGATTCCGGTCGACTAGAAACATCCATATCTCTGGAGTGGTGTCCAAGATTAGAGAGTCGTCTTGTCGGTCATCTTTAAATGGTAATCAGTGGATGAAAAGCGAAGACAACCCTAATTTAGAATTGCACAACACACTGTGCAGCGAGGAGATCATCCGAGTTATTAATGTGTTTTCTCTAGCATATGCACCGTTGCTGCATGCTATTTATAAACTGATTAGTATGGTGATCCGTTTTTCGATTATGTGTCATACCTGCGTTGATGAGAAATGCGGGCTTGGAGATTTCCCGCGGATATCTGAATCATTGTAATTGTAGTTAGGTTGATAAGTGTATGAAAATGGTCCACAGGAATGTATCCAGGCTCTGGCACTGTAGCAAGATATTAATTGCTTAAAAAGATTGTCAATATTTGGTCACAATACGATAATGAATTATTCAAATAAATTATTTGACATTACATCTGATGACAGAATGGGTTTGAATTTATTTTGGATAAAATGTTTTTTTTTTAAATACAGCACCTGAAATTAGGTCTAAATCTAAATTACATCTAAATCGCGTCTAATGTTTATAAAAAAATTGAATTTAAAAACTGTGATTTTGTAAAATCTTCTTCAAATAATTTATTAGAAAAATATAATATAACCTGCCCCCCCTCATTTTGCTCTTTTCCAAATTACAATCGTGTCATATATATTGTGTCTTATCCCACTTGATAGACAGCAACATCTAGACCATGTCCAAGAACCCATGTGGTTTCATTGAATGAGAGAAAGAGGGGGCAGCTTTTGCTGTGAAGGAGTACCCGTAGGTAGAAGTCTGATTTGGCACCGTGAAGTTGATTTTTACTGGGTAGGGTTGTCAGCTCTACTCTCTGCAGTCATATTAGTCATATTAGCTTCTATGGTCATATTAGCTGTATTAGTTAATACAGCTAACTAATATTACAGATATATACTACTAATATAGAGTTTACTAATCTTATTAGTCCTATTAGTCTCTACAGTCATATAATCTCAACTCTCTACAGTCATATACGACTTAAGTGGTTATGTCGTATATGACTGTATATTCAGAACCACTGGTATGACTGGTATTCAGAACCACCACAAACATGCATGGCACCACCGGGACTGAAACTTTTGGCACCGAGCACTAGTCACTCGGCCATCAGGACCCATGTCTTATATTTACTTTCAAAGTAAAGGTATTGTATTGCTCAGCCGGGTATCACATGGAAAACTGTAACGCCCAGGGGCCACGTCAATCTGATTAAAACAGCGGTATAATAGGGGGTGAAAGTTAATTTCGGAGAGATTTTAATTAAAATAAATATAATTTTTATTTTTTAAATCACACAATATCAAAAGAAAACATTACACGAAAAGGAATTCCACAATAAAGCTTATACTTTCGTTTTTCAAAATTGTCTTGTATCGTATATGCATGACTGGCATTTCTAAAAATAAATCGATCCATTCTTATCCACCTTAAATCGAATATTATCTTCAATAAAAAAATCTGACCATCACTTTTAACTTCGCTATCTCTGCTGATTTATACATTCTAATCTCAGCTTTCAAAATAAAAAAAATTAACTGTCACAGTCAATAATGTTGAATAAATACAATGAAATCTTAATAAAGCTGCAAAATTCTGAAATATTCAACATAACTATCTTTTTGAATGTAAATTAGAAACCATAACATGTGCAAAACATTTATAATCTCATCGCATTATTGCTAGGTTCTTACTAGTAAAATCATACGAAAAAGCAGAACGTGGAAAAAAAATCATGTTATTTATTCCACTTTTTTTTCTGTAAAGCTTTACATTCCATACCTATTCACTGATGGAAAAAGGAGGAAAAAAGGTATAGAAAAATAACTCTGACCTTATGCTTCCCCCTTCCATATAATCCTTTTTGGAAAGATAAAAAAAAAAAAGTTCTTTTTTTTTGTGTGTGTGTATGCATTCTTTCCTCCACAACGTTCTCTGAATAAAAATGTAATGATACTATAAATTTGTCGCCCATAAAAGGATTTAAAAACCGCCTTTGCAACATAATTTTTAAAGGTATTGCTTCTATTCTTCACATTTTTGCATAGCAAGTTTTATGTCTCCTGTAGAAAAAAAAAACAGGCAATTTCTTCTACAGAAAGTGTGATGACCTAAGTTGTTATTTCAAATCAATGGTGAAATGTAAATGTAGAAAATATAATTTTATGACAGATTAAAAAGAAATGCCTCACAAAATTATGCAAAATAAGATCAAACGCGTCTTTTTTTCTTTTCATTTTCTTATCTTTCTGTACATTGATCACATTGTGTTCTACTTAAGCATAATATGAACAGTCTCCTCCCCTACTGTACTGCCACAACCACTGTACAAACAAACAATAGTCTATCGACACCAAAACACTTTATACATGTTGCCACAATCTAAATCAAATCTTCTTGTTTCGAAAACTAGCGAATACATCGGATGTCCATATATACACAAAGAATCCCATTGTTTTTTCCTTTTCTTTCGATACATTGGTGACATTGTGTTCTACTTACATAAGACGAACAGTTCAGCATGTACTGCAACAACTACTGTACAAATGAACAGTAGCAGCTCGCTATTTACGTAGTCTTACGGGTAAAAACCTGAAGAACTCAAAATAGTCTCCCAAAATATTCTGACCGTCGACAATGATAGGCTTTATATATATTGCCACATTTTTCCATCGAAACTAGTAAATGCAACGGATGCCACCAGTAGATTTTATTTGCGATTTAATAAGTTCAGTTTAAGTTCAAGTAAGAAACTAAAAATATTTTTGACAAAATTCATTTCTAAAATGGAATTTAGATTTACAATTTAAGTTTTCTGCTAATAATAATGAATAATTTTGCATATTTACCATAAATATTCAATTTATAAATTAAAAAAATATGCTAGAATCAACATCCTTCATATTTTTAGAAAAAGCTACACTAAATTTTCTTCTTTTTAATTTGCTTAATTTATTAAAATTATCAAACATCCCGATTTTAATTAAATTATTTTAATTAAAAATAATTAAATTTAAATATTATAATATAATTATTACATACACACTTGCCTATTGAACCGAATAGTAGTTAAGATGTTCTTTTTAATTAAATAGAAATCTCTTTTTTATAAACTATCTTTATCATTAATTAAAATAACTGTTTTCTTTGATAATAAATATTTAGGGGTTAATTTAAAACAATAATATCCAATTATTAGGTGCATTTTTTTTTTTTTAATTAATTAATTTAATACTGGCTAATTCGAATTGAGTAAATGATTAGGAAATTTTTATAATTTTAATAAATTTACTGACAGAACCTCAGAAAATGACATATTTTTGTGATTAAATCTCACTTTTATTTTTTACGAATATTTAGACGCAATTAACCCCGTTAGCAATATTGCTTGAATAATTTTTGAAATCTTGAATTCGTAAAATAGAGTTCTCATACGTGTTTTTATTTAAGCAGCGTGATAAAAGAATATAAAAATAAAGTCAATAAACGAAAACAGGTAAGAAAAAAAATTATAATTGGATTGACGGCAGAAAAGGAAGTGACTCCCAAAGCAAATATTTAAAAAGCTGAAAGTTTTCTGACGACTTTTTCATTTACTTGGATAAGTCACGATGAAACGAACAATGTTCTTTACGAAAAAGGAAATAAAGTTAAAGCAGTTTTAAAACATTAAATCGAAAATCACCTTCAAACGCGTGTTCATAGAGAATTTTGCTAGAAAAACAAAATCAATAAGAATGAGTAATTTAACATAGAATAATTTAGTCAATAACTGAAAGTTTATTTTTGGAAATGTTAACCCTTTCAGCGTCCGGAACGATTGCATTGTTCAGAAACTAAAGAAGGCTTTTCACTGACGTTAACCATATAATACGTTAACATTAACTATATAATTAATACAAAACACACGCTTACAGAATAAGTATTCTTCATTCGATAGTTCCTATTCAATAACATTTACACATTCTTTGAAATTTTTCTTCAAAGACGCATCAGCCTCATGGTAAGACAAGATCGTCTGCCTAGAGGCAGATTCCGAGACATGAGATGTTTCTTTTTACGTGGAATATTTGTCAGCCCTTCGCCCAACGCTCTGCAGCCTTATTAGACCAGGACTATAATTTAAAGTGGATTCCGAATCGCTACAAAAATCCATGGCACCTCCTGGACTCGAACCTTGTCGCACTGAGCGCCAGAGGTTAGTCACTCTGCTTTAGACCCCATTGAACTAATGACTATGATAAAATAAGATTTTCAAAGCGTTATTGCTTATGATTGGCATGCTGATCTTAATTGAGAAAGCTTAGTTCGAAATTCAATAAGTGAACCAGATCGAGAGTTATAGTGTATTGGGCACATTAAATATATAGGCCTAAATTGCATTTGTATGGTGGGTGGAGGTGGCGAATCTACCAGATTCCATCTTTATGGGTATTTGTTCCAATTTTTAGAAGTACCAGGAATCAGCGTTAACTCGGCAAAGTGACACTTCCATTAAAAAAAAAGGTTAACAAGCTTTATGATTTCATAAGAGGGCACATAGAATTAGGGGGAGGGAGAGTTTTTTTCTTACTCTGGAATAAATTTAAATGGTTTAATAATCAATTGTTAAAAAAAGATAATTTGACAAAATATTAAAAAAAATTATGCATATTATTTTATTTGAAAACTGTCAGTAAATGTTTTTTTACATTTTTTAAAAGTAAAATTATATCATTTATTATATATGTTCAATTTCATCCCAATGAAATATTTTACGATTAAAATAAGCAAAAAATTATTTACTGCTGAAATTTACAGGTCCAATAACTGTGATACAAGATTCGGAGAATATCAAAAAAGATATGCCAGATCTTATTTTGGGCGGCATTGGAAAATATTTTTCGCAGCTATGAAAAGATACGGTAAAAAGTACCTATTCAAGGAATTTTTACATCTGCGCGGGCTTCGAGAACATAAAGGAATGAAAATATGTCATGGTACGATTCTTTTCCTATGAAACAGACAAAGTATTTGGAAAAATGAAATTGAATTCAAAAATGGTAAATTCAGTTTTGCATGTCCTAAATTTAAAAATGTTTTCCGAGTATTTTTCAAATATTCTCCTGAAGTATACAGTTCAATGAAAGATGTTTTGGGTAAGAAATTGTACAGCATTTAAAGGTCATGGTTTAAACAGTTATTATATTTAAAGCTTGTTTTTTTGTTAGAGGTTGGTTGAAAAATTGATACACGCAACATCAACAACAACAAAAAAAAAAGCAACATTTTTAATATCATTCATCTAATCGAATCTTAAATTTATTTTTCTGGTACTGTAATGGCGCTATTTAAACAGTTGTTATATTGTAAGATTTTTTTTCTTTAGAGATTGCTTGAAGATTGATCAACAACAACAAAAAAATTCAGCAACAATAAAAAATATTTCATTTATTTTATAAAATTTTTAATTTATTGTTCTGGAACTATAATGTCGGTATTTAAACAGTTGTTAAATTTAAAGAGTGTTTTTTCTTTAGAGATTGCTTGAAGATTGATCAACAACAACAAAAAGATTGAGCAACAACGAAAGATATTTTATTTATTTTATAAAATTTTTAATTTATTGTTCTGGAACTATAATGTCGGTATTTAAACAGTTGTTAAATTTAAAGAGTGTTTTTTCTTTAGAGATTGCTTCACGATTGTTCAACAACAACAAAAAGATTGAGCAACACGAAAAAAGTATTTCCTTTTTAGTTTCTTTATGTCATTTATTTAATCAAATTTTTGTAATATCGTTATCTAAACAGTTATTATTACATTTAAAGAATGTTTTTTTTTCTTTAGAGATGGTTTGAAGACTGATCAGCAGCACCAAAAAAATTGAACAACAGCAAAAAAATACTTCATTTTTAATTTCTATATTTCATTTATTTAATAAAATTTTAAATGTATTGTTCTAGAACTGTTATGTTGTTATTTAAACAATTATTACATTTAAAGAGTGTTTTTTCTTTAGAGATTGTTTGAAGATTGACCAACAAAAAGAGCACACTACAACATTGATCACAACAACAAGTTTGAGCAACAACAAAAAAGTATTACATTTTTAATTTCTTTATTTCATTTATTTAATAAATTTTAAATGTATTGTTCTGAAATTGTAATGTTATTAATCTCAAATAAGATAAAGTCTTGAAAAATACTATAAAAACTGTATTAGCTCATTTTATTTAGTTTTTTTCTTTTGGATTAAGTTTTTATAAATTATTTTGAATGATCAACGGAGAAAGAGAAATTAAAATTAAAATTTTTTCGTTTTGTTTTGCTTTCAAAAACGATTTTTATATAACATTTGATAACAGTTTTCATATTATTCGTTCAGTCCAATTATATTTTGTTGTATTATTCAATTATTCGATGATTCCATAAAAAATATTCTCTTCTAAATTGTATTGTTTTAGATCAGTAATACCGTTATTTAATCATTCAATTCAATAATATCTTAAGACTTCATTTTACTTAGTTTACTTGCTTTTATATCTAAACTTGAACAAATATTTTAATTCCAAATTTTGAAATAGAAAAAGCAATGCGTACTTATATATTAATAACACTTCCTGTATATTTTCAATGAATATTTCAATAAAATTAAATGTGGGTATATTTACCTTAAAAAATAATTATTGTTACTGATCTTTGTTTAACAATCCAATAAAGTTATTCTCTCATGAAAATGAAGTGAATTTCTATTAAACAAAAGGCAGCGAAAAAGTAACGACTAGGAAATCATATTTATATTCGTAAATAATTAACAAAATTCATATAAATTCGTTAGAAAACATAATATTAATTTAATTTTAAAAGGCGTACATTTGATCTCCTAATATATTTGTTTTCATTAAATAAATGTATTCTTTCGTTTTAATTCAATTAATTCAAGCTGAAATTTGAATATTTGTGTCTCGTGCAAGCATAATGCAGTTTGAATAATGTAATAAGTACAAAATGTAGCTTAAGCATTAAAATTTATTGTATAACTATTATTAAATATATTTTGGATAACATTTTGAATATAATTTAAAATTTTATAAAGTTTGAACACAATTTTTTAAATTTTTTTTTCCAAACAGTCTACTTTGAAAGGAAATACGGCTGTAATCTGTTTTAATACTTAACTTGGGAGAGAACGGATTAGAGACTTTTATGAAATTAGCATAAAACTTTTTAACTTATTGAGATGAAGCACACTATCTTTTGCAAATATTTTAATGGATAAACAAAACTAGAAATGAACATTTATAACATTGTTTATTGCATAAAATAAAATGTATTTTACATTTAATTTCGTTTTTTTTTTAGCACAGAGCAAACTAAACAAAATTATTTTCTATTCCGTTTTATAAAAGCTTTTCTAGCTGTTTTTATTTTTAATAGACGAAAGGATTATTTATGTAAAAGCACTTATGCTTCTGTTTGTTTGTCTCATAATCTACTAAATCAATTGAACACTATATAATGAAAAAGGCATGGGCCAAATTTGGTACCTGGAATTTTTAGGGGAACACCTCCTGGAGAGATACCAGGATTCACAACTTTCATCAATCTTTACAAATAATTTCATGGAACTTTCTGACTTTTAAAGTTAAGATACCCATACTCACTCGGAATGGAAATGGGAACCTTCGATACAGTTATACTGCTTCCAACTGAAATTTCAAAGGCATGACAAGCTATAACAGCATGCAGCTCCATATATATATATACGTATATTGTTATAATATTTAAAAATTATTATTATTTGTAAATTATATTATGTAACTAGGACCTGAATGGCTGAGTGGCTAGCGCTCTGGTGCTCGGTTCGAGTCCAGACGGTGCCATGGATGTTTGTAGGGGTTCGGAATCCACTTTAAACCGTAGGTCCCGGTCTAATAGGATCTTAGAGTGTTGCGGGGACATTGTTACTCCGCGTCCGTGGCTTATCTTCAAGTTACACGCGCCCTCTGGGTAATGCAAAGTGAGTAACGTCTATGCAGCGCTTGCCTTAAGGCATCTAATACAGCTGTCTAAGTGTCTGCCAGGTGCATTAGAAAAAAATATTATGTAACTTTACATATTCACATGTTTATTATTCATATATAATATAATATAAAGGAAGATGAGGGAACAAAATACCACTGTATCTCCAAGGCAGAGTTAATTGCCCATTTTTATTATTATAATTGTGTTTAATGCCCCAAAATTAGTACGAAATGATTATTTTCATGTTTAAGAAGTTTTGTGTGTGGTGAAGTGTCATTAGATGTCTATATGTAGATAAATATTTTGTCACAAAAAAGTTTACACAATTGTTTTAAGTTATTATTTACTAATTATTATTTATTAATTATTTTAAGTATAAAGTTAAATTGAAAGAGTTGGAAGTTATCCTTTCAAAAGTGGAAAACCCCTTTTTTCATTTAAAAACTTCTATTTGTTCTGCACCACAAATTAAAATAATTAATTTAATTTAATATCATTCATTTTATTTTTGTGAAAGATTTAGGAAGAAAAACTAAGAATTTTCGTTGCTTCCTTAATTAACCAATGCACTTTTACGTTTGCAGGCTTAAATGACCATCCCCTATTAAAAGTGAATTAACAGAAATAACATAAAACCTCTTAAAAGCGAAACAAAAAAAAAAAAAATAGCTTAAATGAAGAACTTATACGGAATCAAATATTCAACGTTATTTTTGTTTAACACTGTATTTTTAAAACTCTTCTGTGAACAAAATAAAGAAAAAAAAAAAAACGATAACAGTAATTGAATCTTCGAATTATTTAAATTGTTTTCAATGTTTTCCTTCATATCATAACGTGCTCTCATCTTCTTAAAAAAAATTTTAAGTAACAGAAAAGTTTATAATAATATTTATTTAATTTTTTCTTATAGTAAATTTAGTTTTAAAAAAATATATGGAAATGGTGAAAAAAAAAAAAAAAAAAACGAAAAAAAGTCCCAATATATCTAGAATAACAGTACAATTACTAGTATAACCGAAAACGTAAACAAACATAATTTGTAACGAATCGTAAACAAACAACTTTGTTTATTGTTTGAATTCAAATATCATCAATTACTTTGAGTGCAAAAACATTCCATTCATAGCATATACATGACTTTTACAAATAAACAGATTTGCTCAAGCATCTACATTGAATGTCAAACAAAAACTTTTTTTTTAAATAATTCTTATCATCATTACAAAAAAATCTTCGGAAAGCACTAAAATAAATACACGAAATTCTTAGAACTAACATTCTAGAGAACTAGAATTTCTCTGATCATAGACAGTGAATTATAATTTATAACTCAAAGGAAATGAAAAAAAAAGTTATACATATATACTTTGCTCTCAGAAAAAGAGAAAAAAAATCGTAAAGATGCGCTAGGCAATCTATCAAAGTGTCAGGACTTTTACCGTAAACAAACATGAATATTTTTTTCTCTCACTTTTAGCAATATATGTATCACGCGTGGAAGATATGTATAAGCTAAGTTCTATAATTTAAATTTTAAATTTTTCGCCCCTATATGGGAGGAGGATCTGACAGAAAATGTTCAAATACATTTTCTACTGCTTCTTTCATATATTTATATCATATCACTATTTTGGTTCGTATCAATATTGGATCTACTTATAGTATCAAGAGTCTAAAAGGCAATAAATTGTAAGTTTTATATTCATTTTAACCTTTTTCTAAGTTTCTAAATAGTTATTTGGTGTTGTTTAGAGCGACAAACCAAGCCGACGTTACTATTGTAACTATGCTTTCTCCTACACACTAGCAAAAGAATCTCCTGTAGCGTTCAGGCGAAATGGTCAGTTGGCCTGCAGACTCTCACGCGGAGATGAAGTATATTTCGCGTATCCTGCGCGTAGTTGAGTATCGGGTTTTCGGCTTAGAAGTGGAATCCTTTCTCGAATATATAATTATATGTCTTTAAATGTGTTGTAAGTTTGTAATTGTAAATGTGTGATGTTTGTGCGTGTGTAAATAAAGCTGTTAATTCTCCAACCTGTGCCTCCAGTATCTCAATCTAACCACACTAATTACAATGTGATTGCCCAACCTGCACACTAAACTATTTAAATTAATTTTCTGATTTATTATTTTCTCTAATTATTTCTCAATTCATTATTTACTCATTTACTCATTTTCTTCTCAAGAGTAATTGGATAAGTTGAGGTAAAGCAGCTAACGCGAGCATAAATCTCAAAGTCAAGTTACTCATTTCCCCATACTAATGAGTGATAGCATTAATTTTTAATTAGGATACAATTTTAATCGAAATTCTGAGCAAATATTACTTCTGCTTATAACAATAAATAACTAAATTTGCTTTATCTTTATAAAATAAATATGTACCACCGCAAGTCGTTATATCGTGAGACAAAGAGAAGGTACAATAAATGTGTACGCTAAATTCTCGTTATATCGCACATGTCGGAAGACAAAGAAATTCTGCAATATATTGAAAAAGCGATAAAATAAATGGCTTAAATAATATTTTTTGTTCGAGAAAGTGTAATACAAAATATTTGGTTTTGGGGGATTGATATAGTGAGATGCTACTATAAGTATTAATGTATAATATATTAAATAAAATATATAGAATGAAATAAAGATACATAATATATACAGATGACTTTACCATCTTGCATAATTTATTACCTCGAGATATTTTCTATAGTATATCGCATTTTATTATTTATCATTTATGCCAACTTGAATTTATAACTGTATATTATTTTCAGTCGTTTGCAGATGAGAAAATATATCTTTGGCTACAAAGCAGCCACACGCTACTGTCATGGAATATTAGTTGAAGTGCTTTTGCTCCAGACGCATTGAAATTGTTATGCCATTTTCTTAAAAATAGAAATTAAATTCATATGTGAATATATGTAAATAAAAATATTGAGAAATTAAAAGTATTTAGTAAATAAATGAAATAGTTAAAATTACAAAAAAAAAAAAAAAGTAAAAAGGGATTTGAGAGTGATATTAATTAAGAATATTAAGATCAGTTCGATGTCATTTTCTACTATTGTAGTCTGCAGGTTGGGCAACCAGATTGTAACTGGGTGTGGTTGGGTTGAGATACTTGAGGCCCAGGTTTTAGAACTCACAGCTTTATTGACACAAGCACAAACACTAACACCACACACATAAAATTAGAGGCGTACAATATTTAACACATTTAAAGACATATAATTATAGATTCGAGGAAGGATTCTCCTTCTAAGCCGAAAACCTGATACTCAACTACGCGCAGGATGCAAGAAATATACTTCTCCGCGTAAGAGTCCGTAGGAAAATGGTCAGTTGGCCTACAGCCAGTGAGTAGGAGGAATTATGGTTACACTATCAGATAAAGTAACATCATAAATTGGGAGCTATATCAGAATTGAACTACCAGTAAGAGAGATAGAATTAGAACATTTTGAAATGCTAAACAGGAACTCTCGGATACTTGGGAGGTTATGGGATTTCATAATATCCTCGTATCTAAAGGAAAATGAGTAATCATTGGAAGAACTCTATTTTAAGGTAAGTGGTTTCCTTGATAGACGTTGCAGAACCCCAAACTGGAGTTGTATTGTATATCATCATGGGGAATTATATCGTTTTCCTTTTAAAACCAAAAAGAAATAAGAGGCAGCAATAAAATATTTAATAACAATTATGACTGTTAAGATCATTTTATAACAAAATTGTATTGACAATCAGCATTATTAATTGGACCAATATTCCCTGAAACTAATCCTTTATCGATTCTGCCAATAATAAAAAAAGCGAATTATATTTCACGTAGAATCGTATCGATATTGCGTCAGATAGAATCGTTAGATTGATCTGTTTCGGGCTAATTTATTTTTCTAAATTTAGTTAACTTAACTATAACCTTTTCTTTATGTACAGAAAATTTATATATCCGTTTAAAATCATCTACTCAGTATTTCATTCGAAACACTACACAAATAAATTGTTGAGAAATAATATGCCAATCTCAGTGTAAATAAAGCTACAATACTCCTAAATTTATATTTTTTTAAAATTAAAACTTTAACACAAATAAATCCTTTTTTTAATATGGTGCGTAGTTAAAAATTACGAAAACATTCTTATCACGAGAACATTTTTATCAGTTGTTTTTGATTAAAAGAAATATTATTACTATCACGAGATTTTGTACGATATCAAATTATGGCAATGATTTTTTATTGTTAAAAAGAAATTGCAAATAGGAAATGACGTCATAGCATTTTTCATTACAGATACCGTTTTGATATTTCGATTTTATTGGTATTATAGTTGTTGGGTTACGGTTATTGTTTTAATTTTTAATCATTATTATGTATTTTGTTCTCGCGATTGTGATTGTCTTACAATAAGTTGTTTTTTAATATTTATTTACTGAATTCCCGACTTTATCTATGAAAGAACAATAAAACTTCAACCTATTTTTTATTTTATAAATTAAATATTATTCATATTTTAAAGTTGTAATACAATATTTGCCGAGTTCTGAGGTCCTGATGGCTGAGTGGCTAGCGGTCTGGTGAGTCCCGGCAGTGTCATAGATATTTGTAGTGGTTTTGAATCCACTTTAAACAGTAGGTCCCGGTCTAATAGGATCGTGTTACTTGCATCTGTAGCATATCTTCAAGCTACACGAGCCTCTTCTGGGTAGTGCTAAATGAGTAACGTCGGTAAAGCTCTTGCATATAGCATAAACGATAACTATCAAAATATTTACCAGCTGCATTAGAAAAAAAATTGCCAAATTTCATATAGAAACTTGGCAGCACTGTATTATTGCTGACTTATTTTTTGTTATTATTTAAAAAATTTTTTCCATCTTTATGGAAATTAGAAATGTTTTATTTTTTGTTTTCTGTAAGTTTTATTTTCTGTAATAGTACTACTAGCATATATTTAAAAACCAACAACAAATATGTAGATGATTTGAGCCTGAAGTGGCTAGCGCTCTGGTGCTCGATACCACAGATTTCGGGTTAGAGTCCCGGCGGTCCCTCTCGATGTTTGTAGTAATTCGGAATCCACTTTAAACTGTAGGTCCCGGTCTGTTTAGCCTAAAGTGTGCACAAGATGACCGTAGAGCGACAAACCAAACCGTGTCCGTGACTTATCTTCAAGTTACACGCGCCCCCTGGGTAATGCAAAGTGAGTAACGTCTGTGCAGCGCTTACCTTAAGGCATCCAAGACAGCTGTCTAAGTGTTTGCCAGCTGCATGAGAAAAAAAAATTTAGATGATTGTATTGTATCACTATACAACAACAAGAAATGCGATATTGTTAGTTAAAAACATATCTTCCAATATATTCTGGTACAAAAACTAAAATAATATCACGATGTTATCTATGAAAGTGCAATAAAACTTTAACCTGCTTTTTATCTAATAAATATAAAATTATTCATATTTTAAAGTTGAAATGCAATGTATTTTTTTAAAGATGGAATAAATTTTCTCCATTATTTTAAGTGAACAGCGAGCAAGTATAACAATAAAATTATTTTTCAAATTTCAAGAAATGTGATGTTAATTAGAAAACTTATCTTCAAAAGCATTTTCGTGCAAAAATAAAATTGAATTGTAATATATTTCATAATAAAAGTTCAACCTACTTTTAATCTTATAAATGATATTCATATTCCAAAACTGAAAATAATTAGTTTGAATAAAACCTCTTTTTCAATTATTTTAAGAGAAAAAAAATTAGTTTGTATTATAAATGAATTATTTTATGAAATATGTCCAAAATATCTGAATTAATAAATGAATCACCAAAATTTAAATTTTTCGTAGACGTATTTTTAATGAGAAATGTTTTTAATTAGTTAGAATTTAAAATTAATTATTTCTATTTAAAATAAATTAGAAATATTTTTAATCATCTTCAATATTCAGTTTAATTTATCATTCTGTCCAGCCATATTTTTAATTAAAAAATAATTTTTAAGTTTTTTTTTTTTTTTACTGTAATACAAAAATTAATTAAAAAATATTTTTTTTTTTTCGCATTTTATCCAAAGTTTTTGATTTATACTTCCGTTACCATTTTGAATTTTTATCTATGTATTTAAATAAATCAGAGTCCTTTATATTTTTATTTGTAGAAATAAATAACAAATAAGTGTTTATCCATAATTAAACTATTATTGAAAAATAGTTGAGATAAAATTTATTTAATAATAAAAATTTATTTTTGAATAAAATTCTACACTAAAATTAATTCACGTTAACGTCATTAATATCTCTTTATTATTGTCAACAGACGAAACCATTTTTAAATGTTATATGATTTACGTTTTGTTTTCTCAGCTGTAAGTAGTTTTTTTAATTTATGAAATCATGTCAACTTCTTCATGATAAAAATTTGTTTTATAACTGTTTTTAAAAATTGTGAAATTCAACTGAATTTTAAATTTATACTGTAATCAATCAATTATAATCTCATCTGCATGTATTTTTGCTTTTAGTTATTTGTAAATAGCTTTTATTTTTGGTCGACCACTGATGTGCCTCGTATTTCACTGATGCATGGAACGAGCAGACCACTGATGAGTGACGAGGTGTGGACATTGTTTCTCGTAGACTCTTACACATAGCTGCCACGCAATTGTGTGTCGCAAAGATGTACTTTACAAACTCCACGAATGCAATTGAGTTTCTTCGTGATCTGCAACAATGATTACGATGGAAGCCATCAACAGATTCTAACCTAAGCCCTCTTATACGATAGCAGGTTTCGGGTTCGAGCAACCGGCGGTGTCATGGATGTTTGTAGTGGTTCGGAATCCACTTTAAACTGTACGTCCCGGTTAGTTTAGCCCAAAGTGTGCACAAGATGACCGTAGAGCGACAAACCAAACCAAACCTACACGCTAGCTGTGCACTTTACCACTAGGTCACTAGTAATGGCACAAATGCCATTGAGTTTCCTCGTGATCTGTAAGTGATTACGGTGGAAGCCAGCAGCAGATTCTAACCTGAGCCCTCCTACACGCTAGCTGTGCACTTTACCACTAGGTCACTAGTAAGAGCACAAATGCCATTGAGTTTCTTCGTGATCTGTAAGTGATTACGATGGAAGCCATCAGCAGATTCTAACCTGAGCCCTCCTACACGCTAGCTGTGCACTTTACCACTAGGTCACTTGTAATGGCACAAATGCCATTGAGTTTCCTCGTGATCTGTAAGTGATTATGGTGGAAGCCAGAAGCAGATTCTAACCTGAGCCCTCCTACACGCTAGCTGTGTACTTTACCACTAGGTCACTAGTAAGGGCACAAATGCCATTGAGTTTTCTCGTGATCTGTAAGTGATTACGGTGGAAGCCAGCAGCAGATTCTAACCTGAGCCCTCCCTACACGCTAGCTGTGCACTTTACCACTAGGTCACTAGTAAGGGCACAAATGCCATTGAGTTTTGTCGTGATCTGTAAGTGATTACGGTGGAAGCCAGCAGCAGATTCTAACCTGAGCCCTCCTACATGCTAGCTGTGTACTTTACCACTAGGTCACTAGTAAGGCCACAAATGCCATTGAGTTTTCTCGTGATCTGTAAGTGATTACGGTGGAAGCCAGCAGCAGATTCTAACCTGAGCCCTCCTACAAGCTAGCTGTGCACTTTACCATTAGGTCACTAGTAAGGGCTCAAATGCCATTGAGTTTCCTCGTGATCTGTAAGTGATTACGGTGGAAGCCATCAGCAGATTCTAATCTGAGCCCTTCTACAATCTAGCTGTGTACTTATTAGGTCACTAGTAAGGGAAGTATTAGTGCTAAACAAATAATCTTCATGTTGTAAATATATAAATTTTATTTTAAAGATGAGTTTACTCCTCATCACGTCTTTGATTGCCCAGCTGTTGCAGCCACCATAAATTGTCTGGACCGTCCCTCAGAAGAGGATTTATAGTCCGAGCTGGCAATTAACATAGCCAATATTATTCGGGAGCACCACGATATTTCATTTTTTTTGTACTCTTCAGGGCATACGACAGCATCAACAACATAAGTTTGTATTTAATATATGGTTAGTCAATAATCAACTGAAATCAGAGTTCAACAATAGTCTAGGTTAAGTTACTAACATACAAAAAGGCAATTACTTCACTTCTGCATAACAGACACCTTTAAAATTGAGTAAACTAGGATAGCATTTCGTATGACAATATATTCCAACTACCTAATCAGAATAATTTTCTTGTTTTCTCTTATATGATATGCGAGAATACAACGAGGACTTGCATTGTAGAAGAATGGAAAATAACTTTAATATACTAAAATAATACTTCCTTAATTTTGTCAATACACTAGTAAGTTCCTAGTTGAATTCCAAAAAATAATAATAATAATAACAATAAATGCTATCACATAAAAACCTTTTTATACAATTCCCTTGCAACTTCTATACAACTTCCTAAATATAATAGCTATTAGATATCTTTTTTTGGGAATATAAATCTTTTATAAACTCACTTAAATATGATTTATCATTTAATAAGCAACTATCGACGTAGTTATAAAACGATTCAAACTAATATAACAAGGGCAGAAACGATTTAATTCATCTGAAACCTTTAGAAGACTATTTCAAAATACTTAAGAAAAACCACTTCCTAACCTCAGGCAAAAAGGAAAAAAAAAAAGAGCCCGCATTACTGTTATTAAAATCAAAAATGATTACTTCCCCTCCTTCACAATTATCCGAATTAACCTTAAGTTGTTGCATTGTACAACCAGAAGCAACATGACTTGCACAACGGCAGTGGGCCGGAATCCAGTACAATGAGCGAAATAACAGGACACCGAAATTCAATGACCTTATAAATCATCCTGAAAAGGGATGTAGTTCCTGCTCTTGTAATTTATAATATTGGAGCGCCAGTGTGTTGAGACGAAATAAATAGTAACGGAATCGGATGATTCTCCGGGCTTTCTCTGTTTACTTCCTGGTGGAAGATTGGATCATCTACATGTACAATGTGTGTGTGCTTGTCAACAAGAACAGATCAAATTTCTTTTTAAGGTTAACGATTAAATGACGTTTCCGAACAACAGCTGTTGTGCAGAATATTATATATACACAGTCCAGTCACATTAATGTGGCCACCTGTCAAAAGCCAGAATATACACTCTTGTATATTCTGGCTTTGAGTGGAGTGTGGAATGTGGTAGTAAGTGGAATTCTTTATATACACTCCACTGCAATGTGCTGCCACCTGCCTTTTTTGATTGGTTATTTCATGTTGACGTCGAAAGTAGGTGGTGGTCACATTAATGTGACTGGACTGTGTATATATATATACTATATTTGAAAAGAAATTTGCAATCAATTTAATTTTCTAACAGATTATGTTTTATGAATGGATCATTTATATAATGTAACACAAAAATTCAAATATATTTCAGTCATGGGATAGCTGACACTGTTATATCATACCCAGCTCGTATTTTAATGGCAAACCTAAGTTGATAGCATAAATCAATGCAGATATATTTGTTTCAGATTGTTTGTTTGTTTTGTTTGTCGCTCTACCGTCATTTCGTGCACACTTTAGGCTAATTAGACCTGGACCTATAGTTTCAACGTGGATTCTGAACCACTAACAAACATCCATACCACCGACAGGATTAGAACCTGGAACCTGTGGTGCCAAAGGGCTAACCAATTGACCATCAGGTCATATTTGTTGCAGATTCAAATATACAGATTTAAATAGGCAGATTCAAATATGCAAGAGAAAATATGCAGAGCAAATATGCAGATCAAATATACAGATTGAAATACGCAGATCAACTAAGCAGATTCAAATACGCAGATCAACTAAGCAGATTCAAATATACAGATCAACTATGCTGATTCAAATTTGCAGGATCAAATATGCAGATCAACTATGCAGATCAACTATGCAGATTCAAATATGCAGATCAAATATGCAGATTTAAACATAAGGGATCAAATATACCGATTCAAATATGCATGATCAAATTTGTTAGTGGTTTGCTCAGAAATCATTGCTCTCAGAAACGACGAGACTCCAATGCACACAAAAAAAGCTCCCTTTCAAAATTGATGAGTTTTATTTATTAAAATAAGAATGCCGTATTTCCTATGAATACACCATTGACTTACTGACGGGTGGTGAGAAGAGGACATTGCCTTTCAAAATAACTGCCTCATATTTTCTCATATAAAATATCCGCAGACAGTCCAATTTTTAATGCCAGACGTTTATACACGCTATCACAATCGCCATCAAGTCTGCCCTTTTGTGACAGCAATGACAATTAATATGTTGTCAACGATCCGAACCTTCACCTGTACATGTCACTAATAATTGGACCTTATTTTGAAAATTTTTCTTTCGGCACTCTTCTTAACTTTTTTTAACAATAAGAGCAAACATTCTTAGAAATATAAATTATCTGCTTTTAATTTATTGCCATTTCAAATGCTTTGATATCTGTCGTTATTTTTCTGTGAAGTGATTCAGTTAATTTCATTTTAAGATAGACAAAAGATGACGTCAATTAAATTATGTGCAAAGGGACGTCTAAGTATTAATTTGCTAATATCGTTGCAACATTTTCAATTTCAAAGTTATTAAAAAAAAAGGAAAATATATTTTATATTTTTTTCAAAAACTTTTGCAGGTTTTTATTTGGTTTTATTTCAGTCTATGAAAGTCTGAACGAAATAAATTGCAATTTCTTGCTTTTTTTCTCTGATGTAAAAGTACGTCATTGAAAATTTGTGGACTTTTTTTAAGTTAAAAGATGTCTAGAAGATTAAAGAAGATATTTAATAGATAATGCAATACTGAACGAAGAAAACGAATAACAAAATAACCTTATTACTTTTCAATAAAGGATTTATTATTTTGAAGTCATATTTAACTTTTCTGATCCTTCGTAATATTAAAGATGAAAAATGAACATTTTCATTGGCATATTTAAATGCATGAAAGTCTAGACACCACGATAATTAATTTCTTTCACAATATAATAATAATAATTTACATGAATTTATTTCGCAATACTTTTGCAATTAATTTCAACTCGTGTGCAATTCAAATGCAATTATATGACATATTAATTATTAACATTAATTATTAATTAACATTCTATTAATAACATTAATTATTAGTCTATTCTGATTTTAGTGGCTGTTGTTATGAAATATTATAGTTAATACTTACAAAATCAATATATTTTCTAATCAATACTCTTTAACCCTTTGCACTCGCAGGTTTTTTTTCATTCGTATTACCAGCAACTCAAAGTGATTCTAGTGAAAAGATCATATACACATGTAAGTTTGATATATGCATTATTTATATTGTTATTTGTATTAGAGAGTTTTTGCATACCGTACGTTAGTTACCGTAGGACGTCCGTTAGCTTTTTCTCCCTAGCGCGCATGCTCATAGGAAACTGCGCATGCGTATCTGTAATAATGTTTCCTATGAGCATGCTCGCTAGGGAAAAAAAGCTAACGGACGTCCTATGGCAACTAACGTACGATATGCAAAAACTCTCTATTGTCTCCGTAGCGGAGCCCTCGAGCTTGAAGACAAATTTTTAATGGCTCCGCTCCGGAGCCCTCGAGTGCAAAGGGTTAAAATAAAAAAAATTTGAATGAAAACTTTTCATTGAGTAGTTTCATTATTTTATTAATTATTGATTATTTATTCATTACTTTCATTGATTTGTATTTGTTGATAATGGTGATGATCAAGCAAGTACTACATTGCTAAATTTAATTGTATATTATTTTTAATAATTTTAAGGGAACTCTGGACCTCAAATTTATTATTTTTTTAAATTAAAAAAAATACAAAACACAAAAAAAGTGATATATTTAGATATAATTTTCCTTAATTACGAAAACATTTTCAAAGCAAAATAATTCTTGAAAATACTCTAGACAAAATGAAGATATTAAATATTTAGTCATTTATAGGAAATAAAACAAGCTCTTCAGAGATTTGACCAATTTAAACATTTGGAAAGTACTTTAATTTTATTTTATGTCTATACGAAATGAAATTCGAAACATTAGAGTTAACCGAATTTATGAGGTTAGATATCCATGATTTAGAAATGGAATTAGTTCGAATTTCAAAGCGGTATAGTGTGTAAAATAAATTTCGAAACTTGATTTCAGAAGTAGAAAGAAAAATTTTTGAAAGTAATGCAAAAATAAAAATTTTAAATATTATATTCAACGAGGGGATTCTTTACTAAACAATTTCATATCAAGGAATAAACTTTACCAATTTATATCTTATTACCGCGGCCTAAATGTCCGAGTGGCTAGTGCTCTGGCAGGTTTCGGGTTCGAGTCCCGGTGATGCCATGGATGTTTGTAGTGTTCGGAATCCACTTTAAACCGTAGGTACCGGTCTAACATGACGTAAAGCATTGCAGGAGCATTTTTACTCTGCGTCCGTAGCTTATCTTCAAGCGACACGCACCTCCTGAGTGGTGCTAAGTGAGTAACGTTGGTGCAGCGCTTGCTTTAAGGCATCAAAGACAACTGTCTAAGTGTTTGCCAGCTGCATTAGAACAAAAAAAAATGTCCTTTTACCAATGTTTTAACCCTCTTATTCGTGTGAAAAATGGTTTTTCTTAATGAAACTTGAAAAATTAGAAATAAACTGGGAATGAATTGACTGTGAAATGCAATCTGATGAAAAGTCAATGTGATCCTGATATTAAGAAAGGAACTATTCATTGGCTCAATAAAAAAAAACATTTTTAAATCAAAATAAAAAGATCCATGGTGGGCTAAGGCCCTCTACTTATTGACAGATTGGGAGACGGGAGGGGTAGAGTTGTCAGCCCTAAGCTCTAAGTCATATTAGACCGGGACCTATGACTTAAAGTGGATTCCGAACCACTTTAAACATAAATGGCACAGCCGGAACTCGAGCCGAAACTTGTGGCACCTGGTGCCACAGCGTTAGTCACTGGGCCATTAGGATCCATATCTCTAGCTACTTTCATTAATAAAGAATATTTTATAATATATATGATTTTCTTTATTCCATTGTTCATTCAAATACTCAGTATAGTAGCGCTATTCGACTTGGAGTCACATGTCTCAATGTTTCACGGTACCACTCAATTAACATCAATTTTTTAATGTCAACCTTATTTTTTGCTCGTAAAAACACTTGCAGAAATATAATTTGTACAACCAAAAGGAAACGTAAAATTTTAGAGGATTCAAAAGTTATTGTTTTTGTGACTAAACCTCAGTATCCGGCAGCGTGGGATGGGCATTCCATGAGTAATCAGTATACTCATGGAGGAAAAGGGGACAGCTTCTAGAATTCAAAAGTGACAATCAAAACTATATTCTACCTCTTCCCTTCCAACTAACACCTTCTGATGCTACAGTCGGTTTGTGATGCCATAGAGTAATGCTACGGTTAAAACGTTAGGGAAAAAAAATCATCGGGTTACTATAGATTAAATAGCCATAAATGCATTGGTTAGAAAGCCAACTAAAATGTTTTTTTCCAAAAATATTCAGACATTTATAAGATTTGTAGAACTTATTTTAGACATGAATGAAATTATACAAGAAAATAATGCACATGTTTTTTTGCAAGAGAAGAGATTAAGTGGGGAAATGATGCACACGGTTTTCTGCGGGAGAACATTATGCACACGGTTTCCGGCAACAGGGAGATGCACACGGTTTTCTGCCAAAAGGAGATTATGCCAGAAGTGATGCACACGGTTTTCTGCAAAAAGGAGATTATAAGGAAACTAATGCAAAAGGTTTTCTGCAGGAAACTGATGCCCACGGTTTTCTGCAAGAGGGAGATTATGCAGGAAAATGATGCTCACAGGATTTAAGTATGAGGAAGTTTGTGTAAGAAAATCATATGCAGGCGTTTCCTTTATTTGCTTCAAACCTTTTCTAAAACTCATTTTAAAATTTTCTTTTGACTGACCCTTGATTTTTTATAAAATAACGTATTGCAATTAAATCTGTTTAACAATTTTCACGAAGATTTGAATTTCGATTGAAAATAATCTTTTAATTCCAAAAAAAAAAAATTTTTTTTTTATAATTTTTAATCATGAAAACATTTATAATTGCAGCAATGCCCAAACCCAAGATAGTTTAATGATATATCCTATTAAAGCTTTCAACTTAATTGCAAGAACCTATATGCACATGAAAGAAGCGGAAAAGCTCTTCAGGGTTATCACGGGTAAAACAATGTCCTCCAGCCATTAGCACTTCTGCTACATTGTTTACGTAATTACCAGTTTGCGGGGCTAGTAAAAATACGTCACATCCAGGAAGCCTCGCCTCATAACTTCTGCTTCAAATGTTGCTCTCTCACACACACAAAGTTCCTAGTTCGATGTAGTGCAGTATGCGGCTCTAAAAAGAGTCCTCGTTGCAGTTCACTTAACGGCGCATTTTTAATGTGGCCAACCACGCGTGTTTCCCCCCTTGCTGAAAAGGACATTTGTGTCTCTCTTGCAACAAGCTGGTCCATGTAGTGCATGGTGAGGTTGTATGTTACGAAGGTCAATAAACAAATCAATTGTCGTGATGTCATCAAGTTGTGTTTATGGTAGAAGTATGTCTTGTTTGATTTGATGTAGTAGTTGAGGATGTGGTGACATTTACATGAAGTGTTGCTTTAAGGGAAATGGTGATAAATGTATGTAAAGTAAAGAAACCTGTTAGTTTTGAAATGTGTTAATGGTTATTTAAGCGTCCTATTTTATCTGAAGTTTCAAAATATATATATTTTTTTTTGTTGTTTAGAAATTATTGATATAAATTTCTGAGATCTTAATTTGTATTCAAGACGGTAGGATGATTGAGTCTGAGAGCAAAAACAAAGAATTTTTTCAAGTCAATTAGTATTTCTTAATTCGTGATAAAATAAAATAGTGTTATTTAATTTTAGCAATATTATTTTTTGTATAATAAAGATTTAATGACTATTATGGCTAAAATTATAAACTAAAATTTTAAATTTCATGATCACAAGAAATTTTTTTAATGATTTAAAATAAAATTAATATCATTAAAAAATGCTTATTGTATATATATATATATATATATATATAATGAGCATTCTTGTTATTTCGAACTATGAGTTAATTGGAATTGCAAATTATCCTGTAGATTCTGCACAATTAAATAATATTGTTAAATACAACAAATAACACGACTGTACTTTTTTTTATTACATCAAACGTATAATCATTATTATAATTTTATTTTAACGTTGTCTATATTGTTGTCGTTGACTTTTTTTTTAATTGAATTAAAAATAGGGTTGATGGCCGAGTGACTAACGCTCTCGCTCTGGCGCACAGATTTCGGGCTCGATTCCTGGCTGCGCGATCGATGTTTGCAATGGTTCGGAATCCTCCTCAAAGCGTAGGTCCCAGTCTAACATGACAATAGAGCGTTGGGCGTAAGACTGATAAAAAACCCAGTAAAAAAAAAAAAAATAAATAAAATAAAAGTATACCAATTAATTCCTACTTAATTACAGACAACAGCTTTATCTTAAAATAGTTTCATATTTTCCTTTTTTATAAAGTATCAAAAATCTCTGTGTTATGTAAATAATATAATAATATCATTTTTTACATCATATGCTACTTTTATTTAGATCTGCCACCAAGATTCTAATTTTAATTTAAAAAAATATTTATACAAGAAAATATCACGAAATACGATTTATATTAAATAAATCATTGAACTTTTCTTTGAAAAGTTGTTATAATTAAAAATTTTTATTATTTTTTTTAAATTTCGAATATCTCACGCTAAAAACACATTTGAAGAAGCGCAACATGGCCGAGTTTATTTAAAATATTTCTTCCTTAAGTTTAAAAAAAAGTAGCCTAGCTATTTTTCTATATTCATTTAAATGATCTGCATCGCCTTTGGGGAGAAAAGAATTTATTTTTAAAAAAATATTCTTCAAAATAATATCATGGACTTTGTTGAGCAATTTGATTCTAAATAACGAGAAATGTTTCCATGGAAAATAAAATAAAATGTACTCAATAAAACTTGGAAATCCCTAAAGAAATAAGCGACCTTTAATACTCTTTCCATATGGTATAAAACAAATTGAACAAAAAACGGCAAAACTTTTGAAATTGAAAGTTTCTCATACAAAAAAAGGTTTAATATTTTGGCAAAAAGAACGGTTTGTTGTTATAAAAAACTGATATGTCAACATGCATTCAAATATATGCTGGTATACTTGCAGCGATGTCATATCAGTTTTGTAGAAAATTTTGTTTCATTTTTCATCATGATATACATAAAAGGAATATTTCTGCATGAAAATGTTGCTTCCCAAAACTAAATGCATATAGTTATTTGCTAGAAATAAAAAAAAATGTCTTATATATATTTGTTCAGTGCTTTTTTTTTTTTGTAATGCTCATATTTCATAATACTTTTCTGTTTATAAATTAGAGAATTGTTAATATAACGTCGATTTTATGGTCTGATGGTGAATTAGTGCACATATATATTTATAAAAAACAGAAAGTAGAAATCGTTTCAAAGGGTTTTTAAAAGGCTGGTATTTTTTTACCTACAGCCATTCTCCCCTGAAATGTAGCAAATTCAATTTTATCCAGGGTATACCACAGCGAGGAAGCTATTTACTCTATAACCCCTTTGATTCACCACAATTTGAAATGAAATCTTTAGCTACGGCATCTCTCTGTGGGTAGATTTGGTTTGTCACTCCACGGACATTTTTTGCACACTCTGGGCTAATTAGACCGGGACCTACTGTTTCACGTAGATTCCAAACCATCAACAAATATCCATGGCATTGCCATATTCGAACCTGAAGTTTGTTGCACAAAACCCCAGAGCGCTAACCAATTGATCACTAGACTGCCTCTCTGCGTAGAGGAGAGAGAACCGCATCCCCAATCAATGAACCAATTAACGAACTTTGTAGCCTATAAATTTATTATGCATATCATTGAATAACCATGAGAACTTTCAGTTTGATTTTGTAAAGTTTCGAACAAAGTTCTTTCATTTTCAGAAACCTAAAGCTTTAACCATTAACTTTAGAACCTAACTTTAATAGTATGATGCAAATCTTTAACATACAAAATCAAAATGTTAAAAAATATTAACGTAACGAGAACGTAAGATGTAAACTAAAACATTGATAGTAAGAAAATAAGCATTCGGGGAAGCTATTTACTCTATAACCTCTTGAATTTACCACAATTTGAAATGAAATCTTCAGTTACGGCATCTCACTGTATGTAGAGGAGAGAGAATGGCATCTCCAATCAATGAACCAATTAAAGAACTTCGCAGCCCATAAATCTATTGAGTAAATCATTGAATGGACATGACAACTTTCAGTTTAATTTCTTTTGTAAAGTTTCGGACGAAGTTCCTTCTATTTCGGAAAGCCATCGATTTTAGAGCCCTAACTTTAATAGTATGATGTAAATCTTTAGCATACAAAATCAAAATATTAAAAATATTAACAAATAAATAAGATGTAAACAAAAATATTGATATTAAGAAAATAAGTGGGGAAGCCATTTATCTATAAACCCTTTAAGTTACCACAATTAGAAACGAAAACTTCAGCTATGGCATCTTTCTGTGGTTAGATTTGGTTTTTCGCTCTACGGTTTTTTTTTTTTTTTTTTTTTGCTAATTGGACAGAGACCACAGTTTAAAGTGGATTCTGAGCCAACAAAAATCCATGCCACCCCAAGATTCGAATCTGAAGCACCAAAGACTAGCCAATTGGCCATCAGACCGCCTTTTTGTGTAGAGGGGAGAGAATCGCATCCCCAATCAATGAGCCAATTAAAGAACTTTGCAGCCTATAACTTTATTGTGCAAATCATTGAATGACCATTAGAACTTTCAGTTTGATTTCTTTTGTAAAGTTTCTAAAGAAGATCTTTGATTTTCAAGTACCCAAAGAGTTAACCATCAACTTTAGAGCCTAATTTGAATAGTATGATGCAAATCTTTAGCATAAAAAATTAAATTGTTAAAAATATTAACAACCAAAAACCTTAACAACCAAAATACTGATAGTAAGAGAATAAATAAGCAGTGAAGCTATTTACTCTATAACCCCTTTGAGTTACCACAATTTGAAACGAAATCTTCAGCTACTGCATCTCTCCGAGTGTAGAAGAGAGAGAATGGCATCTCCAATCAATGAAGCAATTAAAGAACTTCGCAGCCCATACATTTAGTGTGCAAATCATTGAGTGGACATGAGAACTTTCACTTTGATTTCTTTTGTAAAGTTCGAACTTTAGAACCCTACTTTATTAGTATGATGCAAATCTTTAACATAAAAAAACAAAATATCAACAAATAAATAAGATGTAAACCAAAATATTGATAGTAAGAAAACAACAAAGCTTTCGTTCCATAAAAATAATTATATTTGAACTAATAAACACTAAAACTGAATATCAAATTACAAATAGCTATAAACTAACATTTTCTTCAAATTATTCAGTGTCACTTAAAGCACTCGTGAAAACTTTTAATTTGTGCAGAAAATTAATCAATGCCATTGATTTCTTGGAAAGTCCCTTGGCAGTTTAAGTAATTAATAGCTCTTCACAAGAGGCATGCTACAGTCATGCAGAATGGACATACACGTAATTAACTTGCGCTGTCAAGTAACAACGATTAAGGCTTTCTTAAAAGTAAATAAAAATTATGAATTTGAGCAATTAATTACAGACCTTTTGTGTGTAACATTCAAGGCAGACATTTGAATTTATAATATTAAAAACATGTATACAGATTAAACAATTAAATTTTTTTTAAAGTTTTGCACTGTTCATTTAATATAATTTATATATGAATTTAACTTCAAAGCTACTTCGCTGACATATTTTTCAAACTGAGGATTCTCGGTTAGAAATTTAAAAAACGAAACCAAATCAAAGCTTCTATGTCTACTATAATGGGAATGGGCATGATATATTTGCTGGCGAGAAAGTCCTTTCATCGGGTAAAAAGAGGAGACAAATGGGTGCGATCCTCCATCCTGGAGTTAGTTCTAAATTGTATGATCCTAAGTAAAACTGCCCACATAGATTTGGTTTGACGGTTCTACGGTCATTTTGTGCACACTTTGGCGAATTAGATAGGGGACCTACAGTTTAACGTGGATTCTGAACCACTGACAAACATCAAAGCCACCGCCAGGATTTAAACCTGAAATCTGTGGTACCAATGGTCAGAGCGCTAGCCAATTGGCCATCAGGCAGCCATAGTCTACATAATATCTATGGTTGTAGTGGCTAATGATTGCAGACCGAAGTATTCAACAATTGGTAGACAACAATAGCATACATGAATTACTGTTGCGTCTAGTAAGATTTAATTTCGTTCATTAAAATGTAAGTATATGAACATGATGAACAATTAATAATATTTTAAGTGAAATCGTATATTTTTCTCAAATTGAGGCAATTCCACACTTTCATTCTGTTGACAAGCTAAAACTCATTGATCTAATGGGAGCATCATTTTGGGGGGCCCAACATCATTTCCTCGGACAAAGAGAGTACTTGCAAAGTATTCATTCACATTTGCAGCATATATTGGAGAAAAACCAGTTCAGAGTGAGACACTCTGTTACAAATTCTTCTGAGTCTAATCGTGGAGATTTACTTACCCCATCATCGAATCTATTCGTTTTTCAAACAGTTACTACAGCGCACTACAAATATATATTCGAGCTCTCGTTTTATTGTTCTCAATTTAATAGGTACTATTGTTGGACCATGATTTACTGAAATCTGACCACTCCAGGTCATATCTTATACTTAATTCTATATCACTAACTCTATAAAATTCCAGTATTTACCCACTGTCTAATTTAATGTCTTTAAACTATTAAATATAACAAAAAAGTCATAAATAAATGAAATTAAATAATTTTAAAAATTAAATAAATGGAAATATAGTTAATAATAATAGTTTTTAGAACAAAATCATAAGAAAAATCTTTACGACATTTTTAATAAATAAAAAAAATACATAAATTACATATATTTAAATTATTAACCAGAAGGAATTAATGATTCTTAAAATACTACGTAAATATTAATTAGCAATCCATAAATACATTTTTAACTTTAAGTAATAAATACATATTACTAAATAATGTGTACATTTACTATCGAAAACAAAATTCAATAATGGCATAACTCAACTCATACAAAATAAATGAGTGACCTAATTAAGTATTCCTCGTAGTAGACAAAACAATCTACGGACAAATAATCTCGTTGTTCTTTAAAGGTGTATTATTTTAGTTGAATCTATTTAGACTAAGTAAAATGCATCTGCGGTTCTCTTCAAGTTAATTAATTAAATCTCTCAATTGCACATTTTCAATCCTAATTCAAGAGAATTCTTTTTATTTTTAAGGACGGAAAAGGAAAGTTAAATCAACAGAATTTCGAATGTTTAAAAGAGCAGTAGGTTCGAAAGATTGCTTTTAAAGGTTTAAAAATGACACAAGATGAAATTCTTTTTTTTTTCAACAATCACTTAATTCGGGTTTGATCGTTATTTAGTGAGAGACACGAATTTTAATGCATCAGCATATTTAAGCCATCAGAATAACCATTAAAACGAATCGATTTTGAGTTGGACAACATTTACCTGCTCTTTTCGTTAAGAAAAATTTTTCCCGTGTCGTTATAATTTAATCATTATTAGCCGAAATGCTTGCAAATTTAATAAAATATTCATGTTTCATTTTAAGGTATTAGGTTTTCCCTTAAGGGAAATTTCCATCAAAAATTGTTTTAAGCTAAGCCTATCTGAGCTATCACAGTTTGATTTAAAGCCAAATTGAATTTATTTGGGTTCAGCTACTAAAAACCAAATCAAATCAAAGGTGTTTCATAATTTTATCTAAATTTATTAAGAAATTAATAACTGGCACCATAAATTGAATTAGAAAACGTTTTCAAACAGAAAGGATTGCTAAGAAATTTGAATAAGATTAAATAAATATTGCACATGAAACACTGAATTGGTTGTTAACATTCTAGCCTTGAATCACAGTTGCTCTAAGAAAAGTTATTACATGTTCTTTCAGTATTTAAATGCAAACATACAATTTGAGATAATTGTCTGTTTTTTTAATGAATACAGGGATTTCCACCATTTTTTTATGTTTTAGATAAGCAAGAATCGCTAAGAAATTTGAATAAGATTAAATAAATAAAATGAAACATAAAACATGGAATTGTTTGTTAAAACTCCAGCATTGAAACATAGCTGAAACATAGAGAAAGCTATTGCACGTTCTTTCAGTATTAGTAATTTTTTTCACCTCTTCTAAATCTAGATCACACTAATTATTTATGAGGTAAATAAATGGTTCGATCTAGATTTCGATACGTAGATTTAGATTAGCAGTGCATTATATCTTTTATAATATACAACGCATCAAATAAGAGATCATGAATGTCTATAAAGTTACTGCATCGAATGGCTTTATGTTAAATATTGCTTGCCTTTTTTATATTAAAATAACAAGAGCTTGATAATAAATTATCATAACGCATAAATAATAAATTTTGACATATGATAAGATTAGTGTATGAAGTGTAAAAGATAATGATTATTATTTTTATTAATAAATATTTATTTATTCATTTTTTTGGAAATTGAATTATGTTTAAATATACAATGACGTCAAATCAATATGAACCAGAATCATATACAACTGTAAGTGGATATGACAATTATTTTCATGTTTTTTTCTGAATAAGGTTTCTCCAAATGTTCAAATATATGCAAATGCAATACAACTCTTTCATAATGTTTCAAATTTCATTTACAAAGCTAAATAAACTTTTTAATTTTTAAAACTCTATGTAACTTATATTTTTATAATCTTTTTATAAAGATGACAGGAGAGAAGCCTTGTAAAACGTAAAATAACATTTTACACTATAATTATAAAAAAAAAAAATATATAAAAACAATTTATTGAAATATTTCATACAGTGAAAGAAAAATCTATTAATTAAGACAAAAAAAAAATTTTAATAAGAAAAAAGTTAAATTCATATTTAAATATTTCAAACTCTTAAGAAATTTTGAAGTTTTTATTGAATATATTTACCATTTTTAAGAATGCTTTTTACTTATTAATACATTTGGAGGTTTTTTTTCCCCCTCAATAAACTCCAAATATAGAGAGGGAAAAAAAACATGTTTTTGTAAATAAATATTTTTTTAAAATAAGTCGACTAAATATTTTAACCAAATATATTTCCAAATAAGTCGTAAAATATTTTTAAGTATTTAAATAAAATATTTTTTAATTAAAAAAGTAAATATTTATAAATATATATATAAAAAAACATATAATAAAGTAAAATGTTTTTATAAAAAATATATATAATATTTTTCCAAAAAAATATTTTTATTTCAATAATAAGTAAAATATTTTTTCCAAATAAGTCAACAAAATGGTAGAACTTTTCTTAAATTCCAAAAATTTAAATTTAATTTTGCAGAATACATTGGTGTATTCTTTTATTCATATGATACTGTCATCTTTCAAACCAAAGAATAATAATAAAAGATGCTATCATAAATTTGTAATAGAAATGGAACACATCAATAATAAATAATTTACTGCATAGCACTAAATTCAAAATATCTCAGATTCATATTCAAAAAAAAAAATGTAGCATTTTCATAAATCTTGTAGAATACTTTCACATGTATTTAGACTATCCATCTATGTTTCATATTTAATATACAAAAAAATATACTTTATTCATAAATCGAACGAGACATGAATATTTCATAGAACATTCTAAAAAATAAAAAAATGGCGCGAATAAAAATTTATGTTTAAAAAAAAATCATTTTTGATATAGTCAAAATCATGCACAATTTTATACTGAAATAAACTTCTTATCAGACAACAGAAGATTTTCTAGAGAAGATCTTAAAAACCTTTTTCCAGGAAAAGCCAGAAAAAACCATTTGAACTGTCTATCATGTAAAAGAATGTTCCATTCGATATTCGATATTCCATGATCTTCGGATAGTGCGTGACTTGTTCCTGGCGGTTCTTTTTCGAATTTCTCCCCCATTTTTCAGTTCTTTTTTTTTTTTTTTTTCTTCTTTTAAGATGTACAAAGAACATTAATCATCTATTGACGAGTTTCGAAAAGTATATTTGCTTGAAAAGAAAAAAAACTTCTTGGAATGTAATTTCAACGAATTATCAGAAAATGATGGGAATTTATAGTGTGAATTAGGTTCTGTAAGGATTATTTTAGAAGAACACTACGTTACATCATATTAATCTTTTTATTAATTTAGAATAATTTTCGTTTTTGTTGATATTAAAATATAAGAAAAATATTTGTACGAAGAAAAAGAAGAAATAAGAAATTGAGTAAAAGAAAAATTGTAAGAAAAAAGTATTGTAAAAAATTGACAATTTATAGTTGATATTGCTATAAATTACTATTTCCAGATATGGTGTGATTATAACAATTTATTTGATCTTAAATATAAAAAAAAATTCATAAATATATTTATATACTCATATATATTATAAGATATATATAAATATCATAACTTAAGATTTTTTTGAAGTCTTAAATTACGACATTTTTATTAAATATAATATTATTTTAATAAAATTTTATTGAAATAGTAGTAGAATTACCATATTTTAAATGAATGTAATATAAATAGATGTTTTTAATATTATTTAAATATCCAGCACAGTGGAAAAACGAAAAACATATATATTTATGATATAATAATGATTTATTCATACAGAAAATATTACCATTAAAATAATAATTTATATTCTTTTTTAAAAAAGTTTCTTTGAATCGATAGGAATTTATGAAATTTAGTTACCATATTAACGTTTCAATTGAAATTTAGTTAACTAAATTTCAATTGAAACGTCATTATGGTATCATATTAACGTTTCAATTGAAATTTAGTTACCATAATGACGTTTCAATTGAAATTTTGTTATCATATTAACGTTTCAATTGAAATTCAGTTACCATAATAACGTTTAAATTGAAATTTAGTTACCATATTAACGTTTCAATTGAAATTTAATTACTATTAAAACGTTTCAATTGAAATTTAGTTACCATAATAACGTTTCAATTGAAATTCAGTTACCATATTAACGTTGTTCTAATAATACACTTCTTCTAGATTTTAATACATATTGCAT
The DNA here is from genome assembly GCA_021605075.1 of Caerostris darwini. NCBI lineage: Eukaryota > Metazoa > Arthropoda > Arachnida > Araneae > Araneidae > Caerostris > Caerostris darwini. The sequence continues at coordinate 183,969 of BPLQ01004844.1, forward strand.
TTTTAAAAATACTTTTTTACATATTTAGTAGTTCATCATTGTTGGTAAAATAATTTCTTATTTAAGGAACGTGCATATTATTAAAAAAAAATTAGAAATATTAATTTGAGTTTTTAAAATCCTACATTTTTTGATTTTACGCATTTCTTTTGCATTTTTCGATATTGTCTAAAAGCTATAAGCTTTCAAAAATATTTTGCAATAAATTGTCAATAATTTACTTAAAAATACAAAATTATATATTTGGAGCTACATAGAACATAGAGAGCAACTATTTTAGTTGACTCTAAGGGACTAAATTAAATAATTTTTTTAAGATTATTTGTTATTTGATAGGTTTATTTTAAATGGAAGAAACTATTCTATAATACTTTACTTTTTTTTTTTCTTGATTATCTTTTATTATTCAAAATTTTTCTGTAGAAATTGTGTCCTCTTTCTCTAAGTCATCATGTCATTGTTCTAAATGTGTAATTTTCTGGTTTTTTCTGACTTTTTTTTTACATTAAAATAACGACTCATTCCGACTTACCGCTATAACAGCTTGAAGTTCGGAAAGTCAACTGATAGCTCCATAGGTTCTATGGTATAAGTCGATATAAATATTGTTTATTGTCTACATAGTGTCCACAAGCACTGTATATCCTGCATACCGCAAAGCGTTCACAGGAACACAACACAGGGATTTAAAAAGTGCATTTATCGTCTGTGCAAGCGATTTTTTTATGCAGAGACAGGAGTGCAAACGATTTTCTGACTGTTCTCAGAAAGTGCGGTACACTAACTGGACGAAGAAGATGGGATCGCTCCCGATTTTCTCACAGTGATGCTCGCAACGCCGCCGCAACAGTCGGCTCCCACGTGATGGTACTATTTTTTCCTCTTCCTATGTGCACATTGTCAGATTTACTGACTTTAAGCGCCATCTATGGAGCTTAACATGAAATAAAAATTATCTTTAACAACTTAAGAATAGAATCTTTTGCCAATTATCCAAACGAATAAAAAAATATATAAATAAAGATAGAGAAATTAGAAATCATTTAACTCGAAAATATAAATTTGAAATAAAAAGAAATTTTGAATCTTATGTCTTTCAGTATTTGAAAAAGACAAAGTAAATAAATAAAAATATATATTTAAGCTTAATCACAGTAAAATAGTTATTAACTAAGTCAAATTAAGTAAAAAAAGATAAAGTTTTAAATCTTTTCTTTTTTTTTAGACAATCCAATAAGAATATTGGATTTCTTTATATATAAAATTCAAGAAAGAAAATGAAAATGCATAACAATAATCGGCTGGGGCGATATAAAAATTAAACATAAAATTATTTAATAATAATTACTTAAGCTTATTTTAATTTGTTTACGCTTGATTTTAACTACATGCTTTGCGTAATTTAAAAACGTAGATATTATTACAACAACTGTAATTTTCAATTTAATATCTGTATCTTTTTTGTGTAAAACTGAATCGTAGCTATTTTTTTCATAGAAGAAAAATGTAAATAAATATTAATATAATATATAAATAATATAATTAATGCAACATTAATAATTATGCTAATAAATAAATATTATTTTATTTCATAATTAAATATTTCATGAAAGAAATTTAAAAAAAATTAGATTTCAGTAAAAATGTCCAAAATCAAAAGTGACCAAGGACACGAAAAACCCGCAACCGAAAATAATAATCATATATTTATATAACTAATTTAAAAACTAGGATTAGATCCAAAAGTCCTCCCAGTGTTTGTTGTGCCCAGTGTTAGTCCTCGTTGTGTTTTCAAATCGAAGGATCTCAGTTCAAATCCCAACAAATAACCAAAACGAAAGTTTCCTTGCTATATACCAGCGATTTATATCAGTGAAAGACACATGAATACTTGAGACGGAAAGTATTTCCAGGATATAGGACAGTGGGAAGCCATTACTTGGTATTTGTTCAAATTGTGCTGTCATCCAATAAGACCAATGTAACAGGTTGCTTTGTTCGTGACCCAGTGGTAAAAAACTCAGATAGCGTGCAAGAAGATTCAGGCGTCTGATTGTAGCAACCAGTATAATGGACAGTCAGGTTACTTGATAGGAGTTTCCGGATTTCTCCCATATGACACGTAAATGAGGGGAGATCACCACTTCAAGTACCGGAAAACAATGGCGTGTCTTCATCACTCATCAGGAAGCTGTTCATGGTATGCAAAAGTGGAACATGAAGTACACTAAAGCACAATAAAAAACTGTTGAAGGTTCTTTATGGAAATGTTCCTTTTGGCCACACTAAATTTGTATCTTTTTCACCAGCAAATTATGACTTCAGATAAGTCATTTGGAAAAACACAACCAAGATAGATAATATTAACAGCAGAGTTTGTCAGTGGGGCCTGATAGCCGAATGACTACCGCACAGGCCTAGGGTTCGAATCGCAGAGGTGCCATGGATGTTTGTAGTGGTTTGGATTCCACTTTAAACTGTAGAGCGTTGGGTTAACAGCCCTACCCTGTAGAGAAGATAAAAACCACCTAAAAGAGCCTTGGCCTACTGTATGGGTTTTTCTGTTTTATTACAGATGAACAAATCTTTTAGATTTCAGAAATTTCATGAAATTTATTTTTACTCTTCAGAGGCTTCTGTATTTAAAAATTCTTCATAATAGTATTATTTTCTTCTTTTTACTTTCATTACAAAAAAATAATAATTATATATATGGATAAATCAATTTAATATGAAAGATTTCAGGCTTCGAAGATTAAAAATTACATTTGTGTATAATATATATCTATTAATCCTTATTAAAGTATTTTTTTTTACTAAAGTTGTCTTTCATTATGACACGTAAAAGTCTGGATGATAGAATTGTATAGAGCTTTATTGCTTCTTTTATTATTAAAATAATCCTGTTAGAGCTTCATTGCAAATTGATGCCGTATTAAAGAAACATCATCCTCATCATAGGCGCAACAGCCCCATGGTGGTCAAGATCGTCTGCCTACTAGCAGATTTCGAGGCAGATGTTTTTATTTTTACGCAGTAGGGTTGTCAGCCCTACGTCCAACGCTCTACAGTCATGTTAGACAGGGGCCTGATGATCGTGCGCTCTGGCGTACGTCACACTATATTAGTTTATACTTTATTCGGTACCATAGGTTTCGGGTTCGATTTTCGGGAGGTGCTACGAATGTTTGTAGTGGTTCCGAATTCACTTTAAGTCATAGGTATCGGTCTCATATGACCGTAGAGCCTCACAGAGGCCAATCAGACTTCTCACCCACATCATTCCCAAATTGTAAAGGAGCAGCTTAGCTCTAGGTACAGTGATGTGGTGTGGTGTAGTAGTAGTCATATTAGACAGAGACTTACTGTTTAAAGTGGATTCCTAATCATCACTACGAACATTCGTGGCCCCACTGGGAATCGAATCCGAAATCTGTGGCACCAAGCCCCAGACAGCTAGTCACTCGGCAATCATGCCACTATTAGAGAAACAGTATAATTAAATTCAAAAGAAAAACGTCCCAAAATACATTATAATAAAATTTAAAAATATAGCAATAGTTATAATTCATTGCTAGATATTTCAACTAGTGTTCTTTGGGTTTAATCTAATTGAGCACGGAAAAATATGTGACAACACATCATATAAGAAAACTAGTAGACTCGGCCACGCGTTGCTGTGGCTTTCTTGTATTTCGTTCAATTATTAGATACTAAAATTGTTATTGTTAAGGAAGTGATTGGTAAAGAATGATGAAAAGTTCAAATTAAGCTTCAACGAATAGAAAATGTTTAATTTTTATTAATTTAATGAATGAGGTAGATAATGTTGATTTTTAACACTGTTTTATAATTATTTTAACCTAATTTAATTTTTAATAATCATTACTTTCATTTAAGTAAGAACTAAGCGATGAACGCTATTTCTTGTTAATCTATCTTTCGTCAAAATAAATAAATTCGATGGTTTTCCAACACGTGAGTATGAAACGTACAGTTGCCCATGGGAGAAACACGGATTCTCCAAGTTCAAGCCACAAATAGCCATTGTCTGCCCTTGCGACTTATTTATTGTCATTGCAAAAGCCAAACGTATCGGAAATTGTAGCCTTTTGAAAGGTATTGTAGATTCTGATGGTATCATAGGTATTCGAGGTAACAGGACGACTTTGCCTTTAAACTTTCCAGTCAATATCGTTGCTTCAAGTACGTTTCCGGTAATTCTTCTGATGAATAATCGTGTACCGTTGCATAATTTTGGTGGATTTAAGTTGCGAAATAGAATAACCGGGGAACCAATTTTCAGACGAAGATTGTGTGGCGGCATTCCTGGCATATCCAGGGAATTTAAAAATTCAATCGGAAAATTGACGATCCGGTTTTCATCAGCAATGGTGTCGATTGACTTAAAAGCCATCAGATTGCCTGGCAATAAATTTTGTATTTGACAGTTAATTTCATCAACATCAACATTTTTTGCTGACAAAATTGCACGATTACTGAGCCAATAATGGTCTAAGTGATTATTAAGAATATCCGGAAATACACTTTCAATTACTTCATTTTTTGAATGAACAACAGAGCAGAAATTTTCTGGCATAGTCGATTTTGCATTTAAATAAAAAAATCTGAATAAAAACTATCCTATCTCTCAAGTTGGAACAAAACACACATTAAAAAAAAAAAGTTAAAATCGGATTCTTAGTTTTGGAGTTCATCCCAGACAAACATCGTGACACGGGAATTATATATGATAGATATGAGTAAGGAATTATATGAATGAGTTAAGAAATTAAATTTAACATGTATGGAAATATGCAATTATCCAAAATATAGATAAATAGTTACCCAACAACAGACAATATTATAAATTTTTTTTCATATGATTAAGTTAATATTTGAATTGCAAACCTATTTTCTAATTTTAACATTTCAACAAGATGATGTAAATAAGTGCTTAGATATTCTTCTCATAGAGGCAATTTCCTAATTTCCGAATGGATAAAAATTATCTATTCTTTAATTATGAATTAGCATGTTCATACATCAATAACTGTTACTTCTTTGTTCATTTTTCATTAAATTTTCAGTTACACGATTATTTTGAGAAAAAATTATTTTAATTCAGAGAGAACGAATTTTTTATAAAAAAAATACCTTTTTTATTTTTCTGTTGTATTGATAACGCTTACTTTATGAATGTCAATATTGATTCAGCTTTTACTCGAGTGTTTTATACAGATGTATGATATACTTTATGTTAAATCTATCACTCAGTTTTTTCCATAATCTTAAAAAGAATTTTTCCTTTTACCTTGTGTAAAATTGTTTAAAACAGCCTTAAATTAATTTGATTAGATTAAGTAAAACTTGAATGAACTGATGTTTTAATTAACCCCTTGTTGAAATATAAAAAAAATTTTGAATGTTGAAATTTCGTATGTTTTTAATTTTTGTAATAATTGAAAAACGTTTTTAATCCCTTATTAAAACAAACAAAAAATTAAATGTTGAACTTTTTTACGTTTTTAACTTTTCAAAGTTATTGAAAGCATTATTAATACCTTATTCAGACATAAAAAAAAAAGAAAAGAAAAGGAAATATTGAAATTTTGCATTGCTTTTACGTTTTACATTAATTGAGAAACTATTAATTACTGGTTTAAGCCTAAAAAAAAGAAAATTAAATGTTGAAATTTTTTACGTTTTTAACTATTTGCAGTAATGGAAAGCATTAATATCTGATTGAAGCACACAAAAATTAAAATTAAATATAGAAATTTTTATGGTTTTAACATTTTGTATTAATTGAGAAACATTATTATTGTTCATAAGAAGAAAAAAAATATGTCGAATTTTTTTGAATTTTTAACTTTTTACAACAAATGAAAGCATTAGTAATACCCTAATGAAACAAAGAACGAAAATTAAATATTGCAATTTTATATGACCTTAACATTTTGCATTAATTGAAAAACATTATTAATCCCTGGTTCAAGCATAAAAAAAATTAAATGTTAAACTTGTTTGCTTTTAAATTTTTGTGGTAATTAAAAGCATTAGTAATACCTTACTGAAACATAAAAAAGAAAAATAAATATTGAAATTTTGTATGGTTTTAATAATATTTTTTTTCTTTCTAATGCAGCTGGCGAACACTTAGACAGCTTGGTCTTGGATGCCTTAAGGCAAGCGCTGCACAGACGTACTCACTTTGCATTACCCACGGAGCGCGTGTAACTTGAAGATAAGCCACGGACGCGTAGTAACAATGCCCCCGCAACGCTCTACGATCCTATTAGACCGGGACCTACAGTTTAAAGGGGATTCCGAACCACTACAAACATCCATAGCACCGCCGGGACTCGAACCCGATACCTTTTTGGTACCGAGCACCAGAGCGCTAGCCACTCGGCCATTAATAATATAAGGAAAGTAAAAATAAAGGAAAGTAATAAACACACCTATAGTATAAGAAACCCAACTAGCGATTCATTGATAACGTGTACACCGAGGGGAGAAGAGGGCTTAGGTTCGAGTCCAATGCAGTCACTGATTTCAGAAACGAAGCCTATAGATAGATAGTAAAATTAAATTTATGTGTAACAAAAGTATTTTAATTCTTAATAAAAATTTTTTCGTGTACAAACACAAATATAAACAACGAGTAAGAAAACTATATTTTCTTATAATAAAATGAAACTACATTTTAAATTAATAAATATAACTGTATTTTAAAACTATATTTATAAACGAATAAAAATAATATAATTTTTTATAATAAAATAATTTTTTTTGTACAAGCATGGACAATTTGAAAGCAAGAAATTTTTGTATAATAGTTAAAACGTAATTTTTTTTTAATATCTAAAATTTTCAAAACAAATTATAGGAAACAAACTATTTTTTTTTTAATTTTCTTAAATAATTTTTTTTTTGTAATTTTTTGAGTTATTAATCAAACTAATACTATGTATCATTTTTTTCATTTGTACTAATGATCATTATATTAGTTGTGAGAGCATAATAATGTAACATTATTATAAATCGTAGAAATATACATTTCATAAATGAAAAATAACAAAATATATGTTACAAATGGTAATATATCATTTCATAATAGCATCTATATATTTCATATTCACAAAAACCTCATATATTATCTGAAAAATGAAGTTCAACTAAGTATGAAAAATGATCCTTCTCTACAGAGAAATTCTTTAATCCATCTATCAAAGTAGTCCAATATGAATTATTCCGACAAAAAAAAGTATATTCTTTTTTTGGTGTTGAGTAATTGAGTAAAAAATATCAATTTTGGCGACGTTTGTATAATTTTAATTATATTTAAATTCCATTCAATGATCCTTTTCCTGCTAAATTAAACACAATTCATTTACATGGATAAATATTTCCAAAGTTGTTGTTCTTGTTCTAATGCAGCTGGCAATACAGAGATAGTTTATATTTATGCCATAAGTAAAGGGCTGCTATTACTCATTTAGCACTATCCAGGGGATACGTGTAGCTTGTAGATATGCTACGGACGCGAGTAACACTACCCCCATAACGCTCTACGATCCTATTATACCGGGACCTACGGTTTTAAAGTGGATTCTAAACCACTACAACCATCCTAGACATCGCCGGGACTTGAATCCGAATCCTGTGGTACCGACCGCCAGAGCGTTAGCGCTCTGATATATTCCATTCGATATATTATATAGTGTGCATATATTATTTAACCTCATTATTTGATGTTTTTGAATTTTGAGCACTAAAATTTATTAACATTTGCCGTTAAAATAATATATAGCAGGTTCAGCGTTACCTAGGGTACACGATACGTAGCCTTCGATCCTCATCTGTATTGTACAACCGAAACCGAGACAATATCCCAAGGAGGGGATCTATGGTTTGGTTTGTCGCTCTACGGTCATGTATTTTTCTCCCACACTTTAGACTAATTAGACAGGCAGGTACAGTTTAACGTGGATTCCGAACCACTAAAAAACATCCATGCCATTGCCAGAACTGTGTTATCGAATGTCAGAGGGCTAGCCACTCGGCCATCAAGCCCCATTTCCAAAGAAGTAATTCATATAATTATTTTTAAATATTATTGTTCATAGAACTGCATTATTTATCAAAAAGTTTAAATACTTTTTATATTTACTTCATATTTCTTTTTGTTTTCTTTATTATTTTAAAATGCTATTACAAAGCATTACAGGGCGCATTTATTAGCAGAAATATACTTGTAATTTCTAAAATAGCAAACGGTCATCATTGAAATGCATAATCTGAATTTCGATATTTGGAAGCCAGATATTGAAAACACAATTCCCTTAATTAAATATATGGAGGACAATATAGCTTTATTGACCGTTCTGGTATAATTTAATATAAATGGTGACTTCGTTGATAATGCAAAATCTGTATATTTACATATTATTTAAATAGCACTACAATATCATCGACTGCTAGAAGGGACATATGTAACATAGTTTAAAGTTTTCTTGGTTTGGTATTTATTTAAACTATTATGACAAATTCATTTAATTACATTTTGTAATACAGTTGAACTTAATAATTTGAACAATTATTCTTAAAAGATTATAGTTAAATTATATAGATTATAGATTATATAGATTATAGTTAAATTATATAGATTATAGATTACATAGATTATAGTTAAATTATATAGATTACAGATTTATAGATTATAATTAAATTATATAGATTATAGTTAAATTATATAGATTACAGATTTATAGATTATAATTAAATTATATAGATTATAGTTAAATTATAGTTGATTATAGATATAAAAAAACAATGTGTGGTCAAAAGTTAATAGTCTTTTGTAAAATATTAATAAATAAAAAAATAACAAATGGCTGTTTTTGTAAAAAGTTAAAAAAACAAAACAGAATGGCAGTAAAAGATTTTAACTTCGTCAAAAATACATTGGCCCGACTCGTGGTTTAGTGATAATGTGCGCCGCTGATGAGCATTAGGACTGAGATTCAATCCGCTTGGCGGCATTGTTGTTGACACTGTTTCAAAAACGAGGAGACTCGAGGACGTTTGTAATGTTCAGCATCTTCCCTCGTTAGTCAGACTACCTGTTGGGAGTTTTTTAGGTTTTGTTCCATACGATAAGTTAGTGTGGGGTAGTGCAAATGTAATCCTGGAAGGCACTGCCCTTCTTTTTCAGCGACTCGTAGCCAAGTCACATTTCTACCTACGGGTGCTCCATCACAAAAGAAGCTGCCTCCTTTCCTCCATCCATGATTACTGCTCATGGGGAATCCGTTCAGCATTCTCCAACACTGAGCAATAGTCACACAAAAATCCCTTGCTTTTAAAAGTATTAATTTTAAGATTCACAACCATTTTAATTTGAATAAAGATGCCCATATAATTAAACAATGTTTTAAATACACTCATATCCATAAATTAAGGATAATTCAGAATCACACAGAAATTGAACTCTAAAATAAAAATTTCACCTGTAGAATTATCACACACATCTTGAAGAAGAATATGCAAATTACAGGAAACCACCAGATGGCGCGGATAGTACGTCACAATGACGAGAGTGTAAGGGAGGGGTATATATAGAATGGTGGCAAAGAAGTAAATTTGTTCACAAGCGCTTTAAAAGCCTTTCAGTGCAATAACCGCATAGTTATGGCACAAAGGAAGCATTTGGATGATTTTCTACGTGGTAGAATTATCGGACGACTGGAATGTGGACGTACCCAGCTGAAAGTATCCGAGGAACTTGGAATCGCCAAGAGTGTCATCTCCAGGCTTTGGCAACTATTCCAAGACGATGGTAATGTGAGTAGATGTTACAACACAGGTCGCCCCCGAGTTACAACGCCGAATGAGGACCGGTATTTAGCAGTTACTGCCAAAAGAAACAGACGGAGCACAGCATCAGACCTGTCTCGTCAGCTCTCTTCAGCTACCGGTACGACAGTTTCAAGGCAGACCGTGTACAGACGCTTAGGGCACATTGGTCTATATGCTCGTAGGCCTGTCAGATGTTCCACTTACCGCAACTCACTGTCGCCTGCGATTAACCTGGAGTAGAGAGCATGCATTGTGGACACCGCAACAGTGGTATGGTGTGATGTTGTCCGACGAGTCCAGGTTTAGTTTGCAGTCTGATTCTCGCCGGACTTTCATATGGAGAGCGCCAGGTACCCGTTACCACTAAGAGAACACCATTGAACGACACCGTTACGGTGGTGCAGGATGGCTCGTTTGGGGAGGAATTATTCTTGGTTCCAGAACTGACCTGCATGTTCAGAGTGTAACGATGAGAGGCCACATCTATCGGGATGTCATTCTGGAACAACATGTACGTTTGTTTCGGGGCGCCATGGGTGCTGAATTTCTGTTTATGGATGACAACGCCCATCCTCACCGTGCAAACATTGTAGACGAATGCCTTCAATTGGAGGATATCACCCATATGGATTGGCCAGCATACTCACCGGACTTGAATCCAATAGAGCATGTGTGGGATATGCTTGGCCGACGAATTGTAGCCCGTCAACCCCCTCCCACCTGTCAACCGGACCTTCGGATTGCATTGTTTGATGAGTGGTGTAATATTCCCCAAGATCAGATTGATAATTTGATACTCAGCATGCCTAGGCGTTGTAAGGCCTGTATTGCATCGTCCGGGAGACATACTCCATATTAACAATCATACTAACCATGTTATACTTTTTTTTGTAAATAGGTTCTTTTTTTAAATTTGCTGCAGGGAGTAATAATCGCAATTTTTATTAATTATGTCAAACATATAGCATCTTTTTTGCTCTTTACCTTTTGTTTAATAAATAGAATTTACAAATAAGTCAAATTTGTTTTGCTTTTGTCTCTTTCTTTGCCTGAACTTCATTATCCTTAATTTATGGACATGAGTGTGCATGACTGTACTAAACATATAAAAAGATTTTTAACCTATAGCCACATTTTTTTAATTTGAAACTCAATTAAAACTACCGAGGCTGAATTCTTGATGTGCAATGCGCAATGTTGAAGGTGGGACACCAGTTGCACATTCAGCTTTACTTCCTAGAACATGAGCTGAACGAATATGAAGTGCCTTGAGGCCTGATCATTAATTATTCGATATGAGATCATCAAAGATCTTGCAACGGATAATAATAATATTCATAATTATTTTGCATTTTAGTCAAAAATTGGATATGTGATAACTAATTAGGCGCCTGATGGCCAAGTGACTAGCTCTCCGTGTCACAAAGTTGGAGTCCGGAGATGCCATGGAAGGTTTATTGGTTTTATTGGTTCAGAATCCACTTTAAACAGTAGATTCCAGCTTAATATGACTTCAGAGGGTTGGGCGTAGGACTGACAACCTTACCCCACTAAAAGAAAATATTTTCTGCCTCGAAATCTGATAGTAGGCAGGCGTTCTTGGCCGTTGCGCCAATAAAGAAGACGATAATTCATAATGGGTTCTTAACTTTTTGTTTTGATATTATGCTGATGAACTTTAATTTTTTTTACAAGACTTTGATTATTCAATGTGAATGTGACAGCAATTTGTTTATCAATAAATATTATAATTTATTTCATCATCATCATCATCAGTGGCGCAACAGCCCCATAGTGATCCAAGGCCATCTGCTCATTGGCAGATCTCGAGACAAAAGATGCTTTCTTTTTACGAGGTGGGGTTGTTAACCCTACGCCCAACGCTCTACAGCAATATTAGGCTAGAACCTACGGTGCAAAGTGGATTCCCAAACACTACAAACATCCATGGCATCGCCTGGACTCGAATCCGGTATTGAGCGCCAGAACGCTAGTCCTTCGACCATCATGCTTCATTAAAATTTAATTAAATACTTTAAAATTTTTTATTTATGAAATCAGTTAGTTCTTAAAACGCAATTTGGAAAATGATCTTTAAAAGCAAATCAATTTAATATTAAAAAATTCTTTTAAAAATTCATAAACAAAAATTGTTTAATAAAAATTCAAAATATTCTATAACTGGATATTTTGTTTCCCTTAATGTCTATATTTATTACTTTTGACAAAAAAAAAAAAAGAATCTTCTTATAAAAAAACATGAAAAAAATCCATTCAAAATCTCATTCGAACACAAAATAGGGATCTAATATAGTCAGATGTTATGAAAGATACACATAATGGTGAATTAATTTTTACTAGAACCGGTTATACCTTCTTTAACAGCTGTGAGATTTAATCATTGTTGAGAAAAAAAAAAAAAAAAAAAAGAAAAGAAAAGGTCAAAATGATTAAGCTTTGGAATTTTTTTTCAACAAACCTGGAAGAAAATTAACACATAAGCTGTCAGGTAAATATTTCAAGTTATATTACTCCCATATATTACTTTTTAGTTTAATCCACAAAAGTAATTACTGTGCAGCAAAATTGTTTTGAAAAGAAGTTTTCACTGAAGTTGTTAGAAAACTCATAAATCATGGCCGCCGTTTTACATTTACAAACTAAGTACTACACCGAAAATAATAAGTTTTAAAAAATTCAAATGCGATAATTTTATGCAGATTTTTGGAAAACTTTTCCGGAGAAATGCCGAATTCCGAGAATGTTGTGATTTTTAAAATAAATTTTTAATATTTTTAAGCTTTTTAGGTTTTAATAAATGAGCAAAATTTAAATACTTTTTCTTCCCATTTCTTGATTTTTCTGTATGTTCCATTTATATATATGTAAAACTTTACCTATGTTATAATTATTCATCAAGATTTTGTTTGTAGCTCTACGGTCACTTTTTTTTTTTTTTATTTAGTTATCTATTTATTTTTTGCATATTAGACCAGGGTTGGCCAACCAGCGGCCCGCCTTGAACATTTTTCCGGCCGGTGAGATTTATCACTTTTTCACAAATTATATTTATTTTATAATGGCCAAAACAGTGAAAACCAATGTATTAAAAAAAAACACATTATGTGTACATCCATATATTCAAAAATTAACTGTCGAAAAAATTAACTTCGATTTTAAAATAATATTCTTGCGAATATATGACAAATATTGCCTGTTTTATTTATGAGTTCGCAGAATAATTAAATTATATTCTGTGAATTCATGATGCACGTGCATCTTGGAACATCTAATATAACAAGTTCTATGTTTCACTTTAAGTGACCTCAGTGACAATCCCTACAAACGCACAGCGTACAGTTGATTGTTGATAGCAGAGCAACCCCAACTCTTAGTTGAAGTTGTTAGCGCTTTTGAATCAACTTACACCTGCGAATCGTTTTTTTTTTTTTTTCCTTCTAAAATGAAATTGACCAAACACAAAACACGCTCAAACATAACGGACGCTAACCTGCAACACCCATTTGAGTTATGCAAATACCCAAATTCAGATCGATTTGCAAAAGCTAAGTGAAAGAGTGGAGAAACCAATATCTCACTAGTAAAATAAATATTTTTTTAATGATTTCATTTTTTTATTTAGTTTATATTTATATATTTTTTATATTTCCTTTTAGTGGTATATATTTCTTTACAATGTGCGTTTGGTATCGTATTTACATTATCTATGTTTATATGCAAGAATAATAGTAAACACAAAAATAGTAATTCATGTTTCAATTTTTCACTCCAAAAAAATGTTTATAGTGGGTAAAGCTAAATCTAATATGGGGATATATAATTTTATATGCGGCTCCCTGAGTTATGGTGCATTTCCAAAGTGCCCGCAAGATCATTTGGGTTGGTCACCCCTGCTTTAGACTAATTAGACCGGGACCTGCATTTTAGCATGGATTCCGAACCACTAACAAACATCATGTCACCACGAGGATTCGAGCCTGAAACTTGTGGTACCAAAGGCCAGAGCGCAAGTCAATTGGCCATCAGGCCGCATGTACATGTGAAGGATATTCCATTATTATTATTATTATTATTTTACTTTTTATTTATTTTTTTCTAGATTAATATTTTTAAAAAATTAAGCTTAAAATTTAAACAAAATTTAAGCCTTAGTTTAAATAGTTTGTCAAAACAACGTTTCAATAATTTTTTACTTTTCTCAAAATTTTTGGAAAAATGGGCAAATAAAACCAATAAATTAAAATAGTGCCAATAAATTAAATTCTTATTAACGATTACGGACTTAGCTGTAACTGTTAAAAAAGAGAACTGTTTCGTAATTGAATTTCTGGTGTTTTCATAACCAGTTTATAAGTTGTTAACCTTTTATTGCACTATAACCTCTAAAATTAACAGCAGTGATATAACTCATACACCTCATCTATTTTAACCTGCCAACTTCAATGATAGGTTGGTTTAAGTACTAATAGGTATTAGAAATCCTACACTTAGAATTTTTTATAAAGATTTGTTGGATATTTTCTGCTTGAATGCTTTCTTTGATTAGTTCCCGGAGTTAATTTATCTGCAAACATTTTTAATTATTTCTGTAAAAAGAAACAACAGAACAATTAACAAGGTGCCTTAATAGTAATTTAAAATATTGTTAAAATTTTAGAATTTTTTTTACATCGGTAGAAATCATGTTTCATTTTTTTCATTAATCCATGATAATTGATGGAAAAGAATTGGAAGGCATTGCTGCCAAAAAAATTTTAGAAGCCCCATATTTGTGGTCTTAAGAATAAAAGAAACTCCACCAGATAACCTGACAGTCTGCGCGAGATCTTACATAATCGTCGTAAGTTTCCTTGTTGCCAAAAGGAATGATTGAAACTAACATAAAAAATACACTAGATGAAAAAATGACTTATTTCTAAACATTCTAATTTTGTACAAAAGTATTGTATTCTAATATCTGGCTATATGATTCAAAAAATCTCATTTGATTATTGAAACTAGGGTTAATTAATCAATCTCGAGTGACAAGATATATATTTTAACGGTACTTACGTATTAACGATACCTTGGCGACAGTTGCGGCAATAAAGAGCACACGCGCCAACCGCAACTACAGATTTGGCGGTTTTTATTATTCAGTTTTATATAAGGCTGTTAGATTGGCGACACTTAAAAACCGCCAAGGTATCGTTAATACGTAAGTACCATTTTAACAATAAATAAGGAAACTAGGCTTAAAGAATCAATCTCAAATAATAAGATATATTTTAACAATAAATAAGTAACTGACATAAGAAAATACACAAAATAAAAAAAAAAAATTCTTATTCCTAAACATTCTGATTTTGGTTTGGTTAGTCGCTGTACGTCATCTTGTGCACACATTCTGATTTTGGAGAAAAGTATTCTATTTTAATTTCTGGCTATAATTCCAGAAATTTCATTTGATTAATGAAACTAGGCTTAATAAATCAATCTCAAATGACAAGATGTAGTTTAACAATAAATAAGTGATTATCGCCAAGTAAATCTTATTTTGAAATAAAAGAATGAAGTGAAAATTTATTCGTCGAAAGAAAAGTACACTAATCACATTTGACAAATTTCGTGGTATATAAATAAAGAGTTTTAAATAATTAAAATATTCTCACTTCGTCAATACGTGATTCCAAAAGGCACTAATAGCAAATTAAACCCGAGCACTTTGATAAACTGGCTGCAATCGTCTCCATTGACTCATGAGTTGAACTTGTAATTTAAATGTAAATTGATTCCAGTTGGTCCTTATACAAAAGATTTATTTTGTTTTTATTAACTAACAATCATTGAAGAATCATTAAATATTATAACATACAAGTAATATTAAACCTATATTCTTTACACAAAAATAATATTTTATCCATAAACTACACATTTTCCTGCAATAATCTATTTATTATATAAATTATCCACAAGTAACTTCCGATAAAATTCCAGTACGTATAATTTGTACAATGAAAAAATAAATAATTTTAGAAAAAAATTGTATTTGAATTAATTTAGAATTTAATGTAAGAACAAAACGCATAGCTTTTCTAGAAAAATCTCATTTTCATTTGGAAATAAATTCTTTACTTTCACCAGATGATTTTTTAAAACAATTTTTATTTAATTATATAATTATTAGTTCGTGAAAAAAATTTAAATAAATATCAAATATAAAAAAGCTCGTTAAAGAAATTTTAAAAAATAACCAATACGAAAAGCTGAAAGTGATCCAGGACACGAATAAAATTGACCAAGGAAACGAAACACTACGCTTTTGAAAACAATACCTATATTTTTATGGGTAATAACTATACATTGTTTTATATTGTTTCTTTTTTACCTACGGCATGATCAAGATTGTACGACCATTGCACAAATGAAATTCTATCACTTAGGAAATGAAGTATATTTATAAGACAATGGCAAAAATTATAGTTGTTCAAAAAATCAGATATTTTGATACATGTTTCTATAAATTAAAACTGTAGGAGCTACCTAATGGAGGACTCATTAGTTTTCGAGCCAAGGAAGCCGGTTCGAAACCAGACAAAAGAAGCGAAACTTAAGGATCCTATGTATATCCTAGAGAAGGAATCGATTGGTCGGAAATCCTTCAGTCGAGCATGAGAAAGTTTGATTTGTCGCTCTATGGTCATTTTTATGCACACTTTAGGCGAATTAGACCGGGACCTACAGTTTAACGTGGATTCTGAACCACTCACAAACATCTATGCCACCAACAGGATTGAACCTGATGCCTGTGGTACCAAAGGCCAGAGAGCTAGCCAATTGGTCATCAGGCCGCATGATGAGGAGGAAAGGAAGATGTGAACTCACTCATGCTACTCTTGGGATATTGTCTCAGTGTCGGTTGATCAATGCAGATGTGGTATCATAGGCGGTGCATCTTGCACCCTAGGAAACGCTGAAACTGCTATATATCTGCTATTTTACCGGAAAATCTTATAAAATTACAGTGCTCAGAATTCAAAAACAACAAATAATGAGGTTTAAAAAATATAATTTCTACAAATTAAAACTAAAAATTAGACATTTATCTAGATGACAATCAATTAAGCATAGTTATTTTATTTATTCCTAGATAAATACAGAGAAAAATATATGATCCAGAAAAATTTTACTCTATACAAAATAAGATATAAATTATACGCAAGCACATAAATAATATGTGATTCACAGACTACTCATTTCCATATAAAGTACTACTAAATAAATGGAACAAACAGCGTTCTCTAACGGAATAAATCGTACGGCAAAATTTTCACATACTTCTAGATAACCATGATAAAATAAAAATATTTTTTTATTACATCTCGGATATGCATATAAGGACGTATATGCTGGGGACAGATAAAGTTGTAGAGCTCTGTGAAAGCACCTATTATAGCCAAAGGAAGTGATTCACCCAGCGGCAGATGCGGTATCGCAAGCTTCGCCTCGTGCCCCTTACGTAACGCTGAATCTGCTATATACCTGTCATTTTAACAGCAAATGTTACCAAATTACAGTGTTCAGAATTCAAAAACAACAAATAATGTTTAAACTATATAATTTCTACAAAAACAAGTAACATGAAAAAAAATGTTTTTAAAGTCAATTCATATTTTTTTTTTTTACTCCATTGCAGAAAGTCCTTTATAAATAAATTTCATTCATTTTTTTTAAGTTTATCTGGCGCCATCTATTGGTAGATATATGCAACTTAAAACTAAAAAAAACTAAAATTAATTAATTAAATTAAATTTCTAAATTAATATTTAAAAAAAAACTGTATTAATATCAAGTGTCATCTACTACAAGTTAAAAAAAAATGTATTTGAACTAGAGTGCATGAATAGAAAGTATTTTATTAATGATTGAAAATTTGAACAAGATATATATAGGGAGAGTGTGAGTTAATAGAAGGATTTGAAAAAAAGGAATTCTATATTAAAAAATTAGACATTTATGTGGTTAACAATCAATTAAGCATAGTTATTTTATTTATTCCTAGATAAATGTAGAGAAAAATATATGGACCACAAAAATTATACCCTATACAAAAAAGATATAAATTATACGCAATCACAAAAATAATATGTGATTCACAGACTACTCATTTCCATATAAAGTACTACTAAATAATAAATAGCACAACAAAAATTTTCACGTACTTCTAGATAACCGTGACAAAATAAAAATATTTTTTTATTATTACATCTCGGATATGCATGTAAGGACGAACAGATAAAGCTCTAGCTATACAGATAAAGCTCTAGCTATACAGATAAAGCTCTGTTATGAACAGATAAAGCTCTAGAGCTCTGTGAAAGCACCTATTATAGCCAAAGTAAGTGATTCACCCCTAAAGAGTGGGCAATGAGGATGCGGTATCGCAGGTTTCGCATCGTGCACCCTAGGTAACGCTGAACCTGCTATATATCCGCCATTTTAAAAGCAAATATTATCGAATTATTGTGCTCAGAAATCAAAACCAACAAATAATGAGGTTAAACAACATAATTTCTACAAAAAAGGAATTCTACACCAAAAATTAGATATGTATCTAAATAACAATGAATTAAACCTTTTTATTTTATTTATTCCTAGATAAATACAGTGAAGAATATATGGATCAGAAAAATTCTACCCTATACAAAAAAAAAAGATATAAATCAATCTGTGAATCAAGTATTACACAAAAATAATATTTGATTCACAGACTACTCATTTCCATATAAAGTACTACAGAAATAAATGGAAACAAACAGTGTTTTCTAAATGAATAAATCATACAACAAAAAAATTTCACATACTTCTAGTAGATAACCATGACAAAATAAAAATACTTTTTTATTATTACATCTCGGATATGCATATAAGGACGTATGTGTTATGAAGAGATAAAGTTGTAGAGATCTGTGAAAGCACCTATTATAGCCAAAGGAAGTGATTCACCCTGGCAGAGTGGGCAGAGCTGATTAAACGATGCTCTGTTTACACAAACTGATACTTGAGACACTACAGCCTCCCTAATATCGGCGGGATTTTGTTACGGAGTGGAAGGGGAGAAGGATTTCCTGAGACACACTACACTTTTCCAGCAGTGTATCTATATGGCTGTTTCATTTTTTCATTTGATAGTTGATTCTTGCTCATCATTATTTTTTTTTTTATTCTTGAGAAGTGCTATAATTTGTTTCCTATAAAAATAAATTATAACATATTAAATTTGCATTGTATATTTCTCCCAATATATGACATAAATATTAATAATTTATAAATATTGGAACCTATGCAGGATCAAATATGCAGAATAAAGTATGCAGATTCAAATATTCAGAGTCAAATAGTTAGGATTATACACTGAAGTGACAAAAGTCATGGGATAGCAATATGCAAATTTTCAGATGGCAGTAGCATCGCGTAGAACAGGTATAAATGCGCAGTGCTTTCGCAGAGCTTTCATTTCTGTTCAAGTTATTCATGTGAAGAGGTTTTGACGTGATGATGACGTGGTGATGAACAGACTTTGAACGCGGAATGTTAGTTGGAGCTAAACGCATGGGTCATGCCATTTCGGAAATCGTTAGGGAATTCAACATTCCCAGATCCACTGTGTCAAGAGTGTGCCGAGAGTATGAAATTTCAGGCATAACATCCCACCATGGACAGCGCAGTGGTCGACCGCCTGCACTTAACGACCGAAACCGGCGACGTCTGCAAAGAGTCGTAAATTCTAACAGACAAGCAACACTGCGTCAAATAACCGCAGAAATCAATGTGGGACGTACAAGGGACTTGTCTGTTAGAACTGTGCGGAGAAATTTGGCTTTCTTGGGCTATTCCAGCAGAAGACCGACTCGAGTGCCTTTACTGCCAGAACGACATCGCTTGCAGCGACTCTCGTGGGCACGTGAGCATATCGGTTGGTCCCTAGATGAATGGAAAACCGTGGCCTGGTCCGATGAGTCACGATTTCAGTTGGTAAGAGCTGATGGTAGGGATCGAGTGTGGTGCAGACACCACGAAGCCATGGACCCAAACTGTCAGCAAGGCACTGTTCAAGCTGGTGGTGGCTCCGTAATGGTGTGGGCTGTTTTTTCATGGCATGGACTTGGTCCTCTGGTGTGACTGGACCGAACATTGACTGGAAATGCTTATGTTCAGCTACTTGGAGATCACTTGCAGCCATTCATGGACTTCGTGTACCCAAACAACGATGGGATTTTTATGGATGGCAATGCGCCATGTCACCGGGACACAACTGTTCGCGATTGGTTTGAAGAACATTCTGGACAATTCCAACTAATGGTCTGGCCACCTAGATCGCCCGACATGAATCCCATCGAGCATTTATGGGACATCATCGAGAGGTCTGTTCGTGCCCAAAATCCTGCACCATCAACGCTTTCACAATTATGGACGTCTATCGAGACAGCATGGCTCAATATTCCTGCAGAAGACTTCCAACGACTTGTTGAGCCCATGCCACGTCGAGTTGCTGCACTTCGCCGGGCGAAAGGAGGGCCGACACGATATTAAGAGGTATCCCATGACTTTTGTCACTTCAGTGTATATGCAGATTCAAATATGCAGATCAAACATGCAGATTCAATGCCTGAATGGCTGAGTGGCTAGCGCTCTGGCGCTATCACAGGTTTCGGGTTCGAGTCCCGCCGGAGCCATGGACGTTTGTAGTGGGTTGGAATCCATTTTAAACCGTAGGTCTTGGTCTAACAGGATCGTAGAGAGTTACGGGGGTATTGTTACTCGCGTCCGTAGCCTATCTTCAAGCTATACGTATCCCCCCCGGTAGTGATTCGGAATCCATTTTAAAGTTCCAGTTTAATATGACTGTAGAGCGTTGGCGAATATCTGACAACCCCGCCCCGTAAAAAGAAACCCATCTTCTGTCTCGAAATCTGCCAGTAGGTAGACGACCTTGCCTCACCATGGAGCTGTTGAGCCGATGTTGATGACGGATTTAGCAATTTTCGTGAAAATAATTGTTGTTTTCGAATGTTGTGTGCTATACCCTAAGACGTTAGTAACTAGATGACAGAAGGAGTATCTAAGGAGCACCAATACGCCAGTTCATTACAATTTTGAATGATCATTATCAAGGAAAGCATTTCGAAATTCGTACATTTTCCACTTTTTATCAAGGCCAAAGAAAAGACTTTCCTGTTTACTGTTTTATAAAACCCAATTCCGAAATAGACATAGAAGCTTCTATTTGGTCTTATTTACTGTCTTTCGAATGCATATATCGAAAAATATCGAAATATCGTATTGAAATTGAAATGTCGAAACTATCGTATAACGCCATTATCAACCGGACACTCTAGTTCCCCTCCCCTTTTTTTTTCATGAACGGAAACATAAATGAAATATATTAGTATTATTATGAGTCAAAATTCCCCTGAATAGTCCATTCATGTATGGAGGGGGAAAAGGCAGTTTCTGTTGTGATAGAGAGCCCGTAAGTAGAAATCTGACTTAACTTCGAGTCGCTGAAGAAGGTGGGAAGTGCATAGGGAGAACTACCTTTCATTTGCGTATCGTAAGGAAAAAAAAACCGAGGAAACACCCACCAGGTAATCTGATTAACATGGCAATGTACTGAACATCACAAACACCATCGAGTCTCCGTTTTTGAAATAGTGTCTACAGTAACGCCGCCAGCGGATTGAACCTCAGCCCTAATGCTCACCAGCGGAGCACGTTACCACTGAGCCCCGAGTCTGGTCAATGTATTTTTGATGAAGTAAAAATCTTTTAAAAATGAAGTTTAACCAATTAAATATGAATTTTGAAACATTAACATTCAAAAACATCAACCAAAGATTGAAGTAATAAATTAAAAAAATTATCATTTGCAATTTAGCATTGCCACTTGACTACGACTTACAAAAAAATTACATTTTACATTTATAAAAAACATTAACTTTTATAATTTATGTATGCCTTAAAAATGCTTTAACGATTTCGAAGGAGGTGTAAATCATGGCGTTATATTCAATGAAAGTCGATACCTGAATGGCCGAGCGGCTAGCGCTCTGACACTCGGTACCAAAGGTTTCGGGTTCGAGTCCCGGCTTTGCCATGGATGTTTGTAGTGGTTCTGAATCCACTTTAAACCGTAGGTCCCGGTCTAATAGGATCGTAGAGCGTAACGGGGGCCTTGTTACAGCGCGTCCGTGGCTTATCTTCAAGTTACATGCGCCCCCCTGGGTAATCCAAAATGAGTAACGTCTGTGCAGCACTTGCCTTAAGGCATCCAAGACAGCTGTCTCAGTGTTTGCCAGCTGCATTAGAAAAAAAATATTCAATGAAAGACTGTAATCATGATTTGAATCATGAGTTTATGTTTTAACTTATAAGTTTTATATTTAATGAAGGGGCCTGATGGCTGAGTGATTAGCACTCGGTGCCACAGGTTTTGGAATCGGGTCCCGGCGATGCCATGGATGTTTGTAGTGGTTCTGAATCCACTTTAAACCGTAGGTCCCGGTCTAATATGTAAGTAGATCATTGGATTTGGTTTGTCGCTCTATGGTCGTTTCGTGCACACGTAGGGCAAATTAGACCAGGATCTACAGTTTAACGTGGATTCCGAACCACTAATAAACATCTATGCGACCGAATTTGAAACCAGTGGTAACAACGGCCAGTAGAGCATTTGGCGTAGAGCTGGCATGTAAAAAGTCAGAGTCACGGAGACAAGTCAGACTTCCACCTACGGGTGCTCCATCACAACAGAAGCTGCCCCACTTTCTCTCCTTCCATGAGACCACATGAGTTCTTACACTTGGCCTAGATGTTTCTGTCTACCAAGTGGAATAAGAAACAACTACATATTTAATGAAAATTTTCTAAATGTGGAATTTTTCGTAGAAGTATCATCAAAAGCGTCGCATTTTTATATGTGACAAAAGAGACCGAATAAATATTTTCAGTTCTGAAACTACCTTAAATAATAATTTTCGTTTTGTATAATAAATATTAACAGATCAAAATTGTAAATTACTTAATTGTATTTTGGACACAATAAATTAGAAAAAGTGTCATCTTTGTTTAATTTTCAATTTTTTTACGAAAAAAATTCAATGACAACTAAAATATTCCTTTTTTAATACGCTTTTATTAGTTTCACCTGTATGTTTGTTTGTAACTGACTCTTTAGGCTCGATTTTGCCCTACTTTAAGCGATCAGATTTAATTTAACGCTGTAGACTTATCAAGGACCGACGACAATAAAATATTTTGATAAGTTTATTATCTCATCATGATTAGGATCGCCAGGATTAGTGATTTTATTTTAACTTACGAGGAGCAATTTAACCCATGTAGAATGAAAGTACTTAAGACATTCAAACCTACGTGGGACAGTGACAAAACGGATAACGCGCCTGACCACGGATCAGGAGATTCCCTGTTCGAATCTTGGCTGATTCGCATTTAGCCTTTGTTTTACTCAAAATTAAATTATTGTAAGAACTATAGTTCCAGTCCTCCGTAACGGGACCTCATTTAAATATTATAGTTTAAAAACACGGTTTCAGAGTTAATCAAACTAAAAAGTAAAAAATAATTGTTAACATAAGAATAAAATGACTGACGAGAAAATGAATGTCACTGTTCTAAAAGAGTGGGGTGCTTTGTGAGACATTTTTAAACTAACTCTGCATTTCGGCATGAAACTAGTGAAAAATTATAGCGATTGATCACGCTTTTAGAACAGTGACATTAATTTTCTCGTCAATAATTTTATTCTTATGTTAACAATTATTTTTTACTTTTTAATTTGATTAACTCTAAAAGCGTGTTTCTTAATTTTTAACTATAATTTATTTATTTCCTATTTTGGCAAGCTTATTGTCTAGATATTACTTGGTCTAGATGTTGCTGTTTATCAAGTGGGATAAGAAACAACAACATATTTAATGAAAAATTCTAGATTTGGAGTTTCTCATAGAGATACCATTAAAATCGTCGCATTTTTATATGTGACAAATGGAGACCGAATAAATATTTTCGATACTAAAACTATCTTAAATAATAATTTTCGTTCTGTATAATAAATATTAAGGGTTAAAATTTTAAATTGTAGTTTGAACGCGATATATTAGAAACAGGGACGCCATGTTTAAATTTCAATTTTTTTCGAAAAAAAAAAATTCAATGAAAGTTAAAATATTCCTTTTTTTCTTTTCCTATTTCGGTGAGCTTATTGTACTATTTTCAATCCAATTTATAATGCTTACATTCGCTTTGGAGAAACATCGGCTTTTCAAAGGGAAGCAACATACATATTTATGCAAATCTTGTCTCTCAAGAAAATTCTTTTCGCATTCAACCCGGCTACGCCATCTATTAACGACAGCAACACAAACATTTTTATGCATCTCTCTACTTCGATGCCCAAACAATTTTAAAAAGTTGAAGATGGTAAAAAAAAAAAAAAAGTATTAAATAAATAAATAAAAAATCGGTATGAGAGATAGGCATAACCGATATTTAAGCCCTAAATAAAGTGTTAAAGAAATAGAATAAACAAGAAAACTTCCATGCGGTAATTGTATGCATGAATCGGTGAGGATAAATCCTCTACTTTAAATGTAAATAAGAAAGTTCAATCTCAGTATCCCTAGGGGGATGGACTTTCCTTTACCCCCCCCCCCTTCCTTTCCCTGCTTCAATTCCATCCCATCTCTTTTACCCTTCTTTTCTTTTGTTGAAACTTAGCAAATACGGATTTTTAGATCATTTTTTTTTTTTTTGGTGGGTGAGGCCTTTTCTTCCACTAAAGAAAAACCTAGTTTGCTCTAAAACTGTGTGCATAATGTTGACTTTTACCTTTGCATACTTTAGTCTCCGCTTACGTAAGCGAAGTCCTAAGACGACTAAAAGAATAATAAAAAAATAAAAATTTCTTCAAAAAGTAAAGCGTCTCAAAAATACGGAGTTTCCAGTCGTATTAAAGATAGTGTATGAGAAAGAAAGCCGGTTAGAATTTAGACTGGAGCATCTATTTCCCTTTCTTTTCTTTCATTATAATATTCCTTTCTTTTTTTTTCTGTAATATGATCGCAGTTTCTGTTACGGAAAATAAGAAGGGATTTCGAAAGTGTTTCGTTTTGAGAACTGTATGTAGTGGATTATCTTTTAAAGTCAAGAGAGAAAAAAATTCAGGAGATATCTTTTTCATATTTCGCTACGGCGAAATTTAAAGAATACAATCTGGGCTGTTCGCTCGCAGAATCTTTTAGAGCTATCGTTTCGTAATCTTCCAAACTGGCAAAGATTGAATATCTGAGAAGAAGCATCAGGCTAAAATTGGACTGTTATTTAAGAAAGTTAATGCAAAATATTTTCCTGTTGTGTTAATGTTCTTAAGCAGATCACTTTGCTAGTTGCCTGATGGCCAGTTGGCTGGCACTAGCACTTTGGGGTTTCAGGTTCGAATTGTGGTGATGGCGTGGATGTTTGTTAGTGGTTCGGAATCCACATTAAACAGTAGGTTCCTGCCCTAAAGTGTACAAAAAATGACCGTGGAGCAACAAACCAAACATTGCTAGATACACTAGTTGTTGGAACTAGTAGTGAATGGAATGGTATATTTTGTCCATTCCACTTCTTTGCAGATGAAATTGGGTTTAAAGAAAATGTTACAAATGCTTAAGAAAGGTATCTTATTTTACTCTTCTTAACAACTAATAAAATATAATTGTAGGATTATTGATGGGAACAAATTTGTTAGATTTTTCTTTAATGAAAAAAGTGACTATTTTGTTTTAAAACTATCTGTGCAAAATGTCTAGCGTCAGTTTACTTAAAAATTATAAGATCACAAAAGGATGAAATTCCTTCAGAAGTAAAGCGTCTCAAAAATTCGGAGTTTCCAGTCTTATTAAAGAAAGTGTATGAGAAAGAAAGCCGGTTAGAATTTAGACTGGAGCATCTATTTCCCTTTCTTTTCTTTCATTATAATATTCCTTTTTTTTTTTTTTTCCTATGTGTGTAATACGATCGCAGTTTCTGTTACGGAAAATAAGAAGGGATTTCGAAAGTGTTTCGTTTTGAGAACTGTATGTAGTGGATTATCTTTTAAAAGTCAAGCAAAAAAAGAAAGAAAAAATCAGGAGATATCTTTTTCATATTTCGCTGTATCATATTCTGTTCATTCCACTTATTTGCAGATGAAATTAGGTTTAAAGAAAATGTTACAAATGCTTAAGAAAGGTATCTTATTTTACTCTTCTTAACAACTAATAAAATATAACTATAGGATTATAGATGGGAACAAATTTGTTAGATTTTTCTTTAATGAAAAAAAATGGCGAATTTGTTTTAAAACTATCTGTGCATAATGTCTAGCGGCAGTTTACTTAAAAATTAAAAGATGTCAAAATGGAGGAAATATTTTCAAATGTAAAGCGTTTCAAAATACTGAGTTTCCAGCCATATTAAAGAAAGTGTATGAGAAAGAAAGCTGGTTAGAATTTAGACTGGAGCATCTATTTCCTTTTCTTTCATTATAATAATCTTTTCTTTTTTCTTTCTATGTGTGTATAGTATGATCGCAGTTTCTGTTACGGAAAATAAGAAGGGATTTCGAAAGTGTTTCGTTTTGAGAACTGTATGTAGTGGATTATCTTTTAAAGTCAAGAAAAAAAATTTGGGAGATATCTTTTTCATATTTCGCTACGGCAAAATTTAAAGAATACAATCTGGGCTGTTTGTTCGCAGAATCTTTTAGAACTATCATTTCATAATCTTCCAACGGCATCCTTCCTAAGGCATGTAAGGCATGCATGTATAAAATACACAAGATATTAATGTTTTTTTTTTTTTTAAGTATCAATGATTCGTTTCGAAATCGTAGTCGAGTGGCAATGCTTAAGTTGCAAACAATAATTATTGAAATTTATTATTTCAACCATTGTTTTTTTTTTTGGAATGTTAAAATTTCAAAATTCATATTTATTTGATTAAATTATCATTATATATATCATTATCATTTTATCATTATTATTATAGATTCCTTATCATTTTATGCATCGCATACCTATTTCTAGTTTTTTAGCTGAACTATTGTGTTTCAAATTCTTCGGTATTTTCAAACTACTTAAGACAAGTGATTAATAAATGTAGTAAAAAAACCCAATTTGTCTATTTATAAATCAATTTTAGTTAAAAAAACAAACAGAAAAGAAGAGTTTAAAACTAATAACTTTATATAAAAAATAAACTCAACTGTACTATTTTCTCTAACGAAATAAAAAATAACTATGGAGTCATTATTTTTAATTTCCTATAAGAATAATCGTCGTCAAAACACAATAAAGCAAACTGCAATTATAATCCATTATCATTATCCTTTAGAACAAAAAATAATTATTTAAGATTTACTTTTTTTAATCGTTTTTTAACTCCAAGTTCCTTAATACTTTTCAAAGTACCTACAGTAAGATTATAATTTATAAGTTTAGTGCAAATAACTGTAATTCACGTTTATATATAAATAATTTTTTTACAGAAGCAAATAAATGTTTTTAAAAAAATCATCTCTAGTAAATTACGGTCTTAATAAGACGTAAAAACTACTGAATTTTTTTTTCATTGCAATCAATCCTTACATAATCTGAAGTTCTGATTCAAGTACCGTGATAACTTAAACAAACAGTAGGAAGAGCAAAATAAATATTAAAAAGATTTCTAATACAGTTTTTATCTCAACCGAAGAAAAATCCTTGATTATTTAATAATACTGAAGTCGAAGTATACCTCCATTTTTCTTAATCACTGCACATTATCATCTTTTTTGAGATAAGTTCTTAGCACAAAGAACATTCCTTTGTTTAAACGCAGCCATCATGAAAAACCGCTAAAGACCCAATCATTTAAAGCTCATTTTCATTCCCGCTAATATAAGATGGGAGTAATGGGTAGGAAACGGAAAAAAAAAAAAGAATAATAATAATAAAATCACTATTCATTAGGATTAAAACCTCCAACAAATACCTCTGTCATTTCTTTAAACACCTGCTTCGTCAGAGAATTCGTGCTGTTGCCATATCCGCGTTTCGAAGAAGGTTTCTTGTTTTCAAACGATATTGCGGTTTCTGCAGTTGGTATAGCCTTTTGTTTATTTCAGTTGATAGGGGGAAGGAATAAAAAAAAAAGAAAAGCAGATGAATCTTTTTATTTTTTTATTATTTTTGCCACACCTACTTTAGGGAGCCCTGCACAAATTACACGGACGTTAAGCTGTATTTTGAAAGTCCTAATGAATATGATTATTAAGCACGGAAATCTTTTTTCACAATGTTAAATGGTAGCCTTAAGTTTTAACTAATGTTCATTTTGTATAGTTCTTGTGGGGGTCAGTGACACTGATTAAGGTTATTTCACAACAGATGCATTGTCAAAAGATTATAATTAAATTGACCAACCAAGTCGAATTTTTATTATAATGTGTTGTATTAGATACTCTCTTTTATACATTAGGTTTTGTTCTTTTTTTTGGTTTAGAAAAAATTGAAATTTAAGTTGAAGAAAAATAGAAATAATTCATTTATTCAAATCTCTTCATACCTTATTTGAATAAACATTACAAAAGGTTCCTAATGAATTATTTGCAGAGTATATGTTATTTAAAGAGTAATAAAAATAAAATACGTTGATTTACTAAGACTTTATACATGTTTCTTTTATATTTCAAAATTAACAATTAATTTAAGCATTGTAAAATTTGGGCCCTGATGGCCGAGTGACTGGCGCTCGATGATACAGGTTTCGGGTTTGAGTCGCGATGGTGCCATGGATGTTCGTAGTAGTTCAATATTAACTTTTAATTTAAATTGTTCGTAGTGGTTCGAAATTAACTTTTAATTTAAGCGTTATAAAATTTGTGCCTGATGGCCGAGTGACTAGAGCTTGGTGCCACAGGATTCGGGTTCGAGTCTCAGAGGTTCCCTGGCTGCTCGTAATGGTTCGGAATCTACTTTAAACCGTAGGTCCCGGTCTAATATGACTGAAGAGTGTTGGGCGCAGGGCTGGCAATCCTACCCCGTAAAAAGAAAACGTCTCGTTTCGAAATCTGCCAGTAGGCAGACGACCTTGGACCACCATAGGGCTGTTGCGCCACTAATGATGATGATGTAAAATTCATATATATTTTTTATTTTTCAGTATATATGGTGAAAAGAGGTCTAATAACAAGAGTGTTGTGCTTCCAAGCTAAAAAAAAGAACTTTATAACTTGATGAATAATGCTGGATCGAAATCTTCAGTGTCTACATCGAAAAAAGGTACGATAAATCCGTAAGTTAGAAAAATTCCTTCTCTTTGGAATAGAAGGAGGAGGATACAAACTCCCAAGATACTACTCTTGTGAGTATTCGAACTAAATTCTGGTGGCAAAATATAGGTGCTATGTCGCACATTAAGATAATGCTAAATCAGTTATATACTTGCCATCAAAAGCGCAAATGACTTCATAACAAAATGCTTGGTATTGGGAAAACCATATTATTTTCAATATGCATATAGAATGTTTTTTTCCCCATATTTCACAATAATGAAGAACATAAAGCTAAAATTTTTGATACTCTTTCAATTGCTTCAGATATTTAATTTTGAGAACAATTTAATGATATTTTCAGAAAACTAATCTTCCTTGCGAATAATTGTTTTCTTGAGATTTTTTTTCAAGTATTAAACGAATGTGAACTAGTTTCCTTCTAAAATTTATTAAAGTTGTCTTATAAATGATATAAAATTTCCTTATAAATTAATATCTTGCCGTATATATTATATATTTATTTCCTTATATATTGTAATTTTCCTTATTAATGTTACTAGGAAATATTGTACCTTTATAAAGAAGCTGCAGTAGAGCTCTTACTACATTTGAGAAATAAAATGGAGTTCTAAAAATATCCTAATATTGATCGCAATATGTATATTAATATTTCTTTTTCTAATATATGTCGAAGAATTTTGAGAAGGTAAGAAATTCATAAACATAAGAAATTTTCAACAATTTTCTGTATTCAGATAATTGCATTTCCCCCCGTTTTGTTTGCTCAGTATGATCAAAGGAATTTCTATTTGACTTTGAACTTTAAAATTTCTATAATACTCTAAAAATACTGCAATATTTAGAAATGCTGAAATCTTTCAAAAAACAGCGATTTTCCTAGCAATCGAATGTTTTTTTAATATTTATTGTGAATTGAAAAAGTTATAATTTCATCCGAAGCAAGTGTTTATCTTTGCTTCAGTAAAGTGAAAAATAATATTCTATTTTTTGTTATAAAAGTCATTTAAAAAGTTTTTAAAATTATTATATAGGAGGCGTTTTAATTTTCAATCGATTATTAAAGCTATTATTGCACATATTTCACAGATTAAAGACTTCGTCTGAATGAAAATAATTTGTCTATAAAATTAATTTCTTTGTTTTCAAATTATTTTTTAAAAAAATTGTTGATATTTTTTAAAAAGTGAATGTACTATCATGAAGTTATTCTTTATGCAATTCATCTGATTAATATTTGATTGAAACTTATAGAAGTTATTTGCGAAATAAATTCTTGTCCATGTAGTGTTGTGGGTTGGGCAGCTGGATTGTTGAAACTTGAAACACAAGTTTGAGAACACACAGCTTTATTTACACACGTACAAGCAGCACATAAGTACAATATTTACACATTTAAAGATATATACTTATTACAGATGTGTGGAAGGATTCCACTTCTAAGCCAAAAATAAAGATATTCAAGTACGCGCTGGATGCGCGAAATATACTTCTTCTCCGGGTGAGAGTCTGTAGACCAACTTATACGCAGATTCATCAAATACATTTCTTCTCGAGATGAGAAACTATAAAATAAACTTTTCTCAACAGAAATGCTTGATTGCGCTGTACTAAACGTTTCTCAGCGGAAGCGCCGGTTGCGCTGTACTTCCTCTAAGGGTGAGAGTCTCGAGGCCTACTGACCATTTCTCCTGAATGCCATAGGGGCGCTCTTGTTGTGTGTAGGAGGAGCACGGTTACATCCATAAATAAAGTGCAAAATATTCTTGTTTATAATCAATTTAATTTTAATCTAATAGCAAATAAAATAACTATATTTTAGTTATTTTATTTGCTATTAAAGACCTATTTGCTATTTTATTTCTTATTTTATTTTTTTACAATCCATAATTTAGAATATTACAAATTTAAAAAAAATTAATTTCATAGGAATTTCATTAACATTTTGAGCATCAATTATTAAGGTAAGAAAATTTGTTTGTAGCAATCAAATTAGAAAAACAATTGAAAAGTGTGTCGCTATTAAAATAATAATTAATATATTAATAATAAATCAGAGTATCATATGATCTGAATTTGTAAGTGATTAATATAGAACTGCATAGTAAATGAAAAATCTCTTATTATTAAAGTTTATAAAAACATCTATAACTTCAATGAAGCTTCATTTTTTTAAACTTTTATTTTTATTTTCAGTGTAAATCGAAATTGAATCATTCGTGGTTTGAAAAATATTTATTCAAGAAAAAGCAAATTAAAATTTGAAAGGAATTAATGAACAACAGCATTAAACTACGTCGAAAACTTAAATTCTGTAAAATTCTCGAAAAATTCTGCAATTATTTTGTAAACTCAATGATATGCGATTTTTTTAATGTATTTAATAAAGAAATATCGTCATAATTCTTCAGAAATTGGAAAAAAATATACGAGTTCTTAGAAATATTAAATGAAACCGAATTAAGAATGATATGATATACCTTACATTAAACGGATCTCACTTAAATTATCTCAATATGATGTTTACAAAAGCATTTTCACTTACAATAAATTTTTTTTTATTTTACACTTAATATAAATTTTTTTAAAATATGTTAAAAAAAAAAAAAACCCAGATCTTCTAAGTAATTTATTTCCTTTCATATAATTTACGTAACTACTGTCTCTCCATATATATTTACTGCAATTTTCCTTATTATGTCCTGTTATACATAACATGACACCACAATATTTATTTACATACTCATTATGGTAATTTGAAGTCTTTATGATAAATATATTTTAAATTCACTTAAGTAAAAGAACCTTTCATTACGTTTTTATCGTAAGATTTCTTTCAATTCAGTTTTCTATATCAAATCTATTGCACTACAAAAGAGTTCTATTTTTTTTTTTTTTTTTTCACAAAATATGATTTATCAGCAGAACAGTAGATAATGACACTGTTCAAAAGAGATTTATATCCTAAATTGAGCAACAAAAAATATATACGCACATATATATATATATATCGAGGTGAGGCTTTCCATCCATTTCTGCAAATAGTTGGGGACATAGAATGAAAATAATAGACAACAACAGCAATTTAGGAGCTGTTTGGCCCTGATGACCCTTGGAACGATTGCATTTCCGGAGAAGAATCTCACATTCCTTATTTAAGTTAAATTACGCTTATGGAAGCTGAGGGGGAAAAAATCGTTTGGTGCTTCTTTTCGCTTCACTTCAATGTTTTGTGGTCGAAAAAAATGATCTGCTGTCTGATAAAACGTTTGCTTTTAAAGAGGAGATATTTCTGACTGTCATGTTAACAATTTATCTTTTTCAGCATTTTAACAACTGTTAAAAATTTATTTCTCTCCGCTATTCTCCTGTTGGCACTTTCTGGATTATGTTTCTCGGAAAATATAATTGGGAAATACGAGTGAAACGATAAACCGCAAATCCTTTTTGCTTGACGTTTCTAGGAATGCTTTTTTTTTTACAATTGATTGTTGTAGGATATGCCTATAAATTGGAATGAAAATAGCTTCCTTATGATGTATTGCGATGTTTGTTTGGTCGTAAATTATTGTCTGAAATTATTCTGAGTCAAAGTTTCTACTAGTGAGAAGAATTTTAAACATTTTTCTGTTAATCGATTGCATTTTAATGAAAAACCGCAAATGTTTATTGCTGATCAGTTTTTAAAAAAAATCATATATAAATAAAATTTCTTTATCTTATATAAAATTTTGTTATTTTTATACGAGTTTAAAAATTTAGAATAGCAACACCATTATTATTAGAATAAAAGAAGAAACAGAAATTAAAATGGAGAATCGTTGCCATTATTTTAAAAATAACTTAATTGAAATTATAATGCTCATAAGTTATTACTTTTACAAATTTTGAAATTTCTTAAGATGTGAAGAAAGTTTTTTAATTTTCTGATATAAAAATTGCATTATGAACAGAATTATAGATATTATTTGAATTAAAAAATTCTTAAAAAGTTTTCATGAACATAAATGAACATTAAAGCAGGAATTCCTAATTTCTGGGAAAAAATTCTTGAGGTTTTCGAATTTTATGAGTAAATTAGATCAAAATTTATGAAAGATAGAACAAAATTTTCTCCTTTTTCTTTTGTTTCTGAGATTCAATATTTTTCGTAAAAATCAAATTAATTTTAAGAATCTAGTTAATATAAAGCATTTCCTTTTGATATTAAATAAAAGTTCTACATTTTTGTTACAGTAATATATTCCCCCAGTTGAAAGATATGACATTTTTTCTGATTTATAATTTCACATTACTCCTGATAATGTTATAAATAAAGACTTCCATGCAATGATGAGAGCCCTGGCCATTTTGGATAAAGGGTTAATTATAGTTGAGGGTAAAAAGGGTATAAAATGATATAAAGGGTTAATTATAATTGAGGGTAAAAAGGGTATAAAATGATATAAAGGGTTAATTATTTCTCGAGTTCAATACGCCACTTCAAATGTAATACTCCAGTTTTGCCATGGTACACTGGGTTGATAATACCTTTGTTAAGCTACTTTAATAATATATGCTTTATTATACTGATAATAAACCTTTTTTTTATTTATTTACTTTGCCTTTAGAAAACTTTTTTTATTATAATTATACAATAATAAAGCAGAAGGATTTCGATGAAAGAATTAGTCTTCATGCTTTGTGATTAATAAGTATATCACAAATTGATGTCAATAAAAAAATAATTTTATTGTATATCTTTGTGTTAAAAATCAATTGTCATTTTCCATGTTTGGATTTAAACCAAATTTTGGTGTTTTATACTTCAATCCAATCAACTTATATGCATTTAAAGGTTACTTTTAAATAAGTGAAGTTATAAAAATACGCTCATTTTGTCATTTAGCGTATTGATATTGAAATTTCAGGAATTGTATACGTTCACAACTATATGAATTAATTAAAATAAACTTGTGGGAGATGTCCAAAAATTTACAAATTTCTTTGTTTCACTTATTGAATGGAGTATTTATTATAAACTACACATATTTGTACAACTGAATTAGCGCCTGTATGAAGTCGCCGTAATCTGAAAATGCTGCCTATCTTAATTTGCAACATAGTCTACTGGAATTGGTCTAAGTTTTTTTTAACAGTGAGGATAAATAAAATCAAAATTTATAGATAATTATCATTAGATAATTATTTAATTAAAATTGAAAAAAATAAATAAAATTCAGTGAACTACATAAACAAAATTATTTTAAATTTGAAGTAAAAATAATACTTTTAAAAGATAAAAATATTTTCAAACTGTTCAAAAAAGGTTATCAATAAGAAGCTAAATATACTTAAAATATCAAAACCTTATAATGAATTTTTTTTTGTTTGATCAGTGGACAGTATTTTCATTGAACTACATTTTTCAAATGAAATATAGTTCTTTTAATCTTCTTCTTTATATTTAATATGAAAGAAAACTCTTCAAATTCAATTAAAAGAAAGGGTATAAGATCCAGCAGTTTGATTTCAACAGAAAATGAAGTTATTTTATACTATTTGATCACCTAAAATCTTTTTTCTTCCTTAGAAGATTTGGTTTGTCGCTCTGCGGTCATTTTTATGTGCACTTGAGTTAATTAGACCGGGACCTATAGTTTAAAATGGATTCCGAACCACTAACAAACATCCATGCCATTGTTAGAATCCATAGTACGATCCTTCAGAATCAGAGATTCTGATTTTGTAATATTTAAAGTTGATTTCTATGGTAAGTAGTAACAAATTTATTCCTTTAAGCTGATTTTGAACCTTTGAAACAATTACAATTGTCTTCTTTTTCTTACATCGATAGACTGTATGTTCTACAACCCCCATCCCCCAAGCCTCTAATAGCTCATTGGAACTTCAAGAAAGACTGTTTATGCTTCTCATTTCCGTGTAGAATGGGAGAAAAAGGGAAAATTCTCACTAGGCAGTGTGACCTTTGATGCAAGAAATTTACACTCAAGAGCTAAAACATTATGACCACCTGTCAATAACGAGTTGGCCCACCACAGCTTCAACCCGCCTTGGCATGGATTAATCGTCGTCTTTACAGGATTTCGGAGTGCCCTGGCCCCAAAGGGGCCTAAAACTCCTATCTGCATCTGAGAAACATTGGTGAAGGAAAAAACATTGATAGTTAAAAGGAGGTGAAGTGATTTAAGAGCAATGTCCCATGTTAAAATCTATATTAAAAATATAAGCAAAGAAAAAATTAATAAAATAGCTAATAACAAGGAGAAAAATAAAATAAAAAACAAAAATTAATAAAATAAACAGAACAAATAAAGAATCCAAAATTTAAAAGGAATCTACAGTAGGATGGGATTTTCGTTGCTAGGAATGAAGACACCAGATGTCATGACGACAACTGAGCCAGTTCGTCAACCAAGTTGTGAAGAACAGCCCTTGTTTAGCGGAAGATGGAAATCGCATCCGGAAGATTACCGATTTCATCATTCGGGATGTGTTCAAGATTTGCATAGAATTTTTCTGCAAGTTGAGCAAATTTTTGAATAGGGGAGGGCAAGACAGTTCCTAAAATACCAAGGAGAATGTAATCATTCTTAAAATTTTATTTTCTATTCTTTTCACGTGCCTTGGAACCCCAAACTGGGCCATATGTGATGATGGGACGCAAATAGTACATGTAAATAATTAGTTTATTATCCAAGGATAAGAGGGATTTTCATTAATGAATGGATAAAGCATGCGTATAGAAATATTATATTTACGTTTAATGTGGTCAATATGATTAGAATATGTTAGCTTACTATCAAGGTATACTCCTAAGTATTTAGTATTGTTAGTCCAATTAATTCGTTGGTTAAATAGGGAAACATTAGGCGGAGGAATTTTTGCGTCTCTACAGCTTGTATTTTTTTCTACATTTATTTTAATTTTCGAGTAAGCCAAGCTTCAAGTTGCTTGAGATATTGATTTAATTTAATAGTGAGATCCTGAATGTGGTTAGAAGAGACAGCGATTGCTGTGTCCTCTGCATATAAACTGAGGTGTACGTTGTTAGTAATATGAATATCATTTATGTAAAGATTAAACAGAAAGATTTGGGGCACGCCTGCATTGATATCTCTTAGAAATAGTTATTGATTTTAACAGAGAAAGATCTATTATTGAGATAGGATTGGATTAAAAGAATAATGTAGAGTGGAAATTTGTAAGCGTGGGCATGGATTAATGCCACCATTTAACACCAGTTAAATACCACTTCCACCTGATCACGTGCCTTCCACGTCATCCAGGCGAGTTCATTGCAAAATGTAGGATGGTCATACATACGCTTCACTTACATAAATATACTTCAAACGTCATCAAATCGTAGCTGTAACCTAATAACAATTATGATACAAAATAAGATTATCATCTCTTCAGCAAACATGAATATTAAAGATCGTAGGAAAAATGTCCTCTCTTTTGATTTCACCCGAATTCTTAAATGTATATCTTTTTTTCACTAAAATACAATTCATTCAATACACATTTTATAAAAAAAAAAATAATAAATCGTGTAATCATTACCAATATTTAAAATTTATACTCCGTACAAAAAAAAAAAAAAAAAAAAAAATGTGCAATAATGTTTTTATTACCATCATAATCTCAACATTTTAAAAATAAATTAATCGAAAAAAAGTGAAGAAATATAATTATACATGTATAATTATTTCTCATTAAACTTGGAAGCATAAATTTACATTATATTAAATATAAATTAAAGTAATTCTATGATTTTATAGCTTCATGTTTTTCTTATACTTAAAAAAAATGAAATTATAAAAGATTTACATCTAAAAAATGTATTCAGTGGGACGATTTTTTTTTTTTTTTTTAATTAACAGCACAGACATTTTTGTTTCTGTAAATTAAAAAGTCAAAAATAAAAATTATCAGAAAATTAAAAAAAGACAAACTTTATAGTTCTTAAAAAACATTATTACGAAGAATTCCAAATTTAGTCTCTCGCCTCATTTTCTGAAATATATATATATGAATTAAATATTAAAAAAAAAGGACATGCAATGAATTAGGCGTGGTAATTCATTCTTTTTTTCTTGGTTCTCGTCGTTGATATTTTTGTTTCTCTTCTTTTTCAGCTTATTAAAAATTATTTGGTTGTATATAGGAATCCAGTTTTGTAGTATTTTATTAATTAACTTTTAGAATTCAATGTTTCGAGATAGAATGCATTTTTTAACAGCAATCGAAATGTGAAAAAATTTAATCTTAAATTAACACTGTAAAAGCAACAACGCCACCTATCGTATTTCATTCAAACTACTCTCTAAACACTCCTGTCACTAATAAGAACAAACTGTAAGATTTTCAACTGACCCAGTTAAGTAGTTTTTGAATTCGTAGGGCATACACATACGATCATAACCTTATTATAATTTATTAATAGAGCATTACTTATATAATTTTTTTAATATGATCAAAAATGCTCTATAAAACTGAAAAAATGTTTTATTAATTTTATGCCACGGCTATAAAAACAGAGGTTAATTGGTATAAGGTACAACAAAGAATAGATCGAATCGATATAAACGAATCATCCACGGATTCTATGAGGTCTTATATTTTTTTTTTTTCTTGAGCCAATAATCACACCTGTGGGTTCTATGGAGTTCCGGACTGTAAGCAGGAAATTAGGATACTTAAAATAAAATACAATGCATTTTTTTACCATCTAATTAAATGAAACACGAAATAGGATTCTTCAAAATAACGACGTTAAGGATTCAAGTATGGGAATGAAATTACTTCGGAAAAAAAAATTATATTCTACGCCGATTTAAAAAACTGAAGCATGCCTTAATTGGACGATTTTCATGGTATAAAAAAAAAAAAAGAAATTTTTGTTTATTTCTGTAAAAATGTATAAAAAGTAAGGGAATTTATAGATTTTTTTTAAACAATGATGCGATATTTGTTTAATATATATAGTCATATCAACATTAGTTTTTCTCGTAATAAAATAGAGCATTCAAAAGGATTTTCAATTTTAAGTCAACATGCTCATATACTTCGGCAATCAGTTTGGCTATTCCCTCATCGAACTGTACTGTACTTGTGTTGAGAAATTTGTGAATGAGAGCCCTTATACATTTTCACAGATATATAAGAATTGATTTATTTGGTATGTTGAATAAGTATAGGAACTTATAAAATGATTTTTATATATGTATATAATTTATATCTGATTTATATTGTAGCTTGTATCGGGCAAAATCGCAGAATAGGGATCGTTGGCTTCAAATATGCTAGATTTGGGGTCAAAAAATCTTTCCGTCAAAGTGTGCCAAGAAAAAGATTGCTGTTGTAAGTGAAGAGAATTGCAAGTACAAGAAATCCGAGTTACTGCATTTGGCAACATATCGCTCAGTTGGCGCCACAACAAAGTCGCCGAATCCCAAACGCCCCTATTTTGAGATTTGATCGTATCATGATGCTTGTTAGATTAGAAATTTTCCTTCTGATGAATATATATAATACTCACTTATTGATTACAAGCAATTTTAACCACTTTAGAATTTGTTTTAGACAAGCCAGGGTCTTATAGCTTATCATATCAGATGATAGCTTGACTACTATTTGTTGATTGTCGATATTATTGGATCGAAGGAAAAAAAATCCCTATTATACAATAATTTTCAAAACAAATGCTTCACTTTTTTAAACTTTAAATAAAAAAAAATGTGTATTTCTTAATTTTTGTCGTTTCTTTATTATCAACAATTATTTTTTTATATTTTAGGCTTTTTTAAGTGAATTATGTATACCATGTTAATTATTATTATGTAGAAACTTATAATTTAATCAACTATATTTTACTGTTTCTTTATTTATGTGAGAAAGAACCATATATATGTTATTACATATATCTGCTTAATAAATATATGTATCCACAAATACAATTAATGTGTTAATACGAAAATATATAAACTGTCTTTTTGAAGTAATATAAGGAAAAAGAACAAAGCGCTAAGGCCAAAAAAGAAGTGAGGTGTTGGTCTTAATGTTTCGTAGAAGCGCTCTTTATTTTATAACTACTCTATGGTATTTCTAGGGGTTTTCTTATCTCTCTTTATGTTTTTTTTTTATCTCTCTTTATGTACTTAATCTATTGGGATTCATAGATAATAAATTTTTAATAGACTTTATTCCTTGTATTTTATTCTGTAATAATTTGAAATTCATTTTATACGTTAAGATACGTTATAAAATCTCAAGATAATGATTACCTCTCTTACAAGAAATTCAAAGAATCAAACTAAAAAATAATTTACATTAAGAATAAATATGATTAAAACTGAATAGATATAAATATAATAAAACAAATTGAAAATAAAATTTTATTAAGTGCTAATATTGGTAGAACACTTCCATTTTCTAAGCAAATTGGTATGAAACTTTCCTGTTTACTAAACAACTGTGGAAGAGTAAATTTTCAAGAACTAACTGGGTGAAAGAAAATACTAACCCAGCTGTCGTTAGTTAACAATATCCCTAAATTATCCTTTTTGTTCATTTTCTCTCTATTCTATAAAACCTGCAATGTGAGCTACTTTTCATAGGTACACTTCCGCCTCCTGTATGTTGAATCATTATACTAGTGTTGAAAGTTCAACTTCTAATTACAAAAATAATACATCAAATGTGACTTCCAGATTCAGCATTCAATACCAATCATTAATTATTGCTCTGAAAATTGCCCTGGTTGAAATATAAAAACCACTAAATCATTCAAAAATTTGCCACCCATCAACGTTTTAAGAAATCAGAATCCAAAACATTTTACTGACTGACGAAGACTAAGCTTCTAATTATGGCTTACGTAAGCGTCATCATCACTCACAGACCCGAAGGCAAAAGCAAAAATCAGCAAGGGAAGCCACTACCAGTCAGCCAATAATTGTCCTAGGCCAAAACAAAGCCACCTGATACAGTTAATTAAGATCCAGGGAAAGTGAAACAGTCGATAACAGGGTAGTGTGATTGATGAGACAGATCGCTAGATCGCGTTATTGCTGGAACGGTGTTTGGTAACTAATGTTTATGGAAGCATAATACGGATGAGTGGACTTTCGCTTAATAAGTAAAACAGCGTGTGCAGGTAAGATTAGTTATTATGGGGACACAGGATCGAGTATTAATCGGGATATCTCGACGATTTTTCATAGTCACCGGGAGATGGTGCAAGTGACTCACTCGATTTACCCATTATGTATCGAGAGTTATTTATTCCTCTTTAACGACGAAAGCCGATAAATAGACTTAAGAAGAAGAGTATTGAATATTTTCAGAAGTTATGGAACTTTATAAATTTTTTCTGTGAAATAGATGTGATACATTTTTTGAAATTCTGGTGACAGTTCCAGTTAAGATATCTTTATTTTTAACCTTTAGCTGCATGAATTCTTAAATCTTATCTCTCGCTTTTTAGTGTGAGTTTATGTCTATTTACTTACAGCATGGAAATAATATTTTGATAATGGTAATAAAACTAATCTAAAAGAAGCCGAGCACTTCTTTTTCCCATATGAGACATATATTCATCTAAAGTTTTCTCGATTTGTGCGAACAATTTTTCTTAAGAAAAAAAAAGTTAAATTTTAATAACAAATTCCATGTTATTTAAATCATATTAATGACACAATCCACACATCTATATAATCTTTAATAACAGATCATCAGTAAAATTAATGTTAGTACTACGGTAATACAGGGTGATCGCAAAGGCTTTCCCTAATTATAAAAATTTATTGTGCGAAAACTATAATAATTACACATATTTTGTTTGGATACATTGTAAGTTCTGTTATAAAGTTTTTAATAAGTCCACTCAATTCAGTTGATTTCAACGTATGTCCCCTTGATAGCTCGAAAAATTTAAAAGCTGTTCTCACCAAGTGTTCTTTAACGTGTCATCTTTAACAGTACATACACCATCTTTTACTCTAGTCTCCAGTTCTTCAACGTTAGCAGCTGGCAAGGCAAGGATACTGTCCTTGATATAATCCCAAAATAAAAAGAATAAAAAAGAAAGAAAGTTCATATCAGAAGGTCACAGTGTAGGTCCATTCTTTTCAATCCACCTGCTCGGAAATATATCCACCTCCCATAAATTTCTGATAATGGTTTTTTCTTTAATTTGCATTAAATATCAATTGAAGGCACTTCTTTAAAAATATTTGTGACTTTGTTTTGGAATGTTAATCTAAAATAAATAATAATGGTAAAATCTCTTACTATCGAAAACATTTGTCATTCATTTAATAGCTTACAAAAAACATTTTAGCAATTACACAATATAATAATTCTAATTCTTTCAAGCTGCATTTACATAGAGAAAAAAAATGTCAGAAAAAATTATTGAACAAATAACTACTGATTCATTATGTGCTGAGAATGAAATTATTTTTCTCTAAGAGAATTTTGTTTAATAATGCGTGAAAACATATAAAATTTCTTAAGCTTCTGAATAGTCTACTCATCGTATTCAATTGATTGTAGTCAATCATTGTGCACAGTAAAAAGGCTTCATTTATTGACAAATTATACTTTGCAATTTATGAAATAGGATAATTTAGGCCAGGCATTGTGTGAGAAATAGTTATTTTTGTTTCATTAACATTCTGGATTTTTAAAATAATATTATGGTTAAATGACGATGTTATGTACTTATCTGAACCAATGGCTCTCGCTTTTAAGCATAATAA
This sequence comes from Caerostris darwini, assembly GCA_021605075.1. NCBI lineage: Eukaryota > Metazoa > Arthropoda > Arachnida > Araneae > Araneidae > Caerostris > Caerostris darwini. The sequence continues at coordinate 225,978 of BPLQ01004844.1, forward strand.
AAGAACAAGGAGAAATAGCATTTAAAGTACAAGAATTGTGTTCTCTCTCTCTCTCTCTCTCTGATTTGTTTATATCTTCTCAGGAGAAAAAAACAGTCATTCGAGCATTAAATTTAATAAATAGTTATTGCTTCTTGAGACTAAAGATATAAATGCTTGTGTTGGACGAAATCAAGCCATCACTATTGTTTGGTTTGTCGCTCTACCGTCATTTTTTGCACACTAGGGCTAATTAGATGGAGAATTACAGTTTAAAGTGAATTCCGAACCACTACAGCATCCGTGCCACCGCCAGGATTTAAACCTGTAGCAGTAAAGGCCAGAACTTCTGTATTCAAAACCGCCAGTATGAAAATATGGCATTGATTAATGTAGGACAAACGAACTAATCGATTTGAAGAGTTAAAGCAGCCAAGGTCTCACTTTTGAAAGGAACAGTTCGTATAGAATTCTTGGTAGAATGATTCGTAATAACTAATTCAAAAAGATTAAATTCAAAGTATAATTTGTCGAATGATCTGAAATATACTCCGCAATATGTAACACACTGCCCGTGTAACTTGTTGACAGTGCTCGCTAACGCAAGTCTCAATGAAAATAGCAATCTCTTAAAGGTAAATGGGAGGTCATTCGGAATGAATGGTTGTGGGATAAAAACAGTTTTAACTTTTCCCTTTCCTGTTAAAATGGTCGTTTTAATCACATTGCTCTGCATCTTCTTTACACATAGCCTTGTGTTATTATAAAGTTTGGGGGGTTGAGGTTCCGTAGTAAAATTATTGGAAAACCCACATTAAGTAAAAGGCGATGTGTGTGTGGGGAAGAGCAATCCACTCGAATAATGTGGGTTTAGAAAGGTTGAGAATGACGATCTCTTCGGCATCTACTACGATATCGAAAGCTTTGTATTCAGTGACTATGCCTGGTAGCTTGGCAAGTATTTGTTTCGTTATTTCATGGATGCCCTCATTTTTAACAGCAAGAATAACTCTCTACCTCAACCAGTTTAAATTTAGTTCATTTTACATCTGTAAACTCTGCGACGGAAGACATTTACAAAAATTGGATGGCAGTTACATCTTATCTTAACACTGCCAATCCGTTTTCTCTGACTTGCAATACATTGTCACATATAGTAGAAATTGTCATATTTATCGATTTAACCAAATTACTGCTGAAAAGAAAGATCACCTACCTTATTGATCCAGCATAATTATAATCCTATTATGTAAGAGTTATTTATTAAGAAAGGAGAATACTTAAGGTTAGATAATTTCCTAGAAGAAAGACTTTTCGAACTGCTGTTTCATTACCCAGCAACGTTGATTTTTCCTATGCATGATATAATAATGATTTCCTATATGTGATATAATGTTGATATTTCTGATCTATTTTCTCTTTTCAAATTAGCTGATCGGTACCCGGTTGATTAGCTGTCCCTGATAGTGCCTGTCTACAGAAAATCAAATATTTTTAATTTCCATTCATGGAATTAAAGTATTTATGAACATATTCATTACCTTAAATTTACAGCTGGCTTTATTTTTAATGTTTCCAATTAAATTCTATATTTTAACAAACACTCTGATAATAATTCATGAAAATTTTTTCCTGATTTCGATAATTTTGACGTTAGTTTTGATAAATTTTAAGAGAAAATCTCAATAGTAGATGCAAGTGATAACGATTACGAATTGTGATTTGATAAATTATAAAGAAAAAATGTGAATAAATATTTATAAATAAAAAAAAATTAGAAAAATATAAAGAATCCTATTTAACAAAATGTAACTTTTAGAATGTAACTTTTGTTAACAGAATGTATTTAAAAATATTACAATCTCAATACTTTCAAAAATTGAATAAACGAAACAATTAATTTTAATTAAATTAACTTGTTTTAAAATTTATTTTAAACTAAAGAAAATTTCTAATTCAAGCCCCCAGATGGCGCTCAATCGGAAAAAAAGAACTAGAACTGTTCGTAACTAGAATATGTTCGTAATGTTTAAACTAAAGACAAGATCAAAGAATAATAACTTAAGATGAACTAAATAGAACGTTAAGTGTCTTAGTTTTAATTTACATTGGAACATCGTATATATACATACATACAAACATTCATTTTTGTTTGTTGCAATCATTTGTCTGTCTGTGGGAAATTTGAATTTCTTGCACATAAGCTTTGGTTGTCCAATTTGTAAAACCATAAAAAGAGAGAATGTTCTATTTTCAGAAGCAGACAAACGTTTGATATGACTTTTATGCAACATTATAAATGTTCATGATTTCATGTCGGCCTACAGAATAAATTTATATAAAATTTCTCTTATTAATAAAGCAAAACTTCAGTCTGATAGGTGGTTACCAGCAAATTTAATGCTTTACAGAAGCCTAGATAAAATCAAGTCTCATTTCAATTAAATTACTTTCTATTTTAAATTTGACAAATAGATATCATCAATAAATTTACTGCACCTAATTGAAAATTCAATTACTTAGTAAATGTATACAATTTCGAAACAAAAATAGTTTAAAAATATATGCCATATTGTCGGAATGAGAGAATATTTAAGCATACTTTATTTTTATTTAATTATTTACATTGATGTTTTTATTTATTTATTTATTTATTATTTTGGCATCATAAGTTTACAATTTTATACCGTGAAAGCAATGTTTCTTTTTTCAAAACAGTTTTATTTTTTGATTATTTATTATTTTAATCTCTTGTTTGTTCTTTAATTTAATTATCTTAATTTTATTTATATTTTTAAACTTTAGTACTAATCATAAATGTTGTTGCTATTATCGTGTCCATGGGTTTAAAATATTATTATCAAAGTTAGATCAAGTCAAAAGTCTTCACGATAGCGGCCGCTAGCAATGGCGCCGCTTCACTATACAGGACTTCTCTTAAGTTGGCCTCCATTGGAACCATACCCAATTGCAAAACATGGGGAGTGAGTGCTGGGTACTCTATAATGTGTTTAGGTGTTAGGAAAGCGTTGAGGCAATTTCTGCAGGGGATGTATTTCCTGGTTTTGTCTGGGAGAATCTTCATCCCTCTGTAATGATTAGTTCTGAGTCTGTTAATAACTGATGTCAACTTCCTAGGGCAGTTGAAGTCAATGATTAGTGGCTTCTTAAAGTTATGAGGAATTAGTCGGCTTTTGGCAACTGCGTTAACATCTGCAAGTGTGATGGTAGTCCTGGATTGATCATTGTCCCTGGGTTCTTTGGCTAAAGAGTCATCGCATTCGTTGCCCTCAATGTTGACATGTGCAGGAATCCATTGAAGATGACACGATTTGCCTCTACAGTGTAGAGTCTCGAGCAGAACATTTATCGCAGAAGGGATGTTAGTATCTCCATTTTTAATTACTTCTAGAGCCGACTTGCAGTCAGAAAAAATCACTAACCCATCAATGAGGCCTGAAAAATTTGAGTCATTTAGATATAAAGCAACAGCCTCTTTAATTGCTATGAGCTCGCTGGTGAAGTTGAAGCTATCAGGCCTGTGTTCCTTTTATGATGGTATTTACTTCCATTTGGAAGTAGGAAGAAAATGCCTATACCTCCCTTATTGAGGAATTTGTCAGAGGATCCATCTGTGTATGCTATTGCAAGATTACCTTGTGAGAGCTTATCTATGATATCAAGGCCTTTTTGTTTGAGAATGTTGGAGTCTACTAATCATGAATGTCTTATAGGTTTTTAGAAATTACAAAATAGTCGTCTGTGGAAAAAAGTAATACATTTATTGTATAGATTTTAGGTTTCTTCTTTTTCATCCCGGTCTCCGTTTAAATAAATAAATCTTCTATTTAAATGGCATTCAACATGATCGCTAAGTTATCTTATAACATTCTTAATGTAATTGACTTAGTTTAAAATTACCGGTTATTGAGAGATTATTTTCAAAACCATTTGTTGACAATTTGTTAAAGGGGGTTTAATAATAAGTTAAATAATTAAAAGTAAGTCTCGTCGTCACTTTTGGAAAACAGCAGATTTTTGGCTCTATCCTATTAATTTAGGGATTCCCTAATTTTTTTTTATTTTAATTTAAACCAAGAGCTCAAGCAATCAATGGCTTTGTTTACAATTACAGATGGAGTATTTTGGAATATTCTTGGAAGGCATAAATCACGAGTTTCATAAGTTGTAGGATAGTTTTCGATTTGCATGTGTTAAGTGTGGCTTCAAATCAATAAAGTGATTGAATTTGACTTTGAGTTCTACTTTCCAAAACAGAGAGAAATAAAACAAAGATGATAGAAGAAACCAATTCAGTTATGGTGTTACATGCATACTAATAGAAGAGCCCGTCAATTTTCTAAATAGAGGCTGATGGAAGACCCTAGAAAATTACTCACAGAATATAGCCGAGAAGCCAAGTTTAACTAATAAGAAGAATGATGTGTCTAGGTGATATTTATTTCTTCCTCGATAGTACCACGAAATAATGGCACCAAAACCACTAAGATATCCTAAATTGCTAAGAAACATTTAAAGTCGACCTGTGAACTTTTCAGTGATCACCAGAAGCACACAAGAAATACTGAGAAAAAATTGATCTTTTAACACACACACTCAATTTTACGGCACCTAAACTAACCCAACTTTTGCTCTAAATTCTCATCAACATATCAAACTTTTTAACACACACACACATACATATATATATATATATATATATATATATATATGTGTGTGTGTGTGTTAAAAAGTTTGTATATATATATATATATATATATGTTGTGTGTGTGTGTATTACTCCTGCTATTCGAATGGTTTTTTTAATATGAAACAATTATTATTTTATTTAAATAGCAATTTTGAAATAGAAAATAATAATTTTAATTTATCTGTAGTTTTTTTTTTTTTTTTTTTTGAAGTACACTATTTTTTTTTATCTCTTTTGATACAATAAATAATTTCATATATAAAATAAATACTGTTGTCTTCTCAAATTATAATAAAATCGTTTTAGATTAATTGAACTTCTCAGTACTTTTTCTGAAGTATTCACCGCAATAAAAAAAAAATCGAAAACTAAGCCGGCAAAAGTTAAACACCGGACCAAATAATGGTGATCATGCGCCCATCAATCGAAGGGTTATCTCATTAATCGAAAGATACGCTATATGAAAAGAATATTTAAAAAAAAAAAATGTATTCTCCAACCGTCTGAAAGTTTCTGATCATCGCTTATGATTCTTGTAAGGAAAAAAGGAAAATGTGGACGTTTTTGCGTAGACCACCACCATCCAAATAATATCATAAAAAAAAAAAAAAAGAAGCCAGACTTCTGTTTCGTATTGACTAGTCGAAGAACTGCTGGAATTGATCTGGAATGCTTCAATTGCCTTTAAGGGTGCTACGTGTTTTTTTTCCTATGAACTTTCACTCGGGTTACAGGAAAATCGAATAAACGTAGTGGATCATTCTTTACATCAAAAGGTTTGGTACGAATATAAAGTCATGCAGTATGAATTCTGTAATTCGTTTGTAATATTCGAATGATGGTCAATTTGCTACAGTACTTAAAATATACTGCATAAATATGTCTATACTATTTTAAACATGTCTGTGTTATCTGGACGACATAATCGTATTTTCAAAAACATTTCAAGACCACTTCACTCGATTAAGAACTGCTTGGGAAGAAAGACCTTTTGGTGCACAAGAGGTTAAAATACTACAATCTGTATTTAAAAAGGGTATATGACGAAATGCTGCAAAAGTGGAAGACGCAAGTAATTTTAAAAGTCAAAAGAATGTGTTTGATATTCGAATCTTTCTTGGGCTCTCACATTTCTAAAGATTTATTAAGGGATTTTATTTTTTGACCGAATGTCTACAGATGCTGTTAAATGGAGATGGGAATCACTGGGATCATAAACAGGGGGGAGCTTTTGAAGCAATACATTTACTTTTAATCCAATATTAGGAATTCATGATTAAAACTTCCCTACGAAAATTCAAACAGATGATAGAAGATACCGTGTTTGAAGAGTCCTGATAAAAATACTGAATAAAGCTATTAAAAAAAAAAAACACCGTAGCATACGCTACTAGATCTTCAACAAAAGCAGAAAGAAATGACTTCAATAGGGAAAGATAATATCTCGTCGTAATGGGGGCTGTTATCAAATTTAAGCTTTAGCTATTTGGAAGGCCTACTGTAGTAGCAGATCATCATTCCTCCTGCAGGTTTACCTGTCTCAAACATTCTTCTAGATGGCTAACTAGATAGACGCTTCAACTTCAGGAACATAATTTTTCTGTAATATTCAAAATAGATAAGAATAATAATGATGGCCCCACTTTCTCTTAAAAACCACTGGAAAAGAAATTGAAACGTCGAAATTTTTAACTGTCTCTCTGGATATGAACATCGCTGTCGAACAGAAGAAAGACCGTGACCTCGGGAAAGTAATCCTTGCTCAGGCCACCTCACAAATAAGAAAGAATTTGAATTAATTGATGGAATATGCAAAAAATAGTTTGATCTAGCTTGAAGGAAGTGGCTGCCAGTTATCTTCAAACATCTTCGAGCAGACATACTTAAAATACTTCCACGATGCCTCCACAGCGGGGTATCTTGGTTTATACATGTATCATACATACATATACATATATCTTGGTTATATATATATATATATATATGATAAGAGTCGCAAAAGATTTTATTAGACAGTAATGTATCGGCAGTTCATTTGATATATAATGCATTTACAAGAATGCCAACGAAGTAAATTATTCCTCAACGATCTCCTGGACATTTAATTCAGGATTTATTGGAAATAAATTTTATCTAAGTTATTACTATTATAAAATAGCGAAAGATTGTATTGCTTTACTGTTGACAGAATATAAAGCACGTATTAAGTAAATTAAAAGCATTTTCTGAGAATTACAAGATAAGAGAAAACTATGCTTCTTAATTAATTGTATAACACTCAAGAAATTATTTCCTTTCAGAAAAAAAGGAGGAATTGTTGGAATGGCTATTATTTCTTTTAGAAAATTCTTTTCGCTTATCGTAAAGAAAAGAACACTCTGTGGTCGATTGTGCTTAATTAATCTAGTCATAATTATTTTATATTGTATAGATTTAACGTATTACTAAAACTATAGTGATTTTTTAATTGAATGGGCTCCTATTAAAAGTTTATTAAAGTCCATTTGTTATGATATTAAGTATTTCTATCGTACGATAGTTTCACCAAATTTCCATTAATAATTATAGCTATTTTCAATTTAATGCAGCAGTAATTCAAAATAGAAAAAAAAAAGTTAAATATTTTTATTTAAACAGCCAAGTGATTTTAAAAATTATATCACATGTATGGCAATGATGCCACATATTATATAGAAGATTCATCTTATTGGCTATACGGTTTTCGACGGCCATCATAATTGTCCAGTCAAATCAAGTCAAATATGCAATTGTGATCACTGACCGCAAACGATAAATGTTATATGAATAGTAACACTGTTTATATTTACATTTTTAAAGCGGGAACCAATCTTAAGGTCTTAGGGTTTTACACTTACTGACTTATGATTAATTTTTTTTTTTTTTTTTGTTCCATAGAATATACACATATTTTATTTAATTTCTTCGATGTTACAAATGAATAAAACTTAAAATTATCTATTAATATTTTAGTTGTAAAACTTAAGATGGAGCGAAATCCACATGATGATTCGGATGAAGAAGAATTGGTGGATATTGTAACAGCTCCTGAATCTGATCATTCATATGCCGAATCGGATATTGTAAGTGCCGCCATAAAATTATTTTGTTTTTTCTGTAACTTGCTGACATATTTATATGTTTGCACACAGCCAAACATCTTCGCCAGTGTTTTATTCTAATTATTTCCCAGTATTATTCAATTCCAATCTTTGTTAAAAATTTTAACTTTTAAATTTTTTTTCAAATGACTTTAATTTCAAAATAATAAAATCATGTAACTTAAAGCATTTAAACAAATTTCTATGCTGGCTAAACAATTTGTGGAATAACATATATATTAAATCTCATGTATTATGAAGTATTGTATTTTACAATGATCTTATAAAATGACAGAAATAAAATAGACACTAATTTAACTTTTTGCGTTTATATCCATATATCCATATAATCTGAAAAGTAATGATCTTATAATATAACAAATAAAATAGACACTAATTTAACTTTTTGTGTTTATATCCATATAATCTGAAAAGTAAGAGGCACAGGATTTTTATAGAAAGTTTATGCCTTAAAATTTTATAAGTATACATTAAAATAATTTACGCTTAAAATCCATGTAAATTTTCATATAAGTAGACAATCGATCGCCACATAGAATTTGTAATATCATAATTAAGCCTTAACAAGAGTCGCAGAAAAAAAAGAAAAATTATATTGTTAATTGATGGCTGTTTATATCAATTAGCAGTTTAGTACATTTTGGGTCTTACGCTTAAAATACTATCAATATGTACTTCTTCTATACATTCATTTCTTTAATACCGATATACCAATAAATAATTTATTTATAATTATTTATCGGTATATTGGTATTAAAGAAGTGACTTATTGTCAGAGTATTGATATACTTAAAATAAATGTATTTGATATTATTTTATTAAGTTATGGATAACATCTTGTTTTTCTTCTTGAAATATTTTTCACTGTAAATGAAATCCAATCTAGATTTAATAATAATAAATCAAATTTAGGTACATTTGTATGAACATTCCTGCTATGCTAAACTGACCATTCAGAATTTGTATTATTATCATAAACTCCTTCTCTTATATTTTTGTTTATAAATTAACTGATCATTGTTTCTAGTGCCATATGAAAAATAAGTTTATATAAAACTATTATAAATTTTAAGAGAGAAAAATGTAGGGTTAGAGTATTATGAAAAAGAGTGTGCTATTAGCCTAATGCTGATGTAATTAAAAGAACTGAAATCAATATCAGTGTCTCTTATATGAAAAGCATTACAAATTTTTAGAAATAAATAGTTTCACTTGGTAAAGCATATTCTTAATCTTTTAATTGTCTGTGAAGTTATTTCTAAATGTCACTAGAAAATGATACAGTGTCTCACAAAAGTTTTTACTTATGCTATTCTCATTATAATTTCACAAAAATAAATTAAGGTGATCGAAAATTAAAAATGATTGTAACATAAAAATACTTCCAACCATATATTCCATCTTTCAACACAATACTTAATTGCTATGTTTTCACGGAAATATTACTGAATCTTTGTGTAGGACGTTTCCTACCTGTTAGATTGAAAATGTGTAACTGATTTGATCTTCCAGTTCTCTAGGCGCAAAGCCATTTCTTTTTCTTAAGGATTCATTAAAATGATTGACTACATGTAAAAAAATTTGCAATTTGTATAATTTGAAGCAGTAAATTGCTGCAGTAGTTGATTTAATAACATTTGAAATGCTACTAAACATTTGTAGGAGGACTACTAAAAGTGCTCACATTGAATTTCATTAACCTACAAAGAAACTTAAGGAGGTGTCCTCTTTAATGTTACTAAAATTCAACATTGTAGTCCTCTCAGTATATGAAATTACTGAGAAACTACTATAATTTTTTTTTATGTATCTTTAGACTGGATACCTTATATAGATTAGATTTTAATCTGTAATGGTATAAAATAATTTTATATTTACGTAAGTGAAACTTAAAAAAAATTTCAATAAATTTTTTAACTATAAATTAGTTCCACTTATATTTTGTATGAAACTTGTTGAATATAAATTTTATTATGTAGGATGTGATATATGTAGAGGATGAAGGAGCTCCTATGGATACCTATGTTGCAGAGCTTGTACCACTTGAGCCAAATAGAGAATCAAGTCTTTCACATCCTTCTGTAATAAATTTGACTCCAAGTCATCCTCAACCAATTGGAGAAGATGAAGTTATGCCATCCCTTATAACTGACATTGCAGAATCAAATGAGCAGTCAAATCAATCTGTGAATGAGGATGATGGACAGGTGTGTGTTTATAATTTTTTGAAAAAAAAAATATTATATATGGTGCTTCTCCATATTTTTTCATATATGAGCATATAAATTTAGTTAATTAATAGTTAATTAGTCTTTTAAATGTTTTTTAGGCTTTGATGTTTAATATGTTTTCTTTAAAAGTGTAAACAATATAGTTTTTTTAGCTTTGAACATGCCAAATTTTATATTGAAATAAAGAACATTTGCAACTTTACTTTTGTGAAGAAAATTATAGTTAAAATTCATTGAATTCCTGTGGAGGCTTACAGAAAGCATGTACCAGTTGAAAGAATTTGTCAAATATTCTTTCAACAATTCAAAGACAGTGAGTTTGATATGGCAAAAAGCACCTTAGTCAGTTTAAAAAATTGGAAGCGTTACTTAAAGATCCATGCAAAATTCTTAGGAATAAAACTAAGACATTGGGCGAGGTCGATAAAGTGAAACTTAAAGAGGTTTTCTTTCATATGAACAGCTGATTCAAAGATAGAAAAAAAAATTTGTTTTGCATTAAATTGTCATATATAATGAAATGTGGATACAGTAAAATAATACTCCCCCTTTCCTGAAAAAAAAAAAAATGCCATGTAAAATGAGATGAATTTTTTCTATTGAACTTCAATATCAATGCCAAAACAATGTCATTATATATAAGTGCATAAAATTATAGATATTCATGGTTCAAAAGTCATGCTCTGTATTTAATGAAATCGAAAAGACATAGTCTATCATCAGCTACTAAAATTCAATAAAATCCTTACTGATGAACATTGCAATTGTTGTATTTGAATTGAGCGTAGAAAAAAAAAAAAAAAAAAAAAATTAGAATACAGAGTGTGAGAAATAAAAAAAATAGAGAATGTGAGAAAAGGGATAACAATGTAATTTTTCAGCATGATAGTTCTTGACTTTATATTGCTAAGTAAATTGAAAATATTTGGAATTGCTTGTTTGGAAAGTCCTATCACTCGCTGTATTCTCCAGATATTGCTCTTTGTAATTACCATTTGGTTTGATCAATGATTCATGACTTGTTTATTTACCTTTATTTGACCTTTAATTTTTAAAAAAGTCCAAAATTAGTTTTATTGGTTGATAGTCTCAAAGGTGAATCATTCTATCAATGCAGTATTTCTTTTTTGCCAGTGATATGGGAAGAATTAGTGTTAGTGTTGGTAATACTTAGATCTATTAATTAACTTTTTAAAAGAAATAAAAATATTTGTTGAAAAACATCATAAATTAAGTTTGCCGCTTAATATAAGTTTTATGTGCTGTATTTTTCATTTTTTATATTTAATTTATGCCTTCATTATGAATTCAAAAAAGGACTATGAAATGCACATGAATTTTCCAAGTATGGTTGTTATATATCATGAAACAGGTTTAAAATAATTGCTTAAACTTTATGTCAAAGTAGTTTCTTAAAAGATTTTTCAATATAGACTTTATTCTATATCTGTGATAATTATTGTACCATTCAAATGAAGTTCATTTTGAATTTTAAACAAAATTAGGATTTGTATCATCCAATATACTAAATTTATTCTTTCTGGCAAAAACTACTCATGTTTGTGAATTTATAATTTTTTTAAACTTTCAATCTGTTACATTTTGCACTTTATTTAAACAATTCATCAATATTAATTGTTTTGTCAAGTTTCATTAGAAAAATGTTAATTGTACTCTGGTGTTCCAAAATTTTAAAAAATTGCATATTTTCTATTAACACATATCTAATGTCTCACGTATAGGCATTGTCCCAGCATCATGTCCAACATATGGAAACAGTTTAAGGCTGCTGAATGCTTTAAAATAAAGTCTGATTAGTTGTCCAAGAGCTACAGTTATCAATACAAATTGATATTTATTCATTACAGCAAAGCTTAACAATTGTGTAATAGCTTCTTAGCTTTCTTCTGACTTTCATATTGCAATAACAACTCAAATTTTGAAGGTTCCAAAAGGATATGTAGAAAAGTCTGATTGTACTATATTTTTTCTGGGTACAGGAGAGTCCATTTAGCATGGTGCTGAGAACATAGATCAATACTAAATCGTTCAGTCCATAATGAGTTTTGATTTAGCCTAACCATTGATTCTCAATGTATCTACATTTAGAAAGGACTACAAACAAATTAGAAATATATTATAGATTATGTTCAACAAAATTTAGAAATATTATTTAATTTTGTATAAAGAATTCCTGTATTTTATAAAAAGTACTAGTTTTTATATTCTAATAGTGTTCTTTGAGATTTTTAAGGTTAAACTTTATATTGAAAATGTTTAGCACTTGCAGCAAACTTATGTAATCATTTGAAGTTTTTTTCATTTTTGTTTTCTATTTTTTGCTATGTAAGTTTATTTATGCATTCAATTCCATAAATATTCTTTTACATAAAATTTTTTTTTTTTCTTTTCTTTTAGACATGCACAATTTGTTTTGAGCCATGGACAAATTCTAATGAACATCGTTTAGTTTCATTAAGATGTGGCCATCTCTTTGGACGCAGGTATAGTATAATTGTTATTTATATTTAAAAATATTTTTATTATAAATTTATTTAAATTGCATTATTAATATCTCATAATAAAGATAATAAAATAGTTTTAAAAAAAATTTCATTAGTGGTTTATATTACTTTTTAGCTATATTTTTGAATTTTTCATTGTAACATTTCTTAAACTTTTAATTGTAATGAATTTTGATTATAGTTATACTATTAAATGTGTCACTGTTAGTATATTCTTAAAGATTATATTATAGCTTTATTTCTTTTATACTGAACTTAATAAAATAATCAGATTTTCATGCATGCTAATGTTTCCTATTTATCTAGGAGGCTTTCGATTTTTAACATTCAATCGAGAGATGAATTCTACTAATTAAAAAAAAAAAAAGACCCTGAAATGTTTTTTAGAAAAATCCTAATTGTAAATCGCTACTCCTTGTTTTAAAATCATGTATAAGATTTTGTCTTGTACTTAACTATTTTTTCCAATTATTAAATTTTTAATAATTGCTTTAAAGATTTTACTTTTTATAATTTGAACAGGAAAAAAAAGTCATCAATATTTAAAATTAAGAAAATTTTTACTTTGATTAATTGTCTCCAGAACTAGGAATTTAAATGAAATTAGATAGTTACATAGGCTGATAAAATGCAAAAAAAAAAAAAAATTAAAAATAGCCACCTAACAGGATTGGTACAAATATATGATAGTGTATGCTATTCATCAGTAACTGGAAGTCCAAATTAATGTTTGCAACCTTTAAAAAAATGGTCTGTTTGATATGGTCTTTTTTTGTCGTTAATAGCTCTCATAAAGAGTATAATAGAAATTGACACACTTTAAGTCAAGCATAAGATATTACTGTGTTCAATAATATCAGGTGCAGATTCTATTAAAATTTCCTTTGATTCACCACCTGAATTCACTATCCAAACTTATCCAACTTCTGCTACTTATTTTAAATGTTAGTTTTTGAATTTCACTGAAGATTACAGAAAACACTGCAAAATTTAGCAAAGTGTGTAATTAACCAAAGTGTAGAAATTACTGCTTATGTTAATAAAGCCTAGTTCTCTATAAGCACTACTCACTCACATAGAGGTGCATGTTTATATTTTATACACTAAAGATGCGCATTTTAGTTTGAAAGCATCAGTTTTGTCTTTTGTTCACTTTTCGGGAAAATTGACGATTTATGCAAATTCTCTTTCAAGACCAGCATTATAAATGCCTGATTTTTTTTACTTTCTCCATTATCTTTTAGTATTTTTCCTTTTTCATTAAAAAAATATGAATGCAATTTTGCATCACAAATATCTTTTTCATAATTATTTTAATTTAATTAAAAGTTCTTGAGTTTCTTCCTAAATACTCCTTTCTTTTTTTCCCTTTTTTTTTCTTTCTCTCCTCCCCCACTCCCTTTTTGCACTGCTTGAAATTGCATCAAAACTCAAAGGTTGTTCTTTGATTTCTTCTGAAAGAAGAAAATTTATACTCATGTTGCTAAGAATGATATTGTGTGCATGTTGCAATGTAATCATTGCATGCATTGCAATCATGTTGCTAATAATGACTTTGCAAGATATCTGCAATGTCATTATTTAATTCTGATAATTTACTAAAAGAATGTTACATTACTGACAATTTTCCCTTCATTGTCATTCAGCTTTATAAGAATATGTTGCACATGGATTTCCAAACTTTTAAAGTTATTTTTGTACAAAACTGTGGAAAGAACATTTTAGTTTAAGTTACTTGTATTAATTTCCTTTTATCTAATCCTTTTTTTTTTTTTGTAGTATTTATTCTTATCATTTTAAAGTAACATATGTCTAGCTCATTTAATAAGTGCTAAATTATTATGAATTTTAAATTGCATAATTAAATATCAGTGCATTATACATTATTTATGTAAATATATATATTTATAGTTGCATAACTCGTTGGCTAAAAGGACAAGCACGCTGTCCACAGTGTAATGCCAGAGCAAGGAAATCTGAAATTAGAAATATATATGCTAAATCTGTGAAGGTATAATTTTGAATTCTTAAAAAAAATATGATAGTCATAATTTGTTATTAATTTAGTACTTCTAAAATTTTGAATTATTTTGTGAAATTTTATTTTATAAACATTGGATTACATTAAAATTATTTATTTTTAACTGATTTGTGTGTTGTAAGTTATATAACATAGGGTGCAACCTAATATAGATTCCTGGCCTTTATTTCCACAATTGTTGGTCATAGACATATACTCCCCCCCCACACACACGCAAAAAAAAAATACTTCAAATGAGGTTAGTAGTAATAATTTGGTATTTTTTGTATTTCAAAAATAAATATTTGTGAAAGTTAAAATTTACACTCATCTTAACAAATGTAACACAGAATTTCACTGGAAAAAGGAATGGAAATATATAAAAAAGGAATGGAAATATATAAAAAAGGAATGGAAATATGTAATTTTAAAGTTTGGGAATTTTCAGTCTTCATTAAGACATCTATTATAAAGTTTATTAAGTCCAAGATTGAAATTAGAGTGTGATGTCCATTTGATGGTTAAAGGGGAGAGTTCCAACTATGAACTATGAGTGTATCTTTGGTAGAGTGGACATGCTCAATGCATTGAATACTATCACCTCTAGTAGTGTATCCAGTAACGAAACACTGAAATTTGGAAATCTTACTCTGAAATGAAGCAAGGTAGATGGAAAATGTCAATTAAAAAGCTGTAGACCATTGTTAAGTTATGTAGAATCAACATCATAAACATAAAAACTGCTCAAGAACATAATAAAAGGTTAAAATATAAAATATTCATTTGTTCACTGACTTTATGGTTTTTATTTAATAAACTTTCTTCCAATATGAGAGAATTATGCAGCTACCTCTCTGAGTTGCATAATGTGAATGGCTCCAACATGATTCTTCATAAAGTAGCACAAGTCTATAGGATTGGGCCAAACTCTAGAAGATGGAAAACAACATATCAGTCTTGTCACGCAGTTACACCAGCTACACTGTAACAATCCATGTCTCAATACTGTTTGCATCAAACTGTGTATTGTCACCAGTGGGGAACATTTTGAGTTGTATATCCAATAGATTTCTTTGCTTTTTGTATTGTTTCCACATGTCTGCAACTTGAATATAGTATTTATGCTGTTAATAAAATGGTTTTCCTTTGATCTACAAGCATTTTTCATTTTCAAAGCATTGATTCTACATTATTTGACAATGTTCCATAAATTCTTAATTGAAATTGTTTTCTACTTTGCTCATTTTGGAATTATATTTCTTAATTTCCGTGTCTCGCCACTGGGGACACTGTAAGTGCATTCATCGCATGAGACATGTCCACTTTATAGCTGCACCCATTGTTTAATGTTGGCAATGCTTAACCAACCTTTTGCCATAAAAGAAGCAATGTATCCTGATTGCAATTTAAAACTGATTTAAGGATTTTTTTAATCGACTTCTTTAAGAAGGCTGAAATCTACAAACTTCGAAATTAAATATGTTATCAATTTTTGTCACATAAAAATGAAGTAAATTTTTGCTAAATATAACTTTAGCAAATAGAGGACTGTATTTTTCACTTTCACCAATATTGATTTTTTTTTTTAATTTTAAAATTGCCATAATATGAATGTTTACTTTATTGAAAACATTTTTGTATATCTACAGCTAACAGTTGCGGAAATAAAAGGAAAACAGTAACAATAAAAGACAATTATAAAAACCAATAAAAAAAGGGAGCACGAACATAGTGCTATTATTTTTATTTCATCATTACTTACTTATTAGTCAATACTTATTTAATTCATTAACCACTTATTGCTAAAATTAGGACTTGATTATATGCACCAGATATAATCGGCAGCAATTTACAGTATTCAATATAATAAATAAGATGTGATTTAATTTATTGTGTCCCATTTTTAGGTAATTGATACATTAGAACGAGATAAAGCTCTTGAAGAACTTCAGAAAGAAAGACAAACAAAAGAAATCTCGAATTGAGTATGGCTCAAGAAAAAGTAAAACATATGCTGTGTGTACAAGAATGTGAAAAATTAAAGAAGCAATTATTTGAAACTAATAAATTGCTGCGAGACTACAGGTAACTATCTCTTTCATGACATGCGATTTCTGGTATTACATATAAAATTCAAAGCATATTAGAAAAATAATAAGGATTGTAGATAAATAAATAGCCAGGATATAGGAAAGGTTTAAATAATTTATAAAAATTTATTTATGAATATTTTTCTATATTAATACAAAAAGATTTAAACATAATTAAAAAATTAGAATTTCTGATACTGTATTTTAAAATCAATTTTATTAGTTTTTATTTTACTCTGTATACCTCAGTTAAGTATCAGAAAATTTATGAAATGATGGATTTTTTTTGCTTGGAATTCTTAATTTATTAAAATATTTTAGCCTTATTGTTTTTTTAAAATTATTTAAATAAATTTCTGCTATTTTTTCAAATACAAAGTGGCATTTGTAATGTAATAGCATTATTCTATCCCAAGTTTTCTTTAAATATTTTTTCTAATTGCATATATTTATTTGAATTAAAGTTATTTTGTTTCTAAATATGACAGTAGATGGAAGCTCCTTATTATTTATCAAGGTTCCCTTTATTGCATATTAATTATACTAATGCTGAAACTTTTAATTGTTGATAGCAAAGTTATGTTTATAACATAGTTTTTTAAGATTAATTTCATAGTCATGCATGTGTTAATTTGCTAAAATTTGCCTTCAGGATAGGTAATATATTTTATCTAGAATGCTAATTATCTGATTTGATGATTTGTCCTTTATGTGTAGACAAAGTAAATAACAGAAAAAAAAATATTTTAAAAATCATATATTTAAGCTCCTCGTAACGAGCATTTTTTCATGGGGAAAAAATTCAGACAAAGAGTATTTTGAGGTTTTTGTTTTTAATTTTACCCTATTCAGAATAATAATTTTTTTTATTTGTTATTTTTTATGTTCCATATCATTTTAAAATAAAATTTTATAACTCTGAATTATCACAGTTAAAAATAATTTAACTGATGTTAGTCATCATGTATATCATGCTCTTTTTTTGTCTCTCTATGTAACAAGGAATTACTATGAAATGTTTATCCCAAAAATATTAAGATGTAATACTGTATGAAATTAATCATATATTTTACAATCAAGTCCTTTATTAAACAGTCTTTAAAATTCACTTTATCAATGAACTTCATCTATAATATTTTAATATTAATGTCTCATGTAAAAAATTTAAAATGAGTTTTTTAATTAAAAAAATAAATATCTTAGCATTAATTATTGGAATTTAAAAAATATTATTAAACATTAATACAATTCAATTGAAATAAAAGTGTAGATTTGTATTTTAATAACATTAAGAAATTTATAAAATGCTATGAAAATTTTGGTTTTGGTTATAGTTTTAATGAATAAATATTATTTACTAAAGCTTTTTTTTTTTCAGACCAGCATGATCAGAACATTATTTTTAAAATTAAAAATTAGAAAAATTTTTTTAAACTGTACACTCCTTGTCCATTCTAAAATATAGTATTAATCATTTAAGAATAGTACTATATTCATTTACGTTAATTTTTGTTTTATAAAATTATAATGAATCTGCATTTTTTTCTACTAAAATAAAAATTATTATAATTTTTGTGCTATTAATTTGCTTTTTTATTAACTAGATTTATTTTTCAGATTAGGTTCAAAATTGTCAGAGGCATCTCAACCCAAAGCTAAAGTTCCATTATTTTCATTGGAAAAATGTATAGAAATTTCTAAACCTGGAGGATGCCGAATTGTAGATGTTTGTGACTTATTGGGAATGATTCTAGTTTCACAACCTTCCCCAATTGAATTATTTACTGGCTATGGTGTTCGAAAGGTAGGCTTATATTTTTATACAAAAGAAATAAGTTTATCAGTGGGATGTAAATCTTTAAATAGATTCATCTGAAACATTCCTAATTTAAATTTATATTTAAGATTTGTTTTCCCTTTAATATTTTCTCTAAAATGTGAACTCTGTTTTGATTTAACTATTTTTATAAAGAATTATCTTTACTTTGATATGAAGTATGTTTCAAAAATAAAGTTATTGTTCTAATGCAAAGAAAATAGTTGAATGAGACGTAAATAATTTTTGAGTAAAACTATAATATTAATTTGTTAACCAAACAATATTAATTTTCAAATTTATGTTAGAATATCAATTGTTATTTGAATTAAAATATTTTGATTAGAATTTATTTCTTTTGATTATTTAAGTTAATCAATCATTGTTTTAAATTATGAAACAGGAGTTCCACTGAATTAATTATTATTTATACAAATTTAACACAATTTTGTAAATTTCTTATTCTTTTGAAATTATTTTTCATTTTCTACTATATCCTTAATTTCAACTGTTTGTATTCTTAAATTTATTTTAGATAAACAGTTTAGATATGAGACCCTCAGAATTTGTTTTAATTCATCAAAAACCAATAAGGGATATGGCTTTTCATTGTCATGATGGGCTAGTTTTAACAGCATCTTTAGATAAAACTGTGAAGATCACAAATGTCTTAACCAACTCTGTTGTTCAAACGTAAGTTAATCAATATTTTATATTTAATTTGAATGAGAGAAATAATATGGGCTACTCTAAAGAAATATTAATAATTTATAACAATAAAATACTTTATTTGTTTTTTGCTGTTCATGTGTCTAAACTTCATTGATTCTTAATATTTAAAATATGTCACAGTTAATTCAATCATCCATTGTTTGTTTTTAAGGATTTTTTTGTTTCAATTATTTTATTTGCTAATATAAAAAATTATTCATTTTTTTTCAAGCAATAATATTGTATGTATAACTTGAAATTGTAAATTTTAATTTTTTTGCTATGGATTATTTCAAAAATGAGAAAATGGGTTTAGTATTTTTTTTTTTGAATTTTTTTTTTAGTCACTACTGATTTTAGCAATTTAAATTGTTTCGACATATGTAAAGATACCATTCTTCTTCTGTGAATTCGGATTTGGGTGAAAAACTCAAACTTCAATCATAAGAATTGTCTGGGTTTAACATACTGATTAAAAACTCCAATTTTAAAACCTTAATAAGCATATACAGTAGAACCTCTTTAAATCAAAAACCTCCACAACTCGAAAAAAAATTTTGTTCCCTTCCCTTCAAGCTTCAAGACATCCATTACTCGAAATTTCAACCCTCTATAAATCGAAATAATTAGTCAATCCCCACAAGCCATTTTGGTATATATTTTCCCTCCATAACTCGAAAAAAAAATTGTACCTTTGTATCTCGAACATTAGCAATGTTTGATTTTACAATCTTTTTTACAACTCGATTATTTGAAACTAATTACCTCTATAGCTCGAAGAAAAATAAGTTTCCGACTTTAAGGATTTGCCGACAATGCACGTCATTGTTTCTTAGAAAACAATGTATGAGGATATAGTACACTCATGTCCATAAATTAAGGATAATGGAGTTCAGGCAAAGAAAGAGACAGAAGCAAAACAAATTTGACTTATTTGTACAGTCTATTTATTAAACAAAAGGTAAAGAGCAAAAAAGATGCTGTATGTTTGACATAATTAATAAAAATTGCGATTTTTACTCCCTGAAGAAAATTTCAAAAAAGAACCTATTTACAAAAAACAGTATAACATGGTTAGTATGATGGTTAATATGGAGTATGTCTCCCGGACGATGCAATACATTCCTTACAACGCCTAGGCATGCTGAGTATCAAATTATCAATCTGATCTTGGGGAATATTACACCACTTATCAAGCAAAGCCGTCCGAAGCTCTGGTTTACGGGCTGCAATTCGTCGGCCAAGCATATCCCACACATGCTCTATTAGATTCAAGTCCGTTGAGTATGCTGGCCAATCCATACGGGTGATATTCTCCAATTGAAGGCATTCGTCTACAATGTTTGCACGGTGAGGACGGGCGTTGTCATTCATAAACAGAAATTCAGCACCCATGGCGCCCTGAAACAAACGTACATGTTGTTCCAGAATGACATCCCGATAGATGTGTCCTGTCATCGTTACACTCTGAACATGCAGATCAGTTCTGGAACCAAGAATAATTCCTCCCCAAATGAGCCATCCTGCACCACCGTAACGGTGTCGTTCAATGGTGTTCTCTTGGTGGTAACGGGTACCTGGCGCTCTTCATATGAAAGTCCGGCGAGAATCAGGCTGCAAACTAAACCTGGACTCGTCGGAAAACAACACACCAGACCACTGTTGCAGTGTCCACAATGCATGCTGTCTACTCCAGGTTAATCACAGGCAACAGTGAGTTGCGGTAAGTGGAACATATCTGACAGGCCTACGAGCATATAGACCAATGTGCCCTAAGCGTCTGTACACGGTCTGCCTTGAAACTGTCGTACCGGTAGCTGAAGAGAGCTGACGAGACAGGTCTGATGCTGTGCTCCGTCTGTTTCTTTTGGCAGTAACTGCTAAATACCGGTCCTCATTCGGCGTTGTAACTCGGGAGCGACCTATGCTGTAACATCTACTCACATTACTATCATCTTAGAATCGTTGCCAAAGCCTGGAGATGACACTCTGGGCGATTCCAAGTTCCTCGGATACTTCCAGCTGGGTACGTCCACATTCCAGTCGTCCGATAATTCTACCACCTGAAAAATCATCCAAATGCTTCCTTTGTGCCATAACTATGCGGTTATTGCACTGAAAGGCTTTTAAAGCACTTGTGAACAATTTTACTTCTTTGCCACCATTCCTTATATACCCCTCTCTTACACTCTCGTCATTGTGACGTACTATCCGCGCCATCTGGTGGTTTCCTGTAATTTGCATATTCTTCTTCAAGATGTGTGTGATAATTCTACAGGTGGAATTTTTATTTTAGAGTTTAATTTCTGTGTAATTCTGAATTATCCTTAATTTATGGACATGAGTGTAATTAGAATAACGAATTTTATGAAATAGCAACTCAGAAGAAAAAGAATTTTCTGCTCTCTATAGCTTAGATAATGCTATAGATAGAGAATGATCGATTTGTCCGAAGGAAAAAATAAATAAAAATTATAATAATAGCTGACTTTTTTTTTAATGCATAATATTTTTAATTGTAAGATTGTTTCAATACAGCAGAACCTCTTTAAGTCGATTAAACCTCTTAAGTCTACAATGATTTTGATTTTTTATTGTAGTACATGATATAACTTTTAAGTTGCGAATAAACATGTTTATTACCTCTGTAACTTGAATTTTTATATATTAGGTTGGGGAAAAAGAAATCCATTATTTTTTCGATAGATGGCTGTAGTGATCGATATCACGTAAAGTATCAATTAAACAATTTCAGATTTATGCTCGTTAGAAAGGTGGTACTTCGTACTAAAATAATTCTTTTTCTGTTTTTTGTTTGGTCTATTCAGTTGGGAGTTACAGGGTGTTAAAAATGGAAGTGAACAAAGAGAAAATTCGGTACATTTTACAGTTTTTCTTTGACAAAGGTGAAAATGCAAGCCAGGCGTCTAAAATTGTGAATGGTGTTTATGGTTCCAATACTGTAACAGCCAATTATGTGCAATTTTGGTTTCGTAGATTCCGTTCAGGAATTTTTGATGTTAAAGATGCACCTCGCACAGGTAGGCCGGTCGTCGAAAATGTCGATAAAATCGGAGAAATGATCGAAGTTGACCGGCATGTTAGCAGTCGTAACATCGCCCAGGAGCTAAAAATCGACCATAAAACAGTTTTAAGCCATTTACACAAAGCTGGATTCAAAAAGAAGCTCGATGTTTGGGTGCCACACCAATTAACAGAAAAAAACATGATGGATCGAATTTCCATCTGCGAAGCCTTGGCCAAATGGAATGAGATAGACCCATTTCTTAAACGGATGGTGACTGGAGATGAGAAATAGATCACATACGATAACCCTGTGCGAAAACGATCGTGGTCAAAGAGCGGTGAAGCACCTCAAACGGTGGCCAAACCAGGACTAACGGCCAGGTAGGTTCTGTTATGCATTTGGTGGGACTGGAAGGGGATTATTTATTATGAGTTGCTTCCATATGGCCAAACGCTAAATTCTGATCTCTACTGTCAACAACTGGACCGTTTGATGATAGCGATTGACCAGAAACGGCCAGAATTGGCCAACAGGAGAGGTGTCACCAGGACAACGCTAGGTCACACACATCTACAGTGACTCGCCAGAAACTTCGGGAGCTTGATTGGGAAGTTTTAATGCATCCGCCATACAGTCCGGACTTGGCACCAAGCGATTATCATCTTTTTCTTGCATTGCAAAATTTCTTTAATGATAAAAAATTGGCATCTAGGGAGGATTGTGAAAATCGACTACTAGAGTTTTTTGCAAATAGAGACCAGGACTTCTATGAGAGAGGCATTATGGAGTTACCTTTAAAATGGCAACAAATCATACAACAAAACGATGCATAATTGACCCAAATCGGACAATCCGAAGCATGTTAAATAAAGTCCTGAAGTTCATATAAAAATAATGGATTTCTTTTTCCCCAACCTAATATTTTACTTCTTTAACTCAAAATAAGTGAGAAAGAATAGAAAAGTGTTGAAGTTCCCTTGAAGTTCGACTTACAGATATTCTACTGTATATTTATTGGTGAATATTTACAATGAATCACAATATGAAACTCCAATTTCCTCTTGAGGGCCATACTTCATCACTTCAATCTCCTGATCCCTTTGCCTAATCTTCATCCATTGCTACTGCTTATATGTCAACTGTACTTAACCAACTCTTGTTTGCTTTCTCCTTTCATTTCCTTTGGCACCTTTTTGTTTGTGACCCAAGAGAGAGAGAGAGACCTTTTTGTTTGTGACTTGTTTTTCTTCTCTCACTCTCTTTAAAACACTGGGACTGTATCACACAGCTACAGATAACCTAAAATCATACTCGTGGGAAAGTTATTTGAAGAATGTTTTTAATGAAACCACCACATAATAAGATAGACATTATTACATTGAAAATTCATTGCAAACATGGAACTTCCAAATAAAATTTCAATTTTGTGAAACCACTATAGTTAAAGAACATATGCACAACAATTAAAACAAATTTAAACTAATAATACCACATAATCTATCAAGAATAGCTCTTCTCATTTCTTCTAAAGAAAAGTGTACATGAATTAACTGAAAATTACACCAAAATATGTAAACAATATTAATTCTATTTATATTCATGATGCTTAAATTAGATATAGTATATAATAAAAGAATCAACATAAATATGTATATAATATTATTTTGTATGCAAATTAATTTGACATTATTTCAAGTTAATATCAGTAAACTTGAGAATAAATCTGCATTATCATGTTACACTACCATGCCACATCTACCTGCATGATGACCACCTATATCTGTTTATGGAACATCATCTTCATCAACTCAACTAAATACAGTTCTAGACCATTTAGTCTCTTTAAAAACTGTGTTGGATGATGTGGAAATTGGCGAAGAAGCTGCAAATGATCCGAAAGTACTATTCCGAAATTGGTGCTGGTTGTAAAAGTGAAATTTGCATTAAGTGTAGCAGATTTTCTCTTTAAATCACATTTTTAAAAAATATTTTTAAATTTATTTTCAAGCATGGTAAAGAATCTGGATGGTAGACCTATACAGATGATTAAGATGTTGTTTGTTCTGATGATCTTTGTTGATATGTTCAATTTCTTAATACATTATCTGTTAGAGATGTTAGTCCAGATACATGAGAATCTAAAGATATAAGTGCTACATTTGGATATTATTGAGATGGAATTCAGTTCTTTGAAATGTGCAGTGATGGGATAAATACTATTTAAAGATGTTGTTGGTGGCAATGATTGTATACCTGGTCCTTCTGCATGATTCTTCTATACATTAATTGCATCATTTGAACTTTTTTTCCACCATACCATGTGAGTGCTTTCATGGATTATATTTATTGCTTCATTTAAGTTTTCCAATGGACCTGGCAATAGTAGTAATGCTCTGTCAGAATTTTGTTTTGAAGCTAGGTGGGGGTCACTTCAAGGCCAATGAGTAACACCAGGAAGAGGAGAAGGCGAGCTAACTGAAGTAGCAGGAGTGGAAGGGAAACTGGTGTTTGAATTCAAAGGACTTAGAGGACTTGCAACATGCAAAATGGAGTGAAACTGATGAATAAGCCATACAAGCTGTATGGCTTGATGAATCCCTGAAATTAGAAATGGGTAGAAAACTATTTACCTTCGAAGATAGATCATGGCTAGTTGAAAGAAAGGAAGGAGCAATGTTGGGAAGGTCAAGAGATTGGAGCAATAAAGTAAAATGTTCCTGACAACATGATAGATTTGTATGTCATTTCTCCAAAATATTCATCAATAAATATATTGATTTGCATAAGTTTTTTAATTGGATATTTTTTTGTCAGTGTGTTGAATCTGGAAAATTCTGAAGGTTGAAATTTGAGTTTTCGCTTGAATCAGAATCCACAGAAGAAGAATCATATCTTTACTAGATTGTCAGAAGGATTACAATTCCTTTCACAAATTTGCTGCTCCAAATTAGTAATAGCATTAACAGCTTGGTTTGTGCATTGTCAACTTTAAGTTGCATCCTGAACATTGTACATAATTCTCATTCACATTTCCACAAATTCACTATGCAGTTGCTGCAATTGATTCAGTCATAAGGACAGTTTAAATCTGATAAGATATTAATAAAGTGTAAAGCAATCTTGACATCACTATTTATTTTGCAGCATGTCCCAGCAAAATGCAAATGAAATGCTAGTAAGATAATAGTCTTCTTCTGTGGACTTGAGTATTAAACTCAAACTTCAATTTTGAGAATTATTCAGATTCCATAAACTGATAAAGAAAAAAAAATCTTCAATTTAAAAATACAAAACACATTTATTCATAATTATTTACTATGAATCCAACATGTTATCTCGAACACTTCACTCCACACTCATAATTTCTAGTTCACTCATAATTTTAAGTTGGATTCAAGAAAGGTCTCTAAAATACCTTAAATTTATTTTTTGTTTGCCACTTTTGTAGTTGTTGATTTTAAGGCAAATAACCAGTATTTGAAAGCAGATTTGTATATTTTTGTATTTTTATATAGATATATTGTCAATTAACTATAAATTTTATAAGGTTGTCAATTTTCTTTTTCATTCGGGGGATCATTTTTAAGAATATGAAGTACAAATAGTTATATTATATAGAATAAGTATTTAAAAAATTATCAACAATTAATATTTTTTTTTTTTTTTTTTTTTTTTCATTTTTAATAGCTATACTCATGATTCAGATGCTTGGAGTTGTGCTTGGGATTTGGATGATCCAAAATATTTTTATGCAGGCTTTAAAACTGGGGCTGTATACCTTCATGACATTCGTATGACAGACAGATATGTTCTTGAATTGCCTAGATTTGGCAATAAAACACCTGCTGTTTCAATTCAGTATATAAAAAGACCTTCTTGCTCAAGTTTCAGGTATTTAGCATTTTTATTAATTTTGAAATATTTCTTTTAGTTCTTTATGTGCAAATATTATGAGCTTAAATTTATGGAAATACTGTGTTTGTAAATTTATGAATAAATATTAAAAAAGTAAAACTAATGTAAATTTCTTCTTCATAATACATAATATTCCCTTTGTATTCTTTTTTGTAGTTTGTTTGTAAATTGTACATGTATATGTATATATATTTAAATAAGTGCAATTATTTCTTTGATTATGCTTATTTCAATTGCATGTATATGCATAACTTCCAATTCTATTGCATTTTGTGCAGGTTTTCCATTTTTTAATTTGCTGTCTTTTGCCTATCGTTGCAAAGGATTAAAAATTTCAATACTGTTATAGCTGGAGTGTTGGAAAATTTCCACAGTTTGATTATAAAAATTGACCTTGAAGTGGGAAAAAAAATTAATATTATGAATAATTTTCATTTTAATCAAAAATATTAATAAATAAATATAAAATTCTAGATGCAAAAAGGGTTAGTATTAATAATTATTTTATATAAAACAGTTAAAATTTTAGTGTTTTATTAATTAGTCTTATCCCATAATTATAAAAATGTATTACTACTGTATTCAAAAAGCAAGACCAGTTTTCAATTTAAATTTCCTGGGCATATTGTATTTCAATTTTTTTTTTCTTTTTAGGTTGTTGGCACTGTCCTTGACATCTGTGTAAAATTTTATGTCAAAATATTCATTAATGTTTGAGTTACGCTTGGTTTTGTGAGACGCTAAAACTGATTCCGGCGATTTTTGAAATGTCTGAATTAATTGAGCAAAAACTTGCATTAAATTTTGTTTGTGGAAATGTATAGAATGCTGCAGAAGGTATTTAGTGAGCATTCCTATATTGGAAAGAAATGTTTAGAAGTGATAAAAAGAGTTCAAAGAAGGCAGAGAATGCGTTGAAGACGAAGAGCCCTCTGGTCGACCACCAACTTAAACAGACGTGCAAAAAATTGAAGATTTGATGCTTGCAAACTGTCGATTTACAATCAAAGACCTTGCTGATGATGTTGGAATTTCCAAAGGATCGGTCAATTCCATTTTATTCCTCAAACACATGAAATTTCGATTGGTACCAAAAACACTAAATGCACCAGTTCACACTCATTGATTCCTCGTGACCTTTTCGCCAAAAATGAAACTCATATCGTTCCACAACCACCGTATTTACCTAATTTAGCATCATGCTACTTCTGGCTATTCCCTAAACTCAAAAGACCACTTGGGGACACCGTTTTGAGTCGATTGAAGAGACATTTCAAAAATCGGCATCAGTTTTAGCATCTCACAAAACCAAGCGTAACTCAAGCACTAATGAATATTTTGACATAAAATTTCACACAGATATCGAGGACAGTGCCAACAACCTAAAAAAGAAAAAAAATCTTACTTTTTGGACACAGTAGTAAATCTTCAACATTTCGGTAGAAGTTGATAGCAGTGCATATGTTTTAAATTAATATTTATTTAATTGCTTGATATTTTTTATATAAGTTTAATATGATGTAAAACTCCAAACCTTTTTTCACATTATCTGCATTTTACTATGGTTTTATCTTATATTTTTAGGGTGCATATAAAATATATTAAATTATATTTTCGTGATTATTTATTTAAAACAATAATATTACTTTGAAAAGATATATCAAACTAAATTTTTAATACCATGTAAAAATTTAATTTAAAAAATATATATGAATACTATTTTACTTATTATCATAAACATATGCTACTTTAATAGCTGAATTTTTTCATTGAAATAAATAAATTTTACTAATTATGAATGTTTTATTCCTTTAAAATTGGAAATTAATTGGAATATTTTTTTAAACTTTTAACAACTTCTCTTAGTGTAATACATATTCAATTTATTTCCCCTTTTGTCATTTTGTTATTAAATTAATTAATCAATTGTTAAAAATAACAAAAAGTTGTTATAATTATTGTAAAATATTGCTTTATTAATATTTTTTCTATCAAAATTTTAATTAGCTTTAACTTTTTAATGCTAAAATAAAGTTTAAAAAAATTTTCCCCCTCTATTTTATACAGCAAATGTGGGCCTGCAGTAGGGAAATTGTCTGACTGCGCATTTTATAACAAACCAAATAAAGAGGATGGAGAATATAAAGTTGTTCCTCTTCCTACAATGGGTAAATAAATATATTTAATTGATAATTTCTAAGGAAATGTATAAAAATAACATTTAGAGATTTATTGAAATTTAATTTATTAAATTTTATATTTTTTTATTGAAATTAATTTATTGACATTTTTATATAGACGCACACATGCACATTCATAATACAATCAATAAAAAAAGACCACAGCTTTTGTATTCACATATTGATAGTGAAATTATATCAAGTCTAACTTAATACTATTATAGTGATGTGAAGGACGATAAGCTTTTTCTAGTTGGTTGTATTTTAATATATTATTAGCTTTAGCTTTAAAACTTTTTACTGTATTAAATTTAAATTTATAAAACTGACTATGACTATGTTAGTGCATTAATGGCTGGATCCTATAATTCGCTCTTGAGATTTTTGATTAAGACCATTAAAAACTTTATGTGTGCAAACATTTTTTTTTTAATTTCACACATTTAAAAATTTATTAATTATTTATTCCTTTTTTACAAATTTTTGATGTATTAAATTAATTTTCATCTAGGCAATAAATAATTTTTAGTACATTGCATTAATGTTTTTATCTAATTTGTTATATACATTGCATTCTGGATGTATTTTCATCTTTACTTTAGATACTGAAATACTGTATTTATTATGTGTATTAATTTTCAGAAGCATATTACATAGCGTTGCTTCAAATTGCCTAACAATTTTCCAAGAATTCAAGACAAAACAGTCCTGTAATTTTTTGCTATAGTATCTCAATTCTAATCAAAACATTAATGTCAAACTTATGCAGCTCTTAATCTTTGACTTGTGTTGCACTAAATATCGACCACAAATCTATTTCTCAGAATAATATATTTAAATTATTAAAAGAAAACTAACATAATTCAGTTAAATAAAAAATGAGTAAAAAATAATACAAATGTCCTTGACAATGATATTCAGTATTTAATTACAGATTTTTAAGGTTTGGAAATTGGCACCCGATAATGTTATTATATGTGCTACTATTACTTTTTAATGATTCTTCTATTGATCTGTATTAAAAAGCTTGTAATAAAAACATTAAATCCACTAATTCATATTTTTTATTCTTAACACTAATTTGCATCCATATATTTTTAGGACCATATACTTCTCTCAGTGCTGAGCAACTATCAGGACATTTCTTAGTTTCCAGCCGTCCTTCACCAAAGCAGTCACGTGTGACACACACAGTAAGTTTGAAATAAGTATTCTTGCTATTTAGCATCCTTTACATTTTCCTTATTTAAAATTTTTGTATACTCCTTATTTAGTGCTGCTTAATAATTATATTTTGATATTTTATTTGCTTTGACAATAATATCTATATTTGTGGAAATCATCTTGTTTAATTTTTTTTTTTATGTGCGAAATTTTATTAAGGATATAAGGTTTCATTATATCATAAAAACTTTCAAGTCTTGATGCATAAGAAAAATACTGAGTGTAAAGTTAAAAGATCATTAAAATTAAAAATAAAACTGTCTATCTTAAACTGAATAGCTATATAACTTTGCTTTGTTGAGAACTGCTGCCAAAATATTTCTACTCATCACATTAATGAGTCCAATTTATATGATCTACTTACTTCCCAAATAATTATGAAAATTTAAGTAGAAGCAGTTTTCCTATTATTTATTGTATATTGTAAGGATGATTTTGCTTTCACTTTAAACATCATTAGAAAGTTTATGAAGCCAATTACTTAGATTAGTAATAAATAAGGCTGTTTGACACTTAGATTAGTAAAGAAATAAAATAAAATAAAACTAAATTTCTACTTCTTCAATGGCGTGACATTTCCATAGTGGGCCAAGGCCTTCAACCTATTGGCAGATTCCAAAACATGAGTTTTTGTTTTCTTTTTACTGGGTAGTGTTGTCAGCCCTAACCCACTAAAGTTATTTAGTTGTATTAAAAATGATTAACAAAAGAAAACATTACAGAAGTAATACATATGATACAACAATTCTAATTATAAAAATATAAATAATGTAACTATGAAAATAATGTCAATCAATCCCATTTTATGGACAGAAATGAAATAATTGAAACATATAAAAAGAAATTGTTTCATATGAAAAGTTACCAAGAAATGAAAATATAACTGTTGGAAATATTATAGTATCCTACTTTTTTAGATATGATAATCATAGAAATCTAAAAACCCTAATTCAAAATTATAACAAGAACTCATTGTTTTATTTAGATATTAAAGTTCTAGAATTTCTGAATTTCACGAAAAAAAATTAATGACTCTGTGATAGATTATTTAAAGTTGCATCTATACATGAATGTATGAGTTCAAACATGATCTCCAAATTGGATTGTTTCAGTTTATAAAGAAAGTACAACTTATGCAAAGATGTTTGCCAGTGTATAAGGAAATGAAATATTTGCTTTAGCTAGTGTTAGGATATGATCATGTATAAAGTATTTATTATTTTCGAAAAAACGTTTATGGACTCGCTCATACGAGGAGATAAGGAAGTTTGTTGTTCGCAATCAAACTACAATCCCTGAAGACAGTTGAATATTCAGGAGAATGTTTCAAATGTGGATACAGTGAATGATAAATTCTCTGATAGCTATGTTTATAATATTTCATTTTACTTGTCAGATAGGAACATTAAAATAAACCTTGATAATGTATTTGCTATATTATACAAATCTTTCATCCCAGAGGAATCCAGTTATCTCTCTTTAAGATGGACCATATATAAAGAACATAACATTTGAACACAAAAGCCAAAGTAGGACTGGCAAGGCACTATTACTGGTATTCTCTACACCCAAATTGTATAGCCGAATCATCATAGCATTCACAACGCAAGAATCCTGAAGTGCCTCACATTCAGACTTCTCAAAAAAAAAAAAAAAAGGAGGGGGGGATATTTCAAAATCTGAGGTGTGTACAGTTAAAAAATTTTTTATTTTATTTTATTTTTTTTTACTGTTTCTTCAAACTATTTTTCAATATTTTGACAGCTTCACTTATATCTTTTATATATCCAGAACAAAAATATGCATTAACAAATAATTGATATTTAAATAACATTATGCAAAAATATTAACTATAATTAAAGTAGAAAGCATAAAAAATTGCTTTCACTTATTTTATTCAGTGTGAGCAAATTGAAGTTGGTCTTGTAACCATTTTTTTTTAAATTAAATGATTCTAAATCAGTATCACTAATTTGAGGCAGAATTAAAATTACATTTAATGAAAATTTTCAATAACCTTCTAATTTTTTTTTAATGAAATTCATATCAGGAAATGATTGTTCACATAAATATATAATTTATATATGACCCATAATAAAACTAAGGAAATTTACATTTTTAAGCTTCTTTTAGAAACTTCCAACTTATTTTTCTTTTAAGCTTTAGAGAGAGTTTTGTGCTATTTGTTGCTGATTCGTTGTGATGTATTTGTCTGATAAGTTGTCTATAAGTCATCTGATAAGTTGTGACATATTTGTTAATTGAAAATATAATGTATCCATACAAAGAAATGATGCTAATTATTGAAAAAAGCCTGAATTGAATTGCTTATATAAGGTAGTTAAAATGTTTTGTAAGGGATATGAATTTTCATGCCTGTTTATTTGGGATGGATAGTAATAAATTTAGTATGTCTTGATTATAAAAAAGTAAAACTATAAATATAAAAAGTATGATTCACATTAAATATGCTAATGTAAAATTTTACATGTATAATATATTTTAGTGGTTTATGAGTTTAAATTGTACACAAAATCATTTAATGTTGCCATTAGTGGCACACCCACACCTCTTTGGTAATTTCCCTTTTTTGTGCATAAGTAAAGCTGATTACCTGTTTTTAATAGTTAATATTAATTGCTTTAATTCTGTATTTTTTTTTTCAAAAAATTATTTGGCATTTACCAAATGACAAAGAATATGCAATAAAAATTTTCATGAAAAATGTATTGCTCAGAATGAAAATTGTTGTATATTACACAAAATGAATTTATATTTTACTGCTGATGTAGCATTGCAATGAAAGATTCTGCTGATTTAAAAATAACACAAAACAGTGGAAAATATTTTGAATGCTCTCAGATTTCTTTCTTGGCTGCTGTTTGCTTTATTTATTGTTTAGTGCCAAGAGCCATCTTTAGAATTGTATGAATTCCAGTTAGAAATGAATCCTTTGACAACTGCTAATTGGACCAGTTATATGTGAGAGGTATACTTTCTTCAAAAATTGATTGCTTAAATAAAATTGAGGAAGTCTAAGAAAATCTGTTTACTCATTGAAACAGATTACATTGAACATATCTGTCGTATCATTAAAATGTGTTTATTCATAGAGTTAAATTACATTGAACATATTCTTGTGCAACAGTGGGTATTCAGTGAAATGTTCAAGAATCATCATTTTTTTTTATGTTAATGTTAGCTTTAAATAATTTTGTAATATTTACTATTTTTAACTCTGTTTTTCAATTTTTTTATGTTACTGATATGATTAATGAAACAATTGCTGTGATTATCTCTAGTTATAATTGATGCTCCATTAATCAAAATGTTTTGATAAACATTTTTCAAATTGATTCAAATATTTCTTTAATTCTTTATTTCACTCTAATATGTCATATTGTAAATTTATAAATAAATTTTTTAAACTATTCTTTTTATATTAAAAGTTTTTACTATTATATTCACTTCTGGAAAAAATATAGGTAAAAAAATAAACAAAATGAATAATTAATTCAGCATTATAGATGTATAAAGTTTTAATTAATCAAATAGAAAAACTGTTGTAAAAGTTAATAATACACGATTTGATCATCCTAAAGCAACGAAGAAAGAATAATAATGATATTTTCAAGTGTCTGAATGTAAAAATAATAGATACAGCATTACTGTTTTTCAAAGATTGTCTTGTTTCTTATTAAGGCATTTATGCTTAGCAAAATGTTTGTTTAAAAAATATATTATGTAAAACTTAAACTGCATTTAATATAGTTAATTATAACCTTTTTTGTTTTAGGTATGTGAACTTGTCACTGATCAGAGGGGCGATGACCTTGTATGTAATCCAGTGCAAGTCATACGAGCTGGTCGAACCCAGTTGCAGCTAACCAAATCAAAACTCTTGCCCCATCCTGATGATCCTAGCTCATTGCTGATATGTGCTGGAGATGAAGATGCGCATGGTGTAAGTATTAGTATAGCTTTTTAATGCATAAAATGTAATAAATTTAAACTCAAGAACAGTTTCACCTGCAAGATTTAGTTAATAAGCTATGAAATTTTATTTCCGAATAAAATTTTAAAGTTAATTTTTTTTAAATTTTTATAATTTTCTACTTTTCTGTAGCAACAGCGCAGTTTTTAACCAATAAAAAAATAATCTATATTTTTAGTATTTAACATACACAAATGCATTTGATGTTTCATGTACTAATAAATTTAAATTCTTATACTTATGGCACTAAATTTTTCACTTGTGTTCAAGTGTTTATATATAATATATTTTTATTTATAATACAATTAAAAGGGTAAAAAAGTGAAAAGTTATTTGCATTTTAGAGTTACCAAAGAAAAAAAAAACATATATCATATATATTTCTTGGAAATAGCAAGCAAAAAGAACAGAAAATTTCATCTAAAATACAGTTAATTATCAAATAGAATCTGTATATGCAGAAAAGAAAAAAGTGTGGAAAACTTAAAAACAAATTTTAAACTATATAATTTCAAGTGGAATAATTTTTTTAAAAAAAAATTCTGACAATTTTTAATTTTTGTATTTGCTGGAAAGGTGAAATTGTTGTACAGTATTATATTAATTATTGATTTAGCCCAATACTAAAAAAAATTAAGAATTCTTTAAATTCAATAGATTTTATATCAATTTTTAGCATTGATATATTCACTATATATTTTTAAATTTATTTATATATTTAAAAACTTTTTTGTTTAAATGTTTTATAGAATTTTAAATATTATATATATATATATATATACACACACATATTATATATATTTTTTATACATCAGAATTCATGATTTGGTTAAAGTTTTATTAATTATTTATAAAAAATTATATTTCTAGTTTTCAATAATTAGACAAATTATTAAATAATCGCACAAAAAAATTAATGAACTACTTAAAGACTTACTTGTATAAATCTTTTTTTCTTTCTATTTATAATTTTTATTATAAAAGTATGTATCAAAGAAATGGAAATTTAAATCAGAAATTTTATATGATAAATATTAATTACAGTTAATTTTTTTATATTTGTAATAATAAAGTCATATTTATTCTTAAACAAACTCTTTTAATTAAATATTTTATAATGAATGAAAAATAAGTAATTTTAAGAACTTAATTAATAATTTGGGAGAATTTTATTATACATTCAAATATAATAATTATAAATATCATAATTGATTTTAAAAATGAAGTCTTTTAAGCTACAATTCTTGTATTTATTTCAGGCTCTCATTTGGGATGGAAGCTCTGGATACTGTATTGATAATATGAAAACAGAATCAGCTGTTTTGGATATTGCTCACGTTAAAGTAGATCAAAAACCATTTTTGATGTCTTTAACTGACAGAATGTTGCGCATATTCAGTTGGAATAACTAGTGAAAGAAAAAAAAAAGTTCCCTCCTTATGCTTTTTGTAGTTAAAAGCATTTCCTCGGCATTTGTGTGGCATTATGTCTTTCTTTATTCATTCACTTGTTTCATTCCTTTCAATATTTTTATCATAGTGCTTGTCCATATTTTTCCAATTGGCATTTTATGTTTGTATATATATGTATGTAAATATGAAATGAAAAAAAAAATAAATTTGACCATTCTTATAATTTGATCTATTGAAAACTGTTTTATTTTTACGAACTCACTGAATTATTTCTGAAATTAAAAAAAAGCAAATAGTTTATTTATTATCGAAAGATATTTCATGTAAACTAGGCCAACAATTTGAAAATGCTTAACAGTAATGCATGTGTAGTCTGCTATTTTGAATATATATATGTATATATATCAATGGCATATTACTTAAACATAGTTTTAAATTTTTTTTTTGAAGTTGTAATTTTTTAACTGTCATATTTAATATGCATATATTTTGATGAATTTTTCATATTTTATTTACTAATAATTATGAAAAGAATAGCCTATAAATGTATATACGTCAATAAATAAGTAATTTTTCTTCAAAATTTTATTAATTTTTTTTAAATTTAAGTTTAAAAATAAATTAGTAATGATACTTGTTTTAATGGGAAAGTATTCACAAATATTTATGAAATAAACATAAATATTATTAAAAAATTTTTATATAGAATGAGGGCCGAAGAAGTGGACATGTTTTGAAAATTGTGTTTTTATATAAATTAAATTAAATATTTTTGAGAAAAAAGATGTAGTACTAAATTATAAAAAAAATGCTAGTCAAACACATTAAAGTTATACCATTAAAAAATCCAATATGTCAAATCTCCAGAGTATTCTAATAAGATGGCATCAGATCACTGTTAGAGTAGATATATTTTTGATAAAAACCTGGAATCCTTTTTGCCTGCATAACAAAAAGAACCTATAAACAAATTCTTCTTGTTTATTGTATTGTATTGTACCAATAAGCTATTGAAGTCTATTAATTGTGTTCTATTTAATAGACACTGCATTTTTCTTAGGAACCACAAGTTTCTGATCAGATTCACTGCCCTTGTCACTGATTGAATTCTATTAAGTTTGGACTATTCACATGCTGTTTTTTTCCTTTGTAATATAAATTGAATCTTGTTGAAAAATAAATGTTGCATCATTGCAATAGTAATCCTTAATTAAAAGTAATTTTAGTTTCAGGATAGTTTCAATGTGTATTGCATTCAGTGTGCTATAAGTTACACGAAGATGTCAATTGTTAGCAGGTGTAATTGTATTATTATGATGCATATTTCTGAAAGATAGGAATAATTACTATAAGCAAAAAAGAAATAAAGAAAATTTTTTTAGAAGGTCCTGTGTATTTTAAAACTGAATATTCCATATATATAGAGAAAGTAAGGAATGTTTTTTCTTTATTTTTATGATTTAAGTATTTATGAAAAAACAAAAATATAAAATGTCAAAAACATTAATGAGTAGAACAATTCATTTATTTTATTTTTAATATTTTATTAAAACAATTTGTGTTATCTTTGTGGAATTATTAATAAATATTAACAAAAATTTTTGAATGTAAATCAAAATTATTAAATATTATTAATGGCTGCTTAAAAAACAAATGTTTTCCCACCCTCCCCAATATATGAAGGGGAAAAAAAAGTGTTCTCACTCAAAATCAGATCTGCAATTAATTTTTTTAATCAGAAAAGTGTATTGTTTGCTTTAATGTGAATATATTGATAAATTGCAAGTGTTGTAAAATATTTTTTAAGTCTAATAGTTAATAAAATTGAAATCATGTATGAATTTCAATTTATCATATGTTAATATATATATTTTATTATTTAATTCATCCCAAAAACTTCAATATATAATGTTAGTGATAGTTAATTTAATTTTCATAAACATAACTGATCTTTAGACAATATTTTACGAAAATTGAAACAGTAATCTGTTTGCATTCTAAAGGCAAGATAATTCGAAATAAAATACAAAGCACGTGATTTGATGTTGGCAAATCATTAGTCTTAAGCAATTATATATAATTAGCAGTTTCTTAGCAGTAATTATGCTTATTTTATGTAAATTTTAAACTTTATATAATTGGTATCATGTGGCAAATTAAAGTTTTATTTTAAGTGAAAGTTTTTGTGATTGATGAAGAGATTAATCTATTTTAACTTATAACTTTTGTACTTTCATCTCCTCATGCTTGTTTTGTGGATGTCACAGAGCTCATACCAGAGCAATATCATGTCCACCTACATGGCAAAATTGAAAATCACTGTGATAGAAGGAATCTTGACATTAGCCTGAATGCAGTCAGAATGAAATTGTAGTATGCATCATTTCCCAAATGAGTGTATGTTACTCTCACTAACATTTAACTAATTTGCTTTAACCAACCATCTGTCCAGTTTTTTTTTTTTTTTTTTTTGCGTTTGATAACTTAATATTTAACTTAACAACTTACACTGAAATATTTACTATTGAACCACTTACACTTACTGATTATTTACTATTTTTAAAAAAGAAATTAAATTTTAAGTAATATTAATTATTTTATAAGTAGGAAATTAAACAATTACTTTACTCAATTTTTTTCTAGCAATATAAATCTTTAATTTTGATTTCAAAACTCTTCTTAATTATATATTATTAATATGAAATGTATTAAAGCATCCAGAGTACTAGGATATTTAATGATAAAAAAAAGGAATGAGAAGAGATATTTTCTCTTGTTGAAGGACACAAAGGTAAGATGTTTTAAGTGGCTAATTTAACTTTTTCAAAATGTTTTCAACATTTAAAAAATAAACATCTTACATAAATATGTTAATCAACTTCAAAACCCTTTTAAAATTGTAATTAATTTTTTACCATTTCCAAAATATCTTGTAAATTTTATACCATTCATTATTTTAATGTTAGTATTTCCATATGTGTGCTATGTAATATATCGAAATAGCAATTAAATTGCTCATAATATACTGTGGGTAATTTAACCCACGTTTAGAAATTGATTATATCCCACTGTATATATTTAATAAGCTGTGTTTAGGTTTTGTTTGTGTAGAAAATGCATTTTTTTCCTTTTAATTAGATTAGATTTTATTAAAGCATTGTATAATGTTTTAATAATGGCCCATGAACTATTGTAACTTTGTTGTCCTCATTATAAAGAATAACTTCATTTCCATGGATCAATACTGTTGTCTAGGTTGGTGTACCTGGAAGAGAAGCATATTTATTTATATGCCTTCATTGCATTTTTAATGTTATGTTTTGTGTGATAAGACAATGTGTTGACAAATAGCCAACAGCACTCATATAAATTAGTTTGTGACATTTTATTTAAAACCAGTATCAAATACAATCCATGTTCATTACCATTATTGGTCCATTTGAAATGAGCACAAAAATACAACTCAAAGTACTGAAAAATAAATACTCTAAACATGGAAGTACATCACAAATGAATAAAAATTGGAACTCTCAGTTTAGAAGGGTTCAATGATACTATACAAAATAAATAAATGATTTGAGATCCAGAATATATTTACTACAATTTTTTT
This sequence comes from Caerostris darwini, assembly GCA_021605075.1. Taxonomy (NCBI): domain Eukaryota; kingdom Metazoa; phylum Arthropoda; class Arachnida; order Araneae; family Araneidae; genus Caerostris; species Caerostris darwini. The sequence goes on from BPLQ01004844.1 coordinate 264,564, forward strand.
AATAAATCATAAATTCGATAAAATGCAGTTATATAAATATTCTTCATTAATCCATGTCTCAAATGATTTATATAGCTTTTTATTTTCCTTCTTTTCCGAATGAGCAAGTTTTTATGCAGTGATTATTTATTTTAAATCATAAATTTTAATATATGGAATATTTATAATTAATGGAAAATTTTAGAAATGTAAATTTAAAAATAGATTCTAAAATTAAAGGATAGCATTATTGGATGTTTTATTATTGGTATTTAATTAAATCAATTGTTTGATTCAAAAAATATTTATTTATCATGTAATAATTAAGAATCCATTTTTTAAAAATTGTTTTTATTTTAAAATTATCAAATTTCCAGCTTTTTGTTCAATATTTTGTATTTCGCTCTTAAATTGTAAATGCATAATTGAGTACTATAACAATTTAATTTTAAAAATATACTTTTGTTAGTTATTTCTTGGGTGTTTTACAACCATCTTTGTTTTAAAATCTGCCTTTTAATAAAATTTTTTTTTTTTTTTTTTTTTCGGTTTTATGGAGTTCCTATTTTCAGTAGAAACTATATGGCTTCACAAACACAATTGTTTCTAAATTTCCTTTTTTAGTTTCATGTTTTGTGAAGCATTTTCTTTCTTAAAAACACATAGTTTTATTAATCTCTTATGTTATCCTTACTTTTACTTTTCAGCCAATGTGCAATTTCAAAGAGTTTGCCTATAATTCTAAATATGTAATGGTGCAGTTTGAGCTTGTTGCATTTGCTAAGCTGGCTTTAACACCTACTAAAGCTAAAGCAACTTAATTTTTAAGTGAATCATTTAGTTGATTCGTTGGCAGGTAGATTAATTATGGTTCTGGGCAGGATTTTGTGAATGATATTTTTTATGAGTTGTGCTGGCATGGATTATTAGTTTGATTTAATTTAAAAGTTTCTTCAAAATAATTTTTTGGGGGAATTGTTTGGATGGATAGCTTTTTCTTTTTAGTTTTTCCTATAGTAAGGTAACTTGAAAGATAAGATATAGCCTCTAAGTATTTATAAAAAGCATACTATACAGTTTTTCATTTATATGAAATTGATTTGCTAAAATAAAAGTCTGGTATATAACCAATATATTGATATTTTAGATGAAATTTTTGACTAATTCATTAAAAATTATGAGTCTCATTATTTGTTCATAATAAACGGATAGTTTATTTCACGATGTCTGAAAAATTTGTGTAATAAATTGATTTATTACATCATTTTTTTAAATAATGCAGTGTTCTGTTTAATTTATTTGAGATTTTTAAAATTTAATCTTCATTTACAATGAATTTTAAAGTGTAATTTTTTTTTTTAAATTTCAATAGTTTTTATTCTATTTTTGTTGACTATTATTAAATTTTGCTTTATTTTAGCATTTATAAAAATAATTTTTGATGTGATGAACAAAAATGTTGTATTAATCCTTCTCAAAAATATGTTTTATAACAAAAAACCAGTTATGTAAAAATCCTATTATGATTCCTTGCATTTTACATTTAAGAATTTGGTGCAAAAAAATTAAATCTTTTTAAAAATATTAATCTCTCGACAAACTATTTTTGATGTACTCTTTTTAAAATTTAACGAACATTTTTTTTTTATGCAAGATAAAAAATGATGAGTAAGATAAAAAGTATATCATGAAATGTGTGTTCCTTTTCATTCGTTATTCGTGACAATAATGAAATTTGACCAGAAACTGACATAACACATAAAAAAAGATGATTTGATAAGATATTAAATATCCATACAGATTCATGAGATATAAAAATCAATGTTTCTGTTTTGTTCCTTAGTTTTAAAGTTACATCTAAAACTAAATGCAATATAGATTCGTTTTCTCCCATTCAAAAATACAGAGAGACCTAATAGTATATATGAGGCAGTGCTATCTATTGGAAGGTTTACTGGATAACACCATTGAAGAACAATATGGAAATATTACACATCATGCATGTTAAATTACGGAGTAAAAAATATATCCTTTCCACAAGCCTTCTGAAGAATACAAATTAGATGCAATTTTGTTCTCATTGTCAAAGTAAAAAAAGAATTGACTCACTTATTCAAGAAATGACTTCTAAATGAAAATGTTCTTAATTCAGTTATTGATTTGTTCATCTTGGTTAACGTATCGTATTAGTAGTTGTCAGTAAGATGATTAGGGTAAGTGATTCATTATTTTAATTTATTTTATTTTGGTCTCTCTAATCAAATAATAATCTTATGAGTGTATGTCTTAGCATAACTCACAAGCAATAGCATTAATTTCCTTATTCTTTTACCTAGCATGCAGTCGAAAATCTCGAAAAAATTGTCATTATTTTTTAATTAAACAGAAATTGAATTTATAACTGGCGTGATCGCTTCGTCTATAGTTTATCTAAAATTTTGAAGTTTATATCATTATGTTCTTTTTAATATATTCTTTACTTCAAAATTCTTTTTATTAATAAATAATTATTCATTATTAATTTCTATTAATTATAATTATTCAATTTGATAAACGATAATTAACGCTTTTTAACGATATTTTTTCTTAATAAAATTTACCAGTATTAATAACGCTTTATTTTATGTAGCCGGTGCAAATCTGCTAGTGTTATTATACAACTTTCTGATTATGATTTCCAATTCATATCGAATATTGAAATAAATTTTTTTTAAATTAAATTGTTTGTATTTGAATCTATTTCATGTGATGAATTTCGTACCATGTTGCCATGACAAAAATTATGTTTGTGGTAATGACCATCATTACTGACAACTGACTAATAGGATAAGTATTATTAATGCAATCTTTCACATTGCATTGGACAACCTATCTATGATACAATAAAAGTATAAGCTCAACTAACAACAAATTAATATATTTCTTAAATTCATAAATCACCATATTTCTAAAAGCCCATCAATAGTCTTCGCTTTCCCACTCTCTAGAATAATTGGAACTTCCTCTTTCTCTAGCTGGAATGTTTGCTGCTGTACTGCCATCTTCCCAAGTATCCCCATTGTGATAATTATACTGCACCGGATACATAGGTTTCTCCATGTCTTTCTGGATGTACTGTTTATCGTTTAAGCACCTGAACCGTTCCTCCAGGTCAGCTAACCTCTGCATTGTGACTTGAAGCTCTCTCAGCATCTGGTTGGATGAGTCTTCCATTTCCAGCTGCTTGTTTTCGCTCAATTCGAGACATTCCTTCAGTTCCATGTTCTCAATTTGGATCTCGTACAATGACTGTTTGATGCTACTCAGCTGTTCCTCCAGCTGCAAAGCGTTCTCAGCGGATAGTTTCAGCTGCTGTTCCTTATCGTTCAATAAAACCTCGAATCTCAGAAGTCTGTCTTCGTTTTCTTTCAGTTTGTCCATCAGGGGATGCGTGTAGACTTCTGGAGTTTCGTACACATGTTCTTCTGGGGTATCTGTGGCAGTCACATTGGTGCTGAAAGCTGATTTGTAACTGTAACTCTGACTGGGACTTTCCCCAGTGCTGGTTTCCATTTTCTTGCACAGGTCATCAATGCAGTGATCGATGTCTTCTAAATATCCGTATACAGTTCGATTTAGCTCATGTTTGTTCATAATTTCATTGCAGTGTCTGTCTTTCAGTTGAGAATGCAAATCTTTTATCATGTCCTGGCAGGACATGAGAGTAGCGTGGTATCCGATTAACTGAGAGTGAATATCTGGATTTTCGTAGGATCTGTCATTTGGAATAGTGGCAGTGTCTTCTATGTAAACACGTTCTGTTTCTTTTTTATTTTGATGTTTTTTATGTCTTGCTGGATGTCTGATGGGCGTCGGTTTTATGGATACGATATTATCCAGAGTTGGCTTTTTTTGGCCTAAAATTGGGGTGGGGAAAAAATCATCCATTAGAAATCTAAAATGTAATACATATTTTTCGAAATACTTTTTTAAAAGGGATTTCAGCTCTGCATTTTAATCTTTAACATATGTATATCTTGTCAATAAAACTTTATTTATTTAGTCTTATTATTTATTTATTTTTATTTATTTATTTGAAAAAAGAAGACCACATAACCTGTGTTTTGTAATATCTCACTGAAATAGATCTTGTATAAAAACAAAATTAATTTGATAGTTTTTTTTTTCTTAAAAAGCAACTTTTTTGAGATATTTATTTTTCAAAACGAAAATCTGTGCTTTAAAATTGCATTGAATAAGTCAAATTGTAAAATTCCCTACCAAATTTTTAAATATTTTTTTTAATAACAATATCTTTTCAAAAAATTGATTCTCAAATTTTTAATTTCAAAAATTAAAATATAATTCTAAAATTCAGAAATTTAATAATATTAAGCTAGTATTCTTTTTATTTTTATCGTGTTTATTTAAAACCGAAGTCATTATTTAATAATGAAACATTCATTAAATTGGAAAATTTCTTGATAAAATTCTGCTTTTGATAGTTTAAAGATTCCTTATAAGTAATTTTTTAAATAACTTTTAAAAGTTAATACACCTCTTCAGTTGCATTTGATGTAAGTGTATATTAAAATTTTTATCTGACTTTCAAAAGAAATTAATAGCCAGATCTATTAAAAAAAAAAGTCTAGAAATTAAATATAAGATGACATAAAGCAATTAGAAGTCAAATTAATTCTAAAGTAAAGTAATAAATAAATATATGAATTCTATTTTGCAAAACTTAATGAATTTTTAAGTATGATCTTATACAAGCGATAAACATGCTGTTTTATGCTTTAAAAGATTTTTAACGTTTTCATAATTCATTAGTCTAATTTTAACTATTAATGCATAAGAAAAATTTTTACAAAAAATAATGTGAATAAATTTTAGAAAAAAATTTGTTTTTATCATTAAAAAAATTTAATACTTAATTTGTAAATTTTTCTTTCGTATATTATAAATAAAAGATTAAGTTATTTAGATATAATTATAATTTTGAAATAACCAAATGTTCTAATAGAAGGACTTTAATATTAATGATATATTTAATCTATAAAAACACTTTCATTAAATATTAAAATACTTAATTACTTTTCTGCGTCTTCATAATTTCATATTTTATGCATTTATACAATAATTTTAATTTATGAGAGTAATGAGAAATATAAATATATTTTCCAGTGAAATTGCCTTCGTAAATGAATTCAATAAATAATATATTAATTCATTACAGCTCAGGATGTAATTATTCGAATTCCTATTTTAAACTAATAGTTTGTGTAATTAAATTTTACGACTATCATAGTTGTTTTGAATTGCCTTTTAAACTAAATATTTTTGGATAAATTAAATTAGTAAGAGATGAAATAATGTGATGGGATTATTTCTTTAGAGACATTGATGTACTTACACGATATATTCTTTTGGAAGACGTCAATAAGTTGGCGATTAAAATGGATTGATTTTTCCAATTTTTTCTGCATCAAAAAGTTCAGGCGTATGTATTCTGCGAGGTCGTATAATATTGCATCGGGATTATCGATCTGTAAAAAAAAAAATAAAATTTCGAGCAAATAAGAATTACTTTATACTGTAGTGGTGCGGGTACGGGCAATCAGATTGTAGCTGGTTGTGGTTGGGTTGAGATACTTGAGGCACAGGTTTGAGAATTTACAGTATTATTTATACAAGTACAAACACCACATATAGACAGTTAGAGACATACAATATGCAATACATTGAAAACCCAAATAATTATAAATTCGTGGCAGGATTCCACTTCTAAGCCAAAAACCAGAAACTCGGATACGTGCAGGATGGGCGAAATATACTTCCTCTCCGGATGAGAGTCTGTAGGCCAACTTATATTCAGGGTTCGTTAAATATATTTCCTGTCGGGATGAGAAACTATAAACTAAATGCTTCTCAGAGGGAGCGCAAGTTGCGTTGTACTTCCTCTCAAGTGAGTCTCGAGGCCTACTGATCCTTTCTCCTGAACACAACAGGGACGCTCTTTTATTCACATAATTTAGCATTCAGTAAAAATAGATATTATCATAAAATTTTTTATTGCATCATTATTTAATAATAACAATATACTACATTTTAATTAATGCAATTATGTGTGCAATTCGGTATGCGAGTGAAATCAGTAATAATTTTGAAATAAAACTGGTGTACACGAAGAATGCATTATATGAAATAAACATGAAAAATTCTTTACAGAAGAAAACTACAATCACTTTATATGAGAAAGTGCACTAATAATTCCTTATGCAAAACAAACTATAGTTTATAAAATAATTAGGACAAATTTAGTAATTAATTTCAACTTTTTATATTATATAGAAAAAAGTTATTGAATTTATATTCACGCTTTTACATACAGAATGTGGAATATTAAACAAATAGCAAAGCTTAGTTTTTACATGTCTATTTTCATTACATTTAGTAACTAACTGTATTAGACTTTCTTATTGAATTATTCACTCTTAAAGAAATTAATGCTTATAAGTTTTCACGTAAGTTTGAAAATCTAATTATGATACTGCATTTTTCTTTATTGGTGACTATTCTTATTGATGTGACTAAAAAAAAAAAAAAAGAAAGCTTAACAACCACCTTTTTATAAGAGAAAAAAAGATGCTGATATTTTTATCAGTAGCAACAGAAAATTTCATATCTGACAAAAATAAACAATTAAGAAATGTGATAAAAATTTCTTATATGCAGAGAATTGAAATGATTTAGAAAATACAAAAAAATAATAATAATAATCTAATGCAAAAAAGGAATAACAAAATAAAATTTGTTTACAGAACATTCATTCACTTTTAGATCAGAATTAGGTACGAATATTGAACACAATTATTTGAAAATTCTCTGTAAAACTACATAAAAGTAAGAACAAAAATATTATTGTGAATAATATTTTTGTTCTTACTTTTGAAATAGTTTTCAGTAATTTAAAAAAAAAACAAAACAGATACGTCTATTTTTAATTACTAAGATTGCTTACAAAATGAAAAATTTGAAATAGCAGAAAAATGTTGAGCGTCAATCACGTAAAATTACTATTTTTCCTTATTTTTAATTTGTATATTTCAATGGCATTAACAATAATACTTTATAATATAACTATCGAATTACATATAAGTTTAAATTCACGAATTTTGATTACATGATGTATTACCATTAAAGTTATAGCAGTAAAAAAATTAAAGCTTTCAGGAAAATCCAGGTCAAATGCTTATCAACTCAATTGAATTTAAGCTGTCAAACTGAATTTTATTTACTGCTTTTTCTTTTTATTCTAGTATCTCTTATTTTCATCCATCCGCATTATAATGTTCTAGTACCCTTATCAGCATCGATATTTTCGTTGCCATGGTTACTCGTACATCGTTATTGATAGCGTTGAGCTAGGGGAAGAGGTCTTATTTTAAATGAATCTTTTCAATTATGTTGGATCGAGATTAATTCTTAAAAAAATGTATACGGTAGCTTAATCGAATTACTTTTCAAATAAATTATCTTGTCGAATAATTTAATGCTATTATTTGAATTTTTTTTTACATTAAAATCGTGCTCTAGAACCTTTTTACTCTTAATTTACAATAAGCTTTTATCAATATCTGTTCCCTTTTTAATTTTATGATAAATGTAAGTTGGCTTTCATAAATGTAAAAAATTTTAAAAAATTTCTTAAGTGGGTTTAAAAGTTTTTTACTTTTAACGAAATTTTATGTTTGGGTATACTTCGTAGGATTTAGTTAGGTACTAATATTTTTTCAGATATCATTTACATCTAATTTGATTTTTTTAAAACTATTCTTGATTTGTATCTTAATGATTAAATTTCAGGCTTTGAATATTTCCTTTTTTTTTTTCAAAAGTAAAAATCTTTGTTATTTGGCCAAATATTCTATAATTGGTAAATATGACATCTAACATTGTCATCTACTTGTTCAAAGTTTTTAAATTAATAAATTTGAAAAATTAACACGTAAAAATACAGCTATTTTAAATAGATAATAAAACTATTTTAAAATAAAGCAGCAACCTACTGAAAAATAACAAAGGCATTTTATAACAGAAAATATGTTTTTTCCGAAAAAAAAACAACAACTTTATTTGCTACTTTATTTTTCATTTCTTCAGAATTCGATGAAAAATAATTTACTGTTTTGAATTTTTTTATCTACATAATTTTTATGCATTTATAGTTCTGCTAAAATATCAACCAGATTTATTATTTTATGATAGTAGCATATTGAAAAGATTATACTACGTCTGAAAGATAATTTCTATACCTTTTCAATATAAAATTTAAGGAAAAAATGATAAACATCACTAGAAAATCTTACTTGTATAACCTACAATGTACTTGTATAACCTTTATAACTAGAGCTTGTATAACCTTTATAACTAGAGCTTGTATAACCTTGCTCTTATATCCTGTAATCGTGCTCTAGAACCTTTTTACCTACAAGTAAAGAGGTTCTAAAGCACGATTTTTATCTAAAAATGTTCAACAAATGTTCCTCAAATTTCAAATAGATTCATCAAAAGTCTAAATAGGTTCAACAAAAACTACAGATATTAGTACCTGTAGATTTTGTTGAACCTATAATGCGTGGGTTTCTTTTAAATCTGATATGACCTAATTTTTTTGTATGACCTACCTAATTTTTCTCCTCAATAATTTTTGTCCAGAAAAACTTTATTTTTAGTTAGTACTTGTAATTTTTTCAGTGTTTTAATTCATTCCAATTGATCATCCAATTTATTATACAACTTTTAATATTCATTAAAAGCGAAACTTTTTTTTAATGAATGCTAACTATGTTAAGAAGATGAATTTATTAAAATAGGTTAAGAAATAGAAATTTTATCAAATATATATTTGAAAATAATTTTTTAAACATAGTAGTATATTAAAATATTTCTTGTTACGATGTTTGTTCAGAAGACTTTACATCTCTTTAAAAATTGTCAGAATGGTCAACATTGTGTTATATTAAAATATTCCTTGTTACAATTTTTGTTCAGAAAACTTCACATTTTTTTAAAAATTTTCAAAATGGGGAATATTGTGTTATATTAAAATATTTCTTATTACAAGCTTTGTTCAGAAGACTTTTCATTTCTTTCAAAATTGTCAAAATGATTTTCTGAACAGCAAATCATTAATGAACAGAATTTAATCTACGAATTAATTATCTGAATTTTTGATAAAAAGTGGATACATCATCCATTGCACATCCTACTAACAAATTTATACCTCTTGACATAACTTTTACGACCATAAAGATGGTTATGATGGTTTTATAAAAATGGTTATAACAATTTTATGGTTAAAGTCTTTTATTCAAACACTAGCATCTTTTTCTTTTCTCAAATTTCTTAAATTGTTCTTTGCACATATTTCTAAAATAGGAAATTTGTTTTTTTTCCTCTAAGTCACGTATACTAAAACTAAAGTGCTTTGTTGTGATTTGAGTCATTTTTATAGTTCATATTTGAATAGTTATTGCTGCTACGTGTTCCCCATAGATGATAATATCACTTTTAGTTTATTTTGGCTAGTGAAGTAATGTAGAAAATTTTCCACAAAGATTCATAGTTACGGTTCAGGTTTTATTTCAGTATTGCATTGAAACGCATTGAACTCCTTGATATTTTTGTTTTACTAATTATATTCAATTCATATTTTTATCTTACTAATCACGTACAATTCATCATTTATTCATCACTTTTAATATCACTTTCAATTCTTCTTGGCCAGTGAAGTAATGAAGAACAATTTCCAAAGATTCATAGTTACTGTTTAGGTTTGCATTACTTGATATTTTGATTTTACTAATCTGTTTCAACTGATATTTTTATTTTACTAATCATTTTCAATTAATATTTTTATTTTACTAATTCCTTTCAGTATTTACATCTACATCCCTTTCATTATTTACATCTATATGCATTGAACTCCTTGATATTTTGGTTAAAATTAAAATTATCCAACATAAAGATTTTTGTGGAATATATATTTTTTTGTATCAACTAAGGGTAAATAATACATAGAATAACCAATTTTAGTTTAATTTCACTTGTTAAAATATTAAAATGTTTACAAATAATTATTAGTTGATAAAAATTTAAAGTTAAAGTGAATATAAGCAGTAGACAAATAGCAATAAATAATGCTAGAAATAAGGAAAAAAAGTATATGAATTTATTTTGTATTGGACTTTAATCTTTCAATTTTTATCAATTTATTTCTATCCATTTTAATATTTTTGAAACTTTAAACTCCTGCAATTGTATTCTTCGATTAACCACGTAATACTAGTTTGAGTAATTAAAGCTACATATAGTAATTATATTAAAATGATCTTTAACACTTAATTGTTAAGCCTATTTGCATTAGATTTCTTTTTTTAAAGGTTAAAGTATGTACTCACCTTTCCCTGTGTGGTGAGGACTGCTGTCATCTGGCTTCTGACATCACATAAATTGTTAATTTCGTCTGTCAAATGGTAGTTGGCTTCTTCAAACATGCGCAAATAGTTCTTCAGTTTTTCGAGCCATCTTTTCACTTTGTTCGCTGAAAAAAATAAGATTATTTTATTAAGATTCAATAGTTGCACGCATAATGTACTTTTGATTGCAATGCTATCACTTTTTTTACTAATTAAATTTAAATTATAATATTAACACTTTTTTTTTTTTTGCCAAATCTATGGAAATCAAGCAAATGAAATCTTAACTTATAAGAGTTGAAAAATTTAAACTTATAAAATTATTAACAAGGCAATAATATATAAATAAATATGAAAAATTTAAGTAATCCATTATTCTTTTACAATAAAGATGTGCAGAAATATTTTTGTTACGAATCACATTTCTTAAAAAATCCATTGTTTAAAATCTCACTTAGCCTTATTAAATTTTACACCTGGTCAAACACTGGTCCACTTGAAGACCCTGCATTTGAAAGAGACCTAAGGAATTACTTGAACAAAGAAACGATCCTTTTTTTTTTTTTTTCAAACTCGTGCACAATTGATCCTACTTAATAGGATATTTTTGAGAAGTACTCTCCATCAGCAAAAATTATTCGCATATTTGTAAAAATATGCGTATATTTTTGAATATATATATATATTTTTATTTATAATATGAACATATTAAAAATTATTGTCGACGCTTCATAGTAAGATGTATACAGAAAACTTCCGAAATTTAATATATAACATATTATTCCGAATTTTAATAATTCATATCATTCTCATAGAGTAAATAAATATTTACTCTATGAGAATGATATGTTATCTGTCTTATCAATTAATGAAATTTTTTATTGTAAGATTTATTTCATGAAATCCGTACTTATGAAACATGATTAATTTACAAATATTTTAATTCCCACAGTGAAAATTAAAAAAAAAAAAAAAAAATTACAAAACGTGCACTGTGACGAAGAGTAGCATGCAATACGTTCACTGCTATCAGAAATGAGTAGAATCGACAATTATTGTAAAGGTGTGTAAAAGCGTTCGCAAGGATTGTGTCTGCTTGATAGGAATTTTCCGGGGGGATTTGCATCCATGAAATGAAACATATACCCCTAAAAGTCCCCTACGAAATTATTAATCCAACCTCTACTTGCCACGAATTATTCTATGTATATTGTGCATACAACAATGATAATATCGCGGTCTGATAGCCAAATGGCTAGCGCTCTGGCACTCGGTATCACAGGTTTCGGCTTCGAGTCCCGGCGGGGCTATGGATGTTTGTAGTGGTTCGGAATCCACTTTAAACTGTAGGTCCCGGTCTAATAAGATCATAGAGCGTTGCGGGGGAGTGTTATTAGCGTCCGTACCATATCTTCAAGCCTACACGTTGTATATTGCGTTCCTATTCGTGGTTAACTTATCTGAAATTTTTCAGGTGTATATCAAAACACTGAGGCACTGGTTACAGAGGTGGGGGCAGTGGTACGCCTGAGGCGTCCAAGCCTACACGTGGTCCTTGGTTAGTGTTAAATGAGTAGCAGCAGTGCAGCCCTTGCTTATTGCCATAAGCAAGGGCTGCACCGCTGTTACTCATAAGATAGTTGTCTCTGTGTTGCCAGCTGCATTAGAAAAACAAACGATGATGATATCATTTTAGATTAAATCATTTGAGCCTGTTTTATTCAACAGCACTTACCTGTCTTTTTCGTTGGCACATGCATGACATTCTTACTCCTCCTCGAATCGCACCTGCTCTGCGGACACACTTTCTTTTTCTGGAGATCATCAGACACGTAGGTCGTCGAGTAATCAGAAGACACCGAGGTCTCTTCCACGCACAGCCCCATGCGTTGGCGTGACAGAGTGGTGTCTGGCTCAGACCAGATATCCGAATCGGAGGACAAAAATACACCCCCCTTCACTTCGGCGTTGCCAACTGGAATGAGATCCATCATGTCGATGGATCTGACGCACCTGTTGTTGACCATCCCGCTGCTCTCGTCAGAGGCACCCCTCTCTGATTGTTCGTAGGACATGAGCACGGAATCGCTGAAACTGCCGAAGCTCACAGATCTCTCGATGACGTTGCTGGAGTTCTCCCTGGTGTTGATGCTGCCGTCTGACCCGTAGTTTTCAGTGATCTTCAAGCCTCTGGGAAAAGGTGGTGACACCACGGCGGGTCTCGACATCTTCTTAGCTCGTCTGTTTGGCTCGCTGGATGTGTTGCCTTGATTGACTTCTCTGTCGTTAAGCAGAAGGATGATTTCGTCACTGTCGGAACTAGCACCTTGAATGGACACCTGAAAATAAAAGAAATTAGATTTGAGTTTTAAGACTTTTAAATCAAGACTCAAGACTATTAACTACTATCAAGAATTGAAAACTATAAATGGTATATGAAAAAAAAAATATGTATATGAATAAAACTAAATATAATAAATATATTAAATCTATAATAGATAAACTAAATATAATAAACATATGAAATTAAATATAATAAAACTAAAAAAAAAAAAAAGAAGAAAAAAAAAACTAAAAACTACGAATAAAACTGATTAAATTTCACAATTACTGAAATAGTGATAGCTGCATAAATATTTATTGTTAGATTATTTAACAATTTGAATTTCATCACTTTATTTATTTATTTACTTTTTGGTTTTTTTGGGATTTCTGTATTGCAAAACTCAAGATGGGAAAAAAATCCGATTTATTTCATACCGTTTTAATAATATAAAAGTATGAAAAGATAAGCTGTATTAAAATTTTATAACATGTTGAAATTTTTATCTTATTTTTTTTTCTGAATTTTAATTTTGTAATGTTTTTTTTCAGCAAAAATTAACAACTAAAATATTATTCAAGATGGGTAATGCCATATAATGTCCACTATCATAACATAAATTTGGAAATTTTGAAAAAATAATAGTATGAATTAGAAATGAATTAGAAAATATTAAATAATTTTATTTCTAATATTTAAGTCTCTTATTTTTACAAAGACCAGAGCATCTCCCATGCTCTTCCTTTCTCTGAAGTATGAAGCTGTTTACAAGACTATCATTGCTCTATCACAGCTAATGATAACATAACTACTAATGGCGTCCTTCGATTTCTTTGTTTTTTCAATGAAACTTAAATTGAGAATTCCCAATGAAGAGAAAAAAATATTACTCCCTTCCTTAATTATTTATTAATGTATGTGTTGCGGTAAATGTGATTAATCCGGTGATTATGTATAATCACCAGTGAATTAATACGGTGATTTTGCATAATCACCGATTAATCACATTCACCATAACATATATAATGTATATAAGGCTTAATACTGAAGTATCAAGTTTCAAACTTAATATATATAGCGAGCGAATAATTTCGACTTGTTTAGGAAAAATAATTTTTTAAAGTGCAAATAATAATAATAATAATAATAATAAATATGATTTGTAATATTTTAAAAGATATTATTTTTCAATGCTGATTTTTTTGTTGACGTACAATGTCAATTTGCAAAGTTGTATTTGTTGAAATACTCTGTATCACTTTTATAAATATTTTAAAACACAGGTTATGCTTTTAGAACTAATTTACTACTCAACAGATATAGCGGATTTAAAAATAGGTTTCCAAAAATAAATAAATAAAAATCTTATGTCTTAGAACGCCAGCCAGTTGGAAGCCCAATTTCCTGTTCACTAAGATATCCAATTAGCTAGCGTTCTACGAAGCGAGATTAAGTATTGAGTGGAAACATGCTTTTAGAGAATTAGGTGCAGATCTCCTTCTATTTAGGGATTTTAATGTGCGTTATACTTAGTGGAACTGTAACTATAATAATCCTCTTGGAGTTCAATTAAATAGCTTTATTAATCTTACTGGACTCGAAATTATGGCTCCGCCCATCCCAACTCGATCCGGATATAACTCCTTTAAACAGATCTGGCTGTTATCAAAAACTTCCTTTATCAATACGAAATCATCTGTCTGCCAGAATTAACTTCCGGCCATAAACCGATAAAAATATCCTTTAAATTTAACTATCAAGTATAAACTGACAATAATTTAGTTAGTAAAGACTAGTTAAAAAAAACGGATTAAAAAATTACTAATAGGAAATGCCTTCCACTTACTGCCACATATAATGTCTAAAACAGAACTTGATCTCGAATTTTCCAATTTTACTAATCATGTAATTAATCCGTAAGAAAATTCTATTAGAATTATCCTAAGAAAAAAAAAATGGCAAACTACCTGTAACTCAGTAGAGAAAATCATACTTCATTGTTATTTCATATCCCACTTGGACGACAGCAACATCTAGACCAAGTCCATGAGCCCGTGTCATGATAAAAGGTAAAAATTGCAGCTTCTTTTTGTCTTTGACATTGCGGCTCAAAGACATTTGACACCCAAAAGGAGAAGTCTGACTTTACCTCACCCGGTACTGGGTACCCATTTTAGTCACCTTTTATGGCATGCATAGGTTACAGTGGGGCTATTCTAACCCGGACCCACATAAAGACCATACTTAAGACTTAATAAAAAATATCAAAATTGCGTTTAAAATTACTCCGAAAAAGTCTGCATGATAAACTTATTGAACTTCTTCTGGAAGACTGTTCCATATGGTACTTCGCCCCAGTCACTTAAATGGTACGGTTTCCATTGTAACTTATGATTCCGACAATTCTAAAATTATAACTAATAATTTTGAAACTCAGTTCCAAATAAATAACATATCTCATTCCTGGAAGAAAATGATCTAATAACAACTGACGAATTTTAATTTAATTATTAAGTCAACTCTATTCCACACTGCAAGCCTCTTGATATCGGAGAAATCATAAGAAAAACGACAATTAAAAAAGCAATGGATATTGGAAAAATAACAAATAAAATGCTACAAAATTTCCCACCAACCAAGATAATTATTTTTAATTTTCTAATTAATTAAATCTTGGTCTTGAAACATTTTCCTAATCCATAGAAAAAAAAAAGCTACCGTCGTTTCAAAAATATCGAAATTGCTGATAAATTCTGAAGTTCTGAAACCTGGTAAAGACTTGAGAGTTACCGACACATTACTCTTCTCTCGAGTTTAAGCAAAATTACTGAATATATTATTTTGGAAAGAATTACTAAACTTCTTATGGGTAATCCTATTCTTCAGTCTAAGCAATTTGGAGTTAGGCAAAATCTATCAATGACAAACAAAAATTTTGTAATTGTACAAGAACTCTTTTTCCACTAATCAACAAACACTCCTCAATTAGCAGTGAAAATAAAATTATGCATACAGCTATTTTAAGACCTTTTATCACTTACGAGTGTCAGTTTTAATTCCACACTGCAAATTCAAATCTCAACGTACTGAACGCACAACAGAATTGAATTATCCTTCAAATTGTAAAAGCAAAATGATACATTTCGCAGTTATTTCCATTCATTGAATTCAATTTCCTGGAATTGCAATAGGATATTAACCTTTCTTCTCGTAAAAGTTTCGTCAAGCGATTGTCAGTAATTGTGAAATTCACGATAACACCGAATTCCAGGAATTCTACACGAGCCCCATGAAAATATTACACGCCCACGTAGAATCTTATTGTAATGCTAAATTTTTATTTGATAAAATGATTGTTTTTATAGTATTTAAATTTTATTCAGTTCTTGCACTTTACTTGTAATTTAATTAAATTATTATTTTTTTCACTTGTGTGCATATACTAAATTTTGTTAACTTGAATCTTTCTCATACTGAAGATGAAGTCCCTGTCGGAGCTGTTGACCTCCATTTAACTACCAGCCTTCAGGTTTGGTTTATCGCTCTATAGTAATTTTTTGCATACTAGTACCAGCCTTTAAAGACCAAATCCTAAACGATGCATCGTCGAATTTTAAACGTGTTTTTTCTTATCCCACTTGGTCGACAGCAGCATCTAGACCAATTCAATTTTAAACTGACGAGTCATGATAAAGGGTAAAAAATGCAGCTTCTTTTAGTCTTTGACCTTGCGGCACAAAAACATGGATTACTCAAAGGGAGAAATCTGACTTTATCCCACCCGATTATGAATTTTAAAGGTTGTATCCCTTATTAGCATCGTAATGTTCCAATTCTCGACACGATATATACTCCGAGCCATTAAAGGTGTATACACAGAAATATTTAAAAAAAAAAATAATAACAATTTTGAAGTCTTTTCTTTTAAATGTTGCAACCATATCTATGAAAGATGGACTGATATAGCTGTAACATTTCCTGGAATTAGATTAGGACTTTAACCTTTTTACTCGTAAAACTTTTGTTAAAAAAATTCTGTTCATTTTCCAATAATTCGAATTACTAATTCATGTTTAGGGACGTGATGGCCTAGTAACTAGCTCTCTGGCGCTCGGTGCCACAGGTTTCGAGTTCGTATTCCGGCCGTGTCATGAATACTTGTAGTGGTTCGGAATCCACTTTAAACCGTAGGCCGTTCGACAGTCTAATTTGACTGTAGAACGTTGGAAGTAGGACTGCCAGAAAAAGAAAAACAGCTCTTGTCTTGTAATCTGCCAGTTTGTAGACGGCCTTCGCCCACCATGGGGCTGCTGCGTCATTGAAGAAGTAATATTTAGGCACAAAGGCTTAATACAAAGTTTGAAACTTGGAATAAATTTTATATTTTGATAAACTAGACTTTCCTCGTGAAACCAAGATTCGAGATTCTATAGTTACGAATTCAAATCCCTATAGATTTACTTACAGATATTGGAGCTACTTCAGAAGTATCTTTCATAGATAGCTCTACTGCAGATACGGAATGCATGTTGGTTTCCCTCACGTTCTCTGCAGAAAGTGAGCGATGACCTGTGAAGTACTGCAAATGTTGCTGATCGTAATACGCTACGTCTTCGTAACTTCCGCGGCGGGCTTCAAGTTCGTAGTTGGAGGTAGTTGTTTCATTGATGTTTCTTCTAAAAAAAAATTAAATATTACTTATAAAAACTAATACAGAATGAGTAATAAAAGATAAGAGATAATTTGGCATTATCTGAAAGAAACTTACATTTGAACATCGTCAATAAAACCTTGCCTGGAAAACTCCATATCTAACTGGCTATTGGATGATACACCATCTGGTGCTATTCTTTCTTTCGCTGTTAAAAATGGACACAATTAATAGTGTTTTATAATTCCAGTTACATACATATATAGATAATATTTGAATGACTATATTATTATTGTCAGTTTTTCAAACTATTAGTACCTTCAATATCAAAAGTTTTATTTTTTTTATTTTTAGCAGTAGCACTTGAACACGCAAATTCATTGAATAGTGTGACAGTGTATTGACCAGGGCTGGATTTAGATGAAAAGAGGCCCTAAGCTATTCCATTTATGAGGCCCTTTCACCTCCCATTTTTAAATTTGTAAATTACATGAGAGATAATAAAATACATCATTACTGTGATATATATATCAATATGTTAAATGAAATATGTTGTGATTGGTACTAATCTTTATAAAGAATGTGACAAAAAAAAAAAGTCAAGAACACTTATTTGGACATTTATTCTCAGCACCCTATATAGTACTTCTAACAATAACTAATCGAACATAACACAAAACATTTTTATTATTTATTTTTACATTTTTATGTTTGTTTATTAGTCATATGTGTAGAATTTCTCCTTATTTTCGATTCAATGTTTTATTGTTTACTGTTTTTACAATAGTGTAATTCTAATTTTGGTAACAATTTGAATGTAGGCCCGTCTTGATCTTGAAGCCTCGTTAGCCTATAGGAAAATCCGGCCCTGGTGTTGACTAGTATGTTTTGTGTGTGAGACACAAAACATACACATGAAATTAAGCAAAAAGGCATGTAAGATCAAAATGCAAGAACAAAAAAATAATGTCAAAAGTCAACACAAGTCAGCCAATCTGGAGATTTTGAAGCTTCTCTCTTGCCAGCCAGTATCTATTGTATAAAGGTTCAGACACATCAGGGCATTCTTTAAGATACGATGCATCCATAACAGTGTCTCTGCCGCATTATACACAATTCGGGGACGAAAAGATGTTAAATCTAAATAAATGTCCTGCAAGGGAATCATGCATAGTTTCCTATAAAAAAGCTGCAACAGCATGTCGTTTAGGGGCAGCTGGAACCTTAAAAGATATTCCCTCCAACACTTACTTTTATTTGGTCAGCTTGCCAAGGATCGGAAGTCCTTATGCATGAGTTCTTTTATTACTCTCACTATATACTTGAATCAGAGATAGGATTCCATGGAATCTGTAGAATTCTGGTTTCCTTTTTAACCATAAAATCGGCCATTTCATTGCCATATATTTGATAGTGAGCAGGAACCCATTGCAAAATTAGTTTTTTATGTAGGTTTTGCAAAATACATATACCGTCTTTAGTTCTTAAAAATCTGTAGTTCACAAAGTTTATTATTATTTATTTAAGAAAATTTTGTTTATTTCAATGATAAAAATTTTTCAAAACATGTATTAAAAATGTTTTTGAAAAATACATTCTTTTCAGCGAAATTGCAATCTACTTGTAATGCATTACAAATATATTTCTGTGATGAATTTTAACTAACTTATTGTAAATTAGTTAATATTATTTTGGACTTCATAAGAAGTTTCATATTAAATTATTTAGATTACATATAGTATATCAATTAGAACATTATACTATATTTTAAAATGCATAGATATAGGAATTTTATTATGAATCAATCACATTAATTTAGCTTTGCCCCTTTTTTTAAAATTCTCTGAAAGATTAATTCTACAGAAATAACAATTTACTTAGCATTTATTTAATTTAAAGTATAAAGGAGCATCACAAAGCAAAATCTTTTTTTGAGAGAATACGCTTACATAGAGTATGCGCAGGCGTCCTGAGATGCTTTCCGTAGTGCTTGATGAGCGACAGCGCCGGAAGATTTTTCGGAGATATGTCGATGTGCAGAAGTTGATCCAAGAAGTCTGTCACCTCTTTGAGCTGCTCTTGGAGGATGCTGCATACCGCTTGCGAATCGTTCACTTGTTGCTGCAGCTCTGCTAATTGCTGCTTGTGGATCTAAATACAAAGACAGAAACAGATTTCAGCTGCAACAATAAGAAGAACTTAGTGCATTCATTTAGAAAAGCTTTTTTTCGTTTGGCAACACTACCGACCTCTAACTTGACACTAATCTGCTTGACACTAATTAACTAATCTGCCACAGATTTTTTTTTTAAATTTGGCTTATAAAATCAATCTATTGAAGTGCAGAAAACTTTCAGCATAATTAATGTTTCTTTTTTTATTATTAACAAGCATTTTTTTAAATCTTCAATTTTAGAATTTTCTTAAAAAAGTGGCTTATCTTCAAAATGATTGTGGACTATTTCAAAAAGTGGAAAATTTTAAAAGTGGATAGTTATAAAATATTGACTGTATAAAGACCTGCAATTTTATTAAATATTTTTTTTTTAAATTATCGGTTTTGGTAGCCATTGGCTGTAATAATACAAAATTTACAACATTTACATTATTTCTTTACATTTAAATTTGTATACCCGAACTAACACGATTTTCTTCGATTTAAATCTGTTGCATAACTTCGGCAAATTATTACATAAAGCAAAAGTTTAGCAATTTATAACGAAGTCCCTTCTAAATAATACCTAATACAAAATTTAGTACGAAATGCAACGGTAAAAAAAACATGGGAAAAGTTTTATGGCTTGGTTTGTCGCTCTACGATCATTTTTTTGAACACTTTAGGTTGATTAGACAGAGATCTACTGTTTAACGTGGATTCCGAACCACTAACGAACATCCATGCCACATCCAGGATTTGAACTTGAAAGTCCGTGGTACTAAAGACCAGAGCACTTGCCAATTGACCATCATGCCACAAAGTTGCGTGAAAATCAACAACATCTTTAATACTTAAAAACTATGCTCCCAAACATACATAGCATTGAGTAGATTGTGTGATTTTTTTGTCTATTGATTTCGGAATGTGACATTATTAGCTTCTTTGAAATTTTAAAATGCATAACTACACACTGAAGTGACAAAAGTCATGGGATAGCAATATGCAAATTTTCAGATGGCAGTAGCATCGCGTAGAATAGGTATAAATGCGCAGTGCTTTCGCAGAGCTTTCATTTCTGTTCAAGTTATTCATGTGAAGAGGTTTTGAAGTGATGATGACCGCACGACGGGAATTAACAGACTTTGAACGCGGAATGTTAGTTGGAGCTAGACGCATGGGTCATGCCATTTCGAAAATCGTTAGGGAATTCAACATTCCCAGATCCACTGTGTCAAGAGTGTGCCGATAGTATGAAATTTGAGGCATAACATCCCACCATGGACAGCGCAGTGGTCGACCGCCTGCACTTAACGACCGAGACCGGCGACGTCTGCAAAGAGTCGTAAATTCTAACAGACAAGCAACACTGCGTCAAATAACCACAGAAATCAATGTGGGACGTACAAGGGACTTATCTGTTAGAACTGTGCGGAGAAATTTGGCTTTCTTGGGCTATTTCAGCAGAAGACCGACTCGAGTGCCTTTACTGACAGAACGACATCGCTTGCAACGACTCGTGGGCACGTGAGCATATTGGTTGGTCCCTAGATGAATGGAAAACCGTGGCCTGGTCCGATGAGTCACGATTTCAGTTGGTAAGAGCTGATGGTAGGGTTCGAGTGTGGCGCAGACCCCACGAAGCCATGGACCCAAACTGTCAGCAAGGCACTGTTCGCTGGTGGTGGCTCCGTAATCGTGTGGGTGTTTTTTCATGGCATGGACTTGGTCCTCTGGTGCGACTGAACCGAACATTGACTGGAAATGCTTATGTTAGCTACCTGGAGATCACTTGCAGCCATACATGGACTTCATGTACCCAAACAACGATGGATTTTTATGGATGACAATGCGCCATGTCACCGGGCCACAACTGTTCGCGATTGGTTTGAAGAACATTCTGGACAGTTCCAACGAATGATCTGGCCACCTAGATCGCCCGACATGAATCCCATCGAGCATTTATGGGACATCATCGAGAGGCCTGTTCGTGCCCAAAATCCTGCACCATCAACGCTTTCACAATTATGGACGTCTATCGAGACAGCATGGCTCAATATTCCTGCAGAAGACTTCCAACGACTTGTTGAGTCCATGCCACGTCGAGTTGCTGCACTTCGCCGGGCGAAAGGAGGGCCGACACGATATTAAGAGGTATCCCATGACTTTTGTCACTTCAGTGTAATATAACTATATATAACATTTAAGAATGTAAATGTGAACTGTATTTATATCTAAATCACAATTTTTGTATGTAATAAACATTTTTTATTTCGTTTAATCCTATGGTTGAATTTTGGACTGTACTAAAATCTTCGTAGAATTGCAAACACTAATTATATATTGTTTATTTTTTGTAGAACACAACAACTTATTAATTAAATAAAGTATTAAATAAGATAGCATTCATTTAAAAATAACATATTTAAGAAGAATTCTTTTATTCTTCTAATTCTATTGTGAATTCTTTTTAAAAAACTATAATAGTTCTGCATTTGCATGATATATAATTTTTTTATACCAGTACGTTTTTAAATTTGGTATTTAGATTAAAACAATTTTTATTAATTACTTGTGCTCAGAATTTGTAGATAATGCTTGAAAATAAAATATGACGAAATTTATTTTTGATAAAGTAAATAGATGGAATAGAAAAAAATTATGACCTTTTTTAATAAGTTATTATTATTTTTTATTATTAATTTTTAGAAGGAAAAATGGGTACATTTCTAGAAAAGTATAGAAATTAAACAAAATATTATTAATTTATTTAAAAGTGTCTGGTTTCAATCATATCTATTAAAAATATAACATTTTATACATTTTATAAACATTTTAATGGAAATTATTTCAAACAATGAAATCGGTCGATTTACGATAACTCAAATATTATCCTAAAATTACATTTTCTTGGTAAGCACGGGAAATAAATAGGGTTATCCTTTTACCTATTTTTGTAATTATCTTCCATCAGTCGATATCTGAATCTAAGATTACATCCGTCAAAGAAGGTTGAAGGTCGAAGATAATTCAACTCTAATGATGTCTGGGATCGTGCTAAAGTGCTGGGTTTGGAATCAACACTTCGTCACGCAATTTGCAATAACAAAAATGAACTATAGAAACGCGCATATATAGTAAAAATATTTAATTTTTTTCCTCACAAAAATGATGCGTACTTGTTGGTTTGTCAAGCTTATTGATCCGTGCTTTCCCTTATTCTCTTTCCTGAAGAAATGGTGTTTATTTTTGGGTTGAAGGATTACTTCCAAGACATCTTCCTCCGAAAGAACTTTTCGTCCTGTATTCTGGAAGAAAAAGAAATTCCAATTTTCACCACCATTTATATAAAAGAAATTTTATTAAAAATTACCTCTGCTTTATAATCTGCAACTATCAAAATTTATAATTTTTTAATTATATCATCTAAGTTAAATATATGTATTATGGTATTAAAATAAATACCTATGATTTGCTTTTCTTATAAATTAATATAATAAAATGATAAAAATCTTAAACCAAATACAATTGGGATTTACGGAAAGTATTCCCAATAATAGTAATTGAATTCGTTTAAAATCTATTTTAAAATTGTGTTTGTTTTGTTTTTTATCCCACTTGGTAGACAGCAATATTTAGACCAAGTCCAAGAATTCGTGTGGTTTCATGAAAGGAGAGGAACGGGGTGGGGCAGCTTCTGTTGTGTTAAAGCACCCATAGGTAGAAGTGAAAGAGGAGGGCAGTACCTTTCGGCAGGACTCTTGGGCGAACTACCCTGCATTTGCTTATCGTATGAGAGAAAACGCGGAAAACTCCCAGTAGTTTAGTCCGACTAATGAGGCAAGAGGTTGAACCTCCCATCGAACCTCCTCGTTTTTTGAAACAGTGTCTACAACAAAACCTTCATCGGATTGAACCTCCACCTTAATGCTCACCAGTGGCATTGGTTGGCACTGAGGCGCGAGTCTGGTTTTAAAATTGTAAGATTTTATATTGTAATTCCCCGTTATCTGTAATACATTCGTTTTGTTTTGAGAACCTAATATCAGTTATATTGATCATAGTTTTTTGGAATTCGAAATAGGTAAAAAATTGGTAATTTATCTATAAAACATGCATATAAAAACACGAGCAAAAAAAATGCAGTATGTTTTTTTTTAAATAATAGCTTTTCTCATCAATAAATTCTAAAAATATAAGAGATCATAAGGAAAATCATTTCATAGATATATTTAACATCGCTTGCCGATTCTATCGTAGTATTACTCAGTTAATTATCCGGAAAGTAACTAGAAAAAAATGTTTCTCCAATGAATAAATGAATTATTGAAAAAATCTATAAGTATTCGAAAAAATTAATTTTGGGGCTCTCAAACAAAAATTCTAGATAATTTTTTTTTGAAGTAATACAATACGTACCTAATTAAAATATTTTATTATTTTTAACAATTCTGATGGAAAAAAACATCGATTTAATAAAAAAAAATTATAAATTTATCATCCGTGTTATTTCAAACTATTTTTTAAAATTAGATATTTGTAAAAAAAAAAAAACATGATGCTGCAATTGGGAAAGAAAATAAAGTTTTTAATAAAAGGAAAATCATTAATTTTTAGGGTGTACAAAAATAAATTTAGAATTAGTCAGACTGACCGGTTTGGTATATGTATTTTAAATTCCTTTATCAAATTTTTGTCTAATATTAAAAAACTTTTCAGCACAATCGATGTTTTCAAAAATTGAAATGTTAAAATGAATTTAAATAGTAACATAATTGAATATTTGCTTTTGCTTGAAATTAATGTTTTTTGTACTTTTTTTCTTTCTAAGCTTTTTGCATGGTGGTTTCATATATTATTTTTATTTATTTATTTAAATTTTTTTCAAACAGTAAATTTAAATAATAACATAGTTGTGTATTTTCTTTTTTTCTAAATTAATGTTGTTAGTACTTTTTATTTCTAAATTTTTTGCATGTTATTTTATATGCTATTTTTATTTATTTATTTAATTTTTTTGCATTCCACAAATTTAAATAGTGAATAAGCAAATTTAAATAATAACATAGTTGTGTATTTTCTTTTTCTTTAGATTAATGTTTTTAGTATTTTTTTTCTTTTTAAGTTTTTTTTGCATGTAATTTTATATGCTATTTTTATTTAATTATTTACCTTCTTTTCAATCGGCAAATTTAAATAGTAACATAGTTATATATTTTCTTTTTCTCAAGATTAATGTTTTTAATACCTTTTCTGTCTAAATTTTTTGCATGTAATTTTATATGCTATTTTTCAATTCCTTCTTTATTTATTATATCTTGTTCAAATTTTCAATCGTTCATAAAATACTTTTTATTCATCCACTCAAGTTCAAATACATTTTTTTGAACTTGTAGGGGATGACACTTGATGTTAATACAGTTTTTTCAAATATTAATTAATTAATTAAATTAAATTAATTAATTATATTTTTTTTTAGATTTAAGTTGCATGTATCTAATAATAGATGGCGCCAGATGTAAGAGGAAAATTTTAACTTTATTTGCAAAGGACTTTTCTGCAATGTAGTGAAAAATAAGTAGTAATTGACTTAAAAATTTTTTTTTTATATTACTTGTTATTTATTCATTTAACTGTTTTTCAATCGGTCCTATTTATTTTTTCTTCCTATTTTGTGTAAAGATTTTGTGAATGTCATTTATTTTTATAATACTTGCGTTAGTGAAAGGAAAGATCGTATGTGGTTAAATATATAAATAAATGGAAAGCGAATTTGGGTGGAGAATTCCCTACCTTATTTATTTTTTCTCTCTATTGTGTGTAAGATATTGTGAATATCATCTATTCATTTTTTTGCACGTAATTTTATATGCTATTTTTATTTATTTAACTTTTTTTCCAATCCGTCTATTTATTTTTCTCTCCCCCTATTGTGTGTAAAGATTTTGTGAATATTATTTATTTTTATAATACTTGCGTAAATGACTGAAAAGATCGTATGCTGTTAAATCAATAAATAAATAAATAGAAACGAATTTAAGTGGGAAAAAAATCCCTACCTCTCTCCTCGTTCTGTAGACGGCCTGTAGTTTCTCCGTGATGTCCTGGTCTCCCAGGAAGAGAATGCACATCTCCTGAATCTTGTTCTGCGTGTGTTTCAGTCTTTCGTCCTTCTTTTGGTATTCCAACTTGATGACTTCCATCTCCTCGACGGCGGTGGTCAGCTTCTCGACCAGAGAATTGATCTCTTCGGACATCTTGTTCAGGCTGCACTTCTCCTGATTGAGCTCCATTTTGAGAGCTTCCCCCTCCATCTGACTCCTGGTAAAAGAAAGCGGAAAAGAATAAGTTGAACGTAATTCAATGCTTTTACCCAAATGTAACCAATAACTAGTTTTTAACTCAGCGGATTCTCCTAAATTCTATCAATTTCAATTGTATTCGTCTAATACATTTCGTCTGAGACATTTTTATTTATTTTTTTCTGATATATCGTTTTTAAATATTATTAAGTTATATGTTTATGTTTCTATCTTTCTCTTCTTTTATTGTAAAATACCGTTATGTAAATGATATTTCACAACAAAACAACGATTTTATAAACCTGTTAAAGTCATATTCGATTTTTATTGTATAAAAGTGAAGTTGATTTAAATGAATGATACATTTTAAAACGACCATTAAAGATTTTCAAATTATTTATGTTCATAATTTTTATATTTAAATAACTACTGCATATTGTGATAATTTGGTTCTACATATTTTTGTATAACCCAGCAATTGTAACATATTTTTTGTGATAAAAAAATTGGTGTGTGTAATTTTATTTGTAAGTTTTCAAATTGTTTTATAGGTTTTTAGAAAGATATTTTTTAGAAAATTTGCTTAATGATATTAGTATGGTTCGATCTGTATTAGACCTATAACGGCTTCAAGAAGAGGGCTACTTTCAGGTTCATGGGAACACTTTAATTTTTATTTACAGGCACTATAATATAAATATAAATAAATAAAATATATATATATACAAATAATGAACTCTGGGTTATTTTACAAAGGAAAGAAAAATTAAAATTATTTGATTAAATTTTAAAAAATGCATTATAGCTTTTTATTGACGTATATTTTAAATTATTTAAAGAATAACTCAAAAAATTATAAATAAATAAATATTAATATATAAAAATAATATATTTACTTTTATATATATTATATAAAAATAAATAAATAATATTTTTATAGATAAGCCTATAAAGTTTTTAAAATTTCCCAAATAAAAATTATTAATTTTTGATCCATAAGCACATTATTTACAACATTTAGGTCAATATAAATATTAAATATCACAATTTCAATTTTACGAAAGCATATAAGACTGATCTTTAAAGAATTTCATAGAATATTTTCAAGTACAATAACAAAAATTATCAATGAAATAATTTTTGAAGCTATAAGCAACTTATTAGAGACACATACAAGTTAAATGAAGTAAATATACATTTACTAAGTAAGGAAATGATATCTAATTGATAACCTAAACGATCCTTTATGTTCAAATTACCTGAGAACAAAGGAATAATTAGGTAGGAAACCATAAATTAATTAACTTAAGACTCCAATGAGATATACAACAAAAGCAAAATCTATTTCAACTAGGCCTTTGAATTACATCAATTGTATTAAGAATTGTCGTTAATTAATTGTGTTTAATTTATGGAAGTTTATGAAATATCTTAATTCTGCGATGGTGAAAGTTACCACTCTAATATTTTTTCATTAATTACAGACAGTGGAGTAATTATTAAAAGATTTTCTAGTAATAAAAAGCATTAAAGGATCATTATTCGTTATTTTCTGAATATAAATTCTTTTTTCTTTGATCTTTTTTAACTTTATGTTAGTAAAATTTCAGTTTTTATTATGGTATTTTCTTTAAAAAAAATTCATAAAATAAATTTTGGTGCATGCTAAAAGTAATTCATATGTATTTTACGACCAAAAATAAAAAAAAAATTGTTTTTTTTAAAAATTGAATTTTTGTAGTCGTGCTTTTTTCATTTGTTTATTTGACGTTTAATTGCTAATTTTTTTTATTTTTAAATGAAAAATTATAAAAGATTCAAATCAACAATTGTATAACAAAACAACAATGTATTTATTATGACTTAATCAATATATCTACCAGTGTATGAATATATCGTAAAAAAATTCTAAATAATTCATTCTCGTTTAAGCACCACATTAAATGTTTTAAAAATATGTAATGAGTTAAATATTGTTAGAAAAATGCTTAATTATTGAAAGAAAATTGAATTAAAAAAAAATTTAAAAACTAACTATTCATAATAACACTGATTTGGATTGATGCATGACTATTGCATTCTAAAGTAATTCTCTAGTGAAAGTTTCTTTTATAAATTTGTAATAATATGCATGAAATGAACGATTTAATGAGTATGATTTACAATAAGATAGAATAGAATGAATTTTCTATAATGCTATAGAGGAACTTCTAATTTAAAAAGTTTGGGAAAAAACCTGCATTGTGTCCGGAGGGGATTTGGGCATTGTGACCGGAGGGGATTATTTTGAAGGCGATGAAATAAATTTGGGTACTTACGTATTAACGGTACCTTGGCGACAGCTGCGCCAATAAAGAGCACACGCGCCAACCGCAGCTACAGATTTGGCGCCAATCTACACTGAAAATTTTTGTTCCAAATAATAAAATATATATGAAACACTTCATTTAAAATCAAAACGCTTTCAAAATATTTTTATTCCAAATAATAAAGATTGGTGACACTTAAAAACCGCCAAGTCTGTCACCAAGGTACCGTTAATACGTAAGTACCTAAATTTGGAATAATAAATAGAGTTCTCGGAAAAAAAAAATTGGTCTTACTTTTTGGGCACAGTAGTACCTATTAATATTCAATACAATTCAATTCAATAATATTCAATATTATTTTAAGGAAAAGCATTCCATTTTTCAAAAAAAAAAAAAAAAAAAAATTTTTTTTACGCACAGCATGGGGAAATTTTTTCTTTAATCGCAGAATGGAGCATCTTGACTTTATATGTAGACAGACAGAAAATGTCATTCCACTCGATGGTATTCGAGGCGTCATAATTCTGCGACGGCAGATGCTGTAAAAAGCAGCTGCGTCTGTTTTCAATAACTCGGATTTCAAGTTCTCTTCATAATCCGTTTCCATAACTTGATAATCCTTGTATTTTTTTCTGTCTGACCTTGGTGAATTTTTTTTCCCCTAAAGATTTAATTATCTAATGTGTCTTATAAAATAATACTCATATATACAATATTCTTTAAATTGTGATTAAAAGTTATGACATGATTTTAAATTTAATCTTTTTAAACTATTTATTTCATCAAAATAACTTTCTAAATTAATTGTAGCATTTTTCCTACGAGAAGAGTTGTAGCATTCAGTAGTATATATATATTTTTAATAAGTACATAATAACAACTTATCACTCAAATTTGACAGCCGATAAACAGCGTTGTGGATAGTTATATTATATGCAATTAGTGTTTATACTAATGAGTACAGCCTCAATTACTCAAATCTGATAGCAAATATTCGGTATAATGTTTAATGAGATTCATGAAATTAGCGAATGTCTGTACGACCTTCACAGGTCGAGACAATTACAAATGGGATATGAACTATATCATGAGTTGTTCCACAGTGATTGGTGAAGACCATGAGCTGAGAAATGTCTACTCTAATGAGGAGTGAGGGAAGCTGATCCTCTTCAATGCGGATTGTCATAAAAGAAGTTTTTTTAGTGAAGAAGAGAGAGAGATTTCTGCAACGAGTCGACCAGAAGTGCTTGTTTTTTCTCTTTTATTGAAAGTGATTGAACAGGCCGGAGTTTCTGTTCTTTTACAAAGTGAGCTTCTTGTGGTTTCGTGCATCACACCGTGTGATAGTTAAGGTCTGCCGCAGATTGGTGAATTAGATTCGTCGTAGACTCGAGAACTCTGCCCTTGGAGTGAACTGCACTTGTGAATCAAATGTAATTCTTTATTTTTCATGTTTTTTTGTAAATAATAATTTGTAATAAATAGAGTTCTGTATATATGCATATAATGCTTGTAAATATAAATTAAGTGATCCCATGAACCTGAAGGTGGCCCTGTTCTTGAAGCCGTTATAGGTCTAGTAAAGGCCGAGACGTTACAATATATACTGAATGTTTCATGACATTAATACTACGGAGACAT
This sequence comes from Caerostris darwini, assembly GCA_021605075.1. Classification (NCBI taxonomy): domain Eukaryota; kingdom Metazoa; phylum Arthropoda; class Arachnida; order Araneae; family Araneidae; genus Caerostris; species Caerostris darwini. The sequence goes on from BPLQ01004844.1 coordinate 294,387, forward strand.
TTTTAACCTAGAATCATATGTTTCAAATCTCAATCTATGTCTTACATCAAATTACGACAGGTCTAGTAAAGGCCGAGACGTTACAATATGCACTGAATGTTTCATGACGTTAATCCGATAGACATTTTTAACCTAGAATCATATGTTTCAAATCTCAATCTATGTTTTACATCAAATTACGACAAAAAAATTCTAGTAAAAGGCGAGACGTTACAATATGCATTGAATGTTTCATGACGTTAATCCGATAGACATTTTTAACCTAGAATCATATGTTTCAAATCTCAATCTATGACTTACATCAAATTACGACAGCAAGCAATTAAAAAGGTTTTTATATTATTGTACACCTAATATATCAAAAATTCACAAATTTTTATAAAGGAATAATTCTGATTTAGTTCAATTAAATTAAAAATGTATTTAGCGTAAGATTTCTGCAACCTTATGAAATTCAGCATAGTTTCACAAGACACTCTTTAAAATGACTCAAAAGTTTCGAAAACATATTTTTAAACTCTGCTTCAATGCATTTTTCTATACTAGTAAGGTTTTTCTTTTACATCTTTTCTGTCTGCTTCCTTCCTGGAATATCGACCAAGACATTCTTAACATTCTCTTTAAACCGGGAATAAAAAGGCTCTTTCATGTCGTTGTTGGAAGAAGAATGATCGGGAATTTATACCGGCAGGAACACAAAAGAGTTTTTGCTTCATGCAACAAGTACCAGGAGAATCAGTCCTTGAAACGTTGTTCTCAGTGATTGAGTCGAAACTTGCTGGTTAGATTTAACAGAGATAATTCATTTTAGTGGAAAAAGAACCATGGCCCTGGGGATAATTTTCTTAAAAGAATCCTTCCTTCGAAATGACGATTTTTCAAAGCTATCTTCTAGAACAAATTCAATCGATCAGAAGAAGGCGGTTTTCGAATTCAATGCGATCGGAATTTAGAAAATTCCTTTTTCTGAAATAACTATTAAATTTACAGAACTGTTTATGTTTTATTTCGAGATTGGATTTCATGGAAACATGACTTAGCTGAAAAATTTAATGATTAAAAATTTATTCCGTTTATGATTTTAAAAAATTGTTTGAAGTTCTTTAAATTCTTTATTTGCCCTTTAACTGATTTCTATCAAAGATTTAAAAATTATATTTATTACTATGCTTTCATAATATCAGGCTTTCTTCTTTTTTATACCTTACTTTCGCGGAATTTCAATTTAATACTGATAAAGCTATCTTAATGTTTTCCTGTTTCAATAATAATAAAAAGATATTTTTATGCTTTACCGATCGCGAATTGATATCAGTGAAACGAAAAATAAAGTTTTATTTTATGCAACAAGTAACAGGATAAATTTTAAAAAAGTAGCCACTGAAATGTCTTTCCAAATGATTGCATTTAAATTGACTGGTTAGACTTCACAAAGATAATTTATTTTAAAGGATCAGAACTATAGAGAGAGTTTTCTTAAAGAAATTCCCGAAAAACTGCAATTTCTCAAAGCTTCTGGAACCAATTCAATCGATCAAAAGAAGACAGTTTCAGATGCAGAGGGTTCGACTAGCAGAATACTGCTCACTAGAAATAAATTGTTTTTGCTGTGCTTTTGAATTGTGCTTGCTTTTAAAAGCCTTTTCTCAATTTTTCGATTTGATTTTACAGACGAATATATATATGTTTGTATAAATCCCAATTCATATGCACAAAAACTAAATTCTTGTTATATAAAGCCATTATTAGACCTATTTTAGTTTATGGCTTTGAAACATGGACTTTATGAAACAGATCTGATGAGGCCCATTTAAGTATATTTGAGAGGAAGATTAGGGAAAGTGATTGTTGGAGAAGATGGTACAACGCAGAAATTTATAAATGCTATAAAGACTCAGACATTATAAAATTTATTAAGATCAATAGATTAAACTGGGCTGCTCATGTATTTAGAATGAATGATTTAAATCCTGTAAAAAGGCTCGTTTTGGCAAAGCCACAGGGACAAAGAGGAAGAGGACGACCCAAGTTGCAATGCATAGAAGCAGTTGAAAAAGATTTTGTCTTGTATTATCTTGACTAAAGGTTAAGAATTGGAGGACTATTTTCATCCAAAGGGATGCATGGAAATCGCTCCAAAGGAAAGCCTTGGCCCAATTTGGGCTGTTCTTGCTATTGACGATGATGATGATACATACACACATATATATATATATATATATTTATTTATATATAACAAAATTATTAATCCGGAACATACTTACATGTACATAAATGGAACTATTTTAATATTATTATACGTATAATTAATGTTTGAAAATAGAATTTGTTAAATTATTTAATACTTTTTGATCAAAAAATAAATTACATAATTTTTCAATAGTATTTCTATTTCTTAAAGTATGATCATTCTTTTTTTTAACTCTTAGTTATTATAAACGATAAAAGTTATATCCCTCCCTTTTATTTTATAACTTCAAACTATTTTTTTATGTACAAAAATTTAATACCTCAAAACAGATGCTTTGAATTATAATGCAAATAATATACTCATTTGTTATAATAATGAACTCTAAAACAATTAACTGAAAAATATATAAGGATATTTTACTAGTTTAGTAAGAAGAAGAATGAATATGAAAGAAAATATAAACAAAAAGAAGATGTCCAAAGATGTTCTTGATATCAATATAACAAATATTTTTTTAAATATATCGTTTCTCTTTCTATACGTATGACAGTAAAATATTACAATAAGATTCATAATTCATAAGAATTTATTTCTATAATATCACATCGTATTACAAATATTTTCCGTTACATTTAAAGTGACTTTACTAATCTTTTTAACCAAAGGATTTTCCATTCAGGTCACATATCACTTTGTAAGCTACATAGACTTAACAATGCGCGTCTGTGAGATATTACATTACATTCTGGGGACATTATTAATACCACATATAGGATGTGCAGTTATATTTGCTATTTTTCAAATGAAGACAGCCATTCAATGTCCAGTAGTGAATGTAATTTCTCGGAGAAGTGAAGACATGAAAAAGTTCCAGTCAGCAGTAATTTCTTCAAGTTCATTTATTATTTTAACCAATTAATTTTCTATGGAAGCTGCACTTCGCTTTGTAAACCGCATTAGTTTAATATTGCAGATGGAAATTACTGCTGAATGAAACTTTTTCAAGGTCATTTATTATTTTAACCAATTAATTTACTATGGCATCTGCATTTCACTTCGTAAACCGCATCAGTTTAATATTGCAGATGGAAATTATTGCTGAATGGAATTTTCAAGGTCATTTATTAACCAACTATGTTTTAACCAATTAATTTTCTATGGCATCTGCACTTCATTTTGTAAACCGCATCAGTTTATTATTGCACTAGTGCACTAATTCCATCAATTTAGAAGTGCTTGAAGACATCCATTAGGTATTCAATAGCGATTGCAGACTTTCAGAGAAAATAAATAGATAAAAACATTACTTTTCAACAAATTTGGAACTCTATTAATCACTTTAATGATTTTATGAATGAAAAATAAAATGTTTATAATGTTTTCAATCGTTAATTTTAATTAAAGGATCCTCCATGGAAACCTTGGCGTTACTTTGTAAGTCACATTGATTTAAAATTGCATCTGGAATTAAATTTTGGAAAAAACCACCGACTGTAGAGTATTGAATAGGATTTTCCAATCCAATATCAAACGAAAAAGTCCATTTTATGTCCAAATAATGACCATAGATTCACGGTGGAGTAAAAAAAAGGAAGAATATTACTATGCGAGCGGTATCTCTGTACCATGAGTATTGGTAGATTGGAATTCAGGGGGAAAAAAAGGGAGCAAGTTTTAAATCGATCGTAAAACTAGGACACACAAGAAATCAAATTATGGAGGAGGACTGAAGGAGATCACTAGGAAGGCACGAGGGATTATAGCAGTATTGCAGCATTTTAAAATCTTTCTTTAGAAGTAGCATTTATGTAATTAAATATTTGCATTTCGTGAACGTCAACAATTGTCACACATCGTAAATTTTTCAATTTTTTTTTTAGAACTTACAATTGAGTTTCGTTATTGTATTTCGCATACTAAAGGACTTCGCCGGGTACTAAAGGAACCAACTTTGAATAATATTATTTTCCAATTATATATGTTTATTTCTTATTTAAATGAATTTATTGAAGCAATAGTTGAATTAAGATGTATGTTTGATAAAAACTGGAAATTCTACGATTTAGTAATAATTTTGTCAAAATTGTACTCTTTAACGATTTCTAACCTAGTTTGCGGGTTAAGTGCATGCATTTCAGATTTCAGGAACTCTCCAACCCCAAGAAATTCATTGAGGATTGGTAATTTTGGACCTGGAGGTAATTTTGTCATCAAAGTGCTGTGTTAAATAACGTTTTATAGAAGACCACACATTTGGGGGGGAACGCCATTTTGCATCCAACGAAGTCAGAGAGAACATTTCGCTGTAGGTATACCTGAAATCTAAAGTGTTTATCATTTAATCCGCAAACTACGTATGATTTGAGAAATGGCACCAGGCATCAAGTTCAACAGACCTTTTGCTGTGGTACGTGCTTCAGTGCTACCCATCGTCTGCTGCATGCAAATTGTCATCGTATGTGAAGGAACACATTCAAATGTTTTGCTTCTTATTGCTTCACTCTTTATTGACTGTTTTCATTTTTGTTCTTAGTCCGTCTGAGGCCGGCGAATTTCGTGCTACAGGTACCATTTCAACTCTATTTATGGTTGTTTCTTATGGAGATCACATTCCAATTAAAAAAAAGTATGTGCTAATCGAAAAATCGATTCGAAATCGTATCACTGTACCCGTAACTGTTAGAGTTTAACTTTTGTCTTTCTTATGAATCTTAAATACCCTAAAACAAAATTTCATTCAGTTTCTGTCAATGGTATGATGAGAAAGGTTTTTATAATCATCCTCTATTTATTTTATTATAAACAAGAATATATTTTCTTATTTATAATAACTTGCTTTCACTTATTTAATAGCATTTTTTTTTTTAATATCAAGAAAAGTTGTTTATCCAAAAAATATTAAGTATCACTAATTTAGAACATTTTGAAAACAAGTCAAGTTCTTTCTTTATTTTCAATATATTGTGTCCAGAAATTAAAAATTTTCATTGATTTATTAAATTTTCAATTTATCTTTTTAATAACGAAATCTGAGTTATTTGTAATGAATAAAACTTTAAAATTTTGATGAATTTAAGATTCCTTTCCTATGTGCTCATATTTAAAACATTTTATGTAAACGGATATATTTAGTTTTTATTTAAATACATTTATAGACAAAACAGCTGAATTAAGATCAACATTTTGGTTAAACTGACAACTCAGATTTAATAATCCTTTTTCCAAAATTTTAATTTTCAACGAAAGTTTTCAGCTAGTTAAAATATAAATTTTAGTTGATGTTACTTTAAAGCAAAATTTTCTATATTATTGATAATCAAAACAAGTGTAATTAGTATTATTGCAAACATTGCAGCATTTAAATTTGTTTCAGTAGAAGTTGACTTCGACAAATTAGTTTATTCATAAAAAATTATTCTTTATTAAAGAAACACGTAAGTTCTTATGAATATTTTTTCTTGTACTTTTGTAATTCTAGACTTCTAAGGCCTGATGGCCGAGTGACTGGCTTTCGGTGCCAAAAGTTTCCGGTACAAATCACGACGATGCTATGGATGTTTGAAGTGGTCCATTAAATCCATCCATAATGTTTGTAATATCCATTTTAAACCGTAGGTCCCGGTCTTATATGACTGCATAGTGTTGAGCGTAATGCTGACAACCCTACATTGCTAGAAATATCTCTTATCTCGAAATCTTTCAGTAGGCAGACTGCCCTGGTCCACCATGGGGCTGTTGCTCCAATGAAGAAGAAGTTTCTAAGAGTTCAAATTATTTCTAAAGTCTTGTCCATTTCTAAAGTCTTGTCCAAAGAAAATGAGTACATTGTAATTCAGTATGAAGCAAAATTAGCATTGAGCAAACTCAATACATCGTATTTAATAAAGCATAAATTACTTTTCAAGTGTTTGAAATAATTCAAATAATGTATAATTTTATATTTTTATCATTTTATTTTGTGCACTTCAAAATAATAAAATCACTTTTTTAAACTTTGATTTGATACCTTAAATGTGCCGTAAAGTAAGATATAGCATTCAAGATTTCATTTATAGGTTTAAATATAAATTTCAATTAAGAGTCAAGAAAGATATCTTGAAAAGTTATTTATTAGACAATGAACTTATTATTTGTAATGATAATTCTTTTAATTAATCAATTGTTCATAACATAAAACAATAAAAAAAAAAACCTGATCATTACACAACGCATTTTTAATCAAAAGATTGTATTCTATAACAACATTGAATCTCATTTATATGCATGAGAATTGAGCAGCGGTGCTGTTATTTTCGATTAACACTTCACAGCCGAAGAAATTTGTTTTTCTCTGCCATGATTAAATTTCGAAAATTAGCATTGCAGCTGCCTGTATTGAATAACTTAAGTGAAAAATAAGGCTGGATAAAAAAATCTTATCACGTGCTTCTTCAAAAATAAATAAAAATATACGTAGTTTGATTGCCTCATTGTATGCAAAGTGCGGGGTAAATAAAGTTAAGCAAATTGAAAATTTCAGATTGCTTCCGTAAAAACATGCTTTTTTTTGTTTTTAAATGGAGAATGTTTTTGACATTTTATGTTCAAAATGAAATATTATTATGGCAAGGTATTTCAATTTTGAGTTTTTATCGTATTTTAAGTGGTTTCTAAACTTTTTATTTTTTCAAATTGAATTTTTTTCACTCAAACTGATTTCTTGTACGAAAAACTTTTATTATTTTAATAATATTAGCTGAAATACATGTGAGTTTAGAAGAATTATGCAATTAATTTTGCAGAATAAAGTTGATAAACATGACAGGGGTATAAATATAACACCATATTTATTTAATGCAGTTTCTATTCGTCAAAAAGCGGAATGTATTTGTTCTATTCGAATGTTTTATGCAACAAAAACAAAAAAAAATTAAAAAGTTTATTATTTTATTTTCTTAAAGAAAAATTTAAAATTACCAAAGAGTTTTGTACCAATGATTACAAATCAATTTTTTTTTATCTCACGAGAAAAGTTTTTGGCATTACATACCCAGGAGAAAAGAATCTATATTCCTTGACAAGTGCAAAATAACAACCCATCAATCAAATACGAAAGCGACAAGCAGTGTTGTGGTTGATTATATTACATGCAATTAGTGTTTTGTATTAATGAGAACAACCTGTCACTGAAATCTGATAGAAGATATTCGGTATCATGTATAACGAGATTCATGAAATTAGCGCTGGCCTGTGCAACCTTCACTGATCGAAACAATTACATATGTGAAATGGACTACGTCATGATGCGACAATATCTTTAAAAAAGTTATTGTTTATTCTTTCACAGTTTTCAGTACCAACAAATATTTTTTTTTTTTTTATATTCTGCAGTTAATTTTAGAAATTATTCTTTTAATCTTTTAGAGAATATCGCTTCTTTTTATACCAAAGGAAAACGATATATTTTTCGTCGTGATCGCCTGCATGTATTAAGTACTGGAGGTTTTCCATTTCAAAAAACAAAAATATTTTCAAATTGGTCATTTTAATTCTATTAAGTACCAGTCCATATTTTTAATTAATCATTCTCTACGGCTTTACAAGTTAATGAAATTCAAACGATTTTAAAAAAAATAAAAGTAAACAAACTGAAATTTGTATTATATTAATTTGAAATTTGTATTATATAGATCACTAGATAGATTACAGACAAAAGATAGATTAAAATATTTAGACTTAGTTTTGAAAAAAAATTTGTATTCGCTATCTGTAAAGTTGTCATTGTCATTTATTTATTTATTTAATGTCATTTTGTTTATTATTTTGATAATACAGGTTATATTATAGGGGGTGTACTATAGGACAGTGTATATTATAGGATTTAGACAGAGTATCCGGTTTAAAGATTTCAAAGTAATGACTTAAACATCCTTTTTTAACTAATAAGCACCTAATATCCAATGAGCTCTAAGTGTCTTTTTTTAATTAAAAAGACCCTATAGGTGTTCCTTCTTTGAAGATGCTGCAGGTAGAAACAATCACAAACCCTGGTACGATCCTATTCAAGATATCCCTGAATGGCCTAGACAAAAATCGGTGGCGTTGCTACAGCTTTTCTCTAGTAACGATTGTCTCCGGAAGCATCTTGACAGAATTAAACTGATTCTTGATCCTCTCTGTCTCCTGTGTGATAACCAGGAAGAAATGAATATTGCAAAAATAGCTTGCTTTCTGTTCTGCACTGCCTCCTGTTTCTTTGTGGAAACGTTATTGGATTGAAAGACTTAAGTGGATGGATTAACTGGTGATGTCATTTCCTTCTATTTCACAGTCTTAGTATATATATCTTGTTCTTTACTTTTTTTTCCACTTCAAATATATTTTTTAACTTGTAGTGGATGACACTTTATGTTAATACAGTTTTTTTCAAATATTAATTCAGTAATTAAATTTAATTAATTAATTTGTTTTTTACAGTTTCATACTATCAATAGATGGAAATAAAAATGAATGAATGAAAAAAAAAATTACCTAATGAAAAAAAAAGAATTAGATTTTTTTTTAAATTATTTATCAAAGACTATTGGAAATAAAAAAAAATTATCTAATAAAAAGTTAGAGAAAATATTAATCAAAGACTATCAGGCAAAAGAAGTTCTTTGAAAAAATTTTAATATGGATTATTTGTCATCTTATTTTTATTCAGTGATTCTCCATTGCTAATAAAGAATTTGTATTCCTTATGATCAGAATGTATAAAATGTATTTGTGACGATCATAATACAAAAGATGTTCCATGAGGAACATTAGAATGATTTATTATTCTTCAACCTATCAAGAAATTATCCTTACTTTTGTGTAATCATTTTCACTATTAATAGCTATTAATCATTAAGAAATCTTGCGATTATTCTTGAAATATTTCTCCTGAACTTATTATTTTTCACAGGAAATTGCAAACAACAATCTTTTTTAAAGAAATGTTTTATACTGTACTCTTCCACAACTTGCTGTGTCACCTAGTTTTCTGTACTTTTTTTTCTTTCTCATTACAGAAACTATTCTTCTGTGGTTTTTTCACTGATGAAAATAATATTAAAGATCATCATTTTTACCATTCATTCTCGTTCACAACGACGGTCTATCGGAATGGTGAAAGTTGTTCGGTGTGATAATGCCTCTTCGACTTCTGCGAGGTTTAGCTGTTCTTTGAGATGATAATACTTCTCTTTATGCCAGTAGAAAGACAATTCTTTCTTGTCACCTTTATTGACGCTTGCGAGTATTGAGTAATGGTTTAACAATGGATCTTCTTCTTTTTGGCTGAAATTGTTTTCTGGAGTCTTCAAAAAGCGATTCATTTTGTAAGAATTTCTTGAACTACTATTTAATTTAACAATTTTTCTTTACCTAATTATTTAATTGCAAAATACAATTATATTCCCAATATCTATTGATTAAATACTCAATATCTATTCTGTAATCATTTTTTTATAATATTTATCTCCCATTTTTTGCCATCATTTCTCTATTAAAAACAGCATTTTGCTTATTATTTAAAAAAATTTAGAAAATGAAAATTGAAAATTCCAGACTGTTTTTCCTATTTAGTAAATTTTGATCTATAAGTAATAAATATTATTTGTTTCAGATAAAGGTAAAGCAATGTTTTTGTTTTAATTATAGATGATATATATAAAAATCTATGCACAATATAATAATTTACTATTTGAATTATAGAAAAGTTATGAGATTATGATATAAACATAATTCATAATTTTATGTAAAACAAATTTAGCAGGTTTTTTGTATATTTAAATGTGATCTTAGATAGCACAAATTACATGCGTTTAAGCAAATATCAGTTTAATTAAAAACTACAAAACAAATTTTATAATGTATTTAAAATTGGCAATTTATTTTCCTATTTTCGAATAGAGAACAACATTACTTAAAATTCAGCTTCGTACGAATAAAGAACAATATTATTACATTATAAATACTATATCTTGCAGTAAAATTAAATATATAAAATATAAAAAATTCATAAGTATACTTAATACAGTGTTATGTATAAAAATACCTTATAGTTAAATTGAATATAATACAGATTTTAGAACACAATATGCCATGCGTATAAACGATAATTTTTTTAACATTTAAAAAAGATATTATTCATTATTATAAACTAATTTTACAATCTCTTGAAACATTTTTTTCTGAAAAATGGAACGGTTTAATGTAATACTCAAGTTTTTCAGAAGTCATTCGACAAGTAGCGGTACGATTTTTTTATGATTCCATGAAGCACTTATCAAAGTTACATTTATCACTTATTACATGAACACTTGACAATGTTTCGTAAGCCTTAAAAGAAATTTAAATATTTATTTTCTACAATTTCATTAACTTTCATATTATAATATGCTATCTTAATTACTCCCAAACAAGATTGACAGAAACGAAGAACATTGATGAGTACGCAGGCATAGACTTTAAATAAATAAAAATAAACTCTAAATCTTTCTTAAAAAGCAAGTTGAATAACAAAATTCAGAAAAACATAGAAGAACAATAATTTAAGAAAGATAAATCCTCTTTCATAATATTTTGCCAAGCAGAAGGATGTTTAGTATAATCACTGAGCTATGCAAGAATCACGTGATACTACAAGGCCACCATGAAGCGTAAATTCCATCTAATGTAAAACAGTTGAAAGTACCAACATCATCAAAAAGTCAAACTTGCAGAGCAGAGTGCTCTATTCAACAACTTCATTATGCATTTAAAAAGATACATCATTTCAACTCGAGCGAAATATTTTACTGTCGCCAAACGCATGAAAAAACCTTGGCGAACTTCCAGAATTGTGTTCTAAAAAAACTTTTTTTTTTGTTAGAAACCACGGATAAAAAAATGTTATGAAGAATCAAGTAAATTATTTAAGAAATATTTTATTTCATAGATTGTCTGAAAACGAGAAAATGACTGAAAAAATAAGTTTAAATTGTAAGCAATTTTAATATTATTCAGATTTATCGAGTAACATATGTTAGTTATCTTCATATAAGCAATTTAAAACAAATTGTACAAAGAATTACATATATTTATCCATATATTTGTTATTATACTTTATTCATGTATTATTTATAATGATTTTAAAATGCAATTAACGTTATTGCAATAATATCTTGTTTATAGAAGAAAACCATTTCGGTATAATTTTGAATTCCAATTTTACTGTCAGTGAAAATAATAATTTAATGTAAATGTCTGTAATTACTTATCTAAAAGCCAATTAGTTTTGTTTAAACACAAATTTAATACTATTATGAATAATTTAAAAACATATCATATTCTATCGAAAGCAGTTTTGTTTATTTGACTGGAAACTAAATGTAGTAATTATTTTAAAAATTACTTTATGCAACAAATTGCCTTTTAAACTTAATTTGTTTGTAAAACAATTTTGTATCATTATATTCTTATAATTATGTTAATTTACTAAAAGTACATGTAATACATATTTTATAACTGAATTAAAACTGATTTAAAAATAATTCAAATAAAAGGAAGAAAAATTAATTTATGAATTCAATTATAATTCTGAAGAAACATTTATTTGTGTTATTAATTTAAAATATGCTAGATAAAATAAAAAAAATATTAGCATCATTTTTTTCGAAATGGCCACTTACTTTATGAAAATTGATTTCATATTCTATTAATCTATTGATAATTTCCTAACAGGGTTACCGCTGCATTACTTTAATAATTGCCCTGAATTTTGCATTTTATTAAGAGTCTTTGACATAATTCCCAGCAAATCTGCTCGTTTTTTAAAGCAGAATTTGTATATATATTCATTGTGGATGGGTTCTAAACCTTTAACTTATAATTGGGGCTCAAGTAAACAACTATTTACCATTAAAAAGATCATTTTATAAACGTCATATTTTAAAATTGTTCCTTTTTTAAATTGTTATTTTGATCTGCATGTACAATTAAATCATTTAACGAAATCATTGGAAATATTTTTTGAACTGTAGCATAAATGAATTCTTCCCATTTAAATTCGATTTGTTTAAGAATTTGAAATATAACATTTTCTAATGATTTAATATTTTGTCGCTCATCAAAGACTGATACTATTTTTGCATATTAATTACTGTCTGTAATACGCAAGAACAATTCATGAATATCCACATCAATTATGACTTATTATTATATAATACACTGAAGTGACGAAAGTCATGGGATAGCAATATGCAAATTTTCAGATGGCAATAGCATCGCGTAGAACAGGTATAAATGCGCAGTGCTTTCGCAGAGCTTTCATTTCTGTTCAAGTTATTCATGTGAAGAGGTTTTGACGTGATGATGACCGCACGACGGGAATTAACAGACTTTGAACGCAGAATGTTAGTTGGAGCTAGACGCATGGGTCATGCCATTTCGGAAATCGTTAGGGAATTCAACATTCCCAGATCCACTGTGTCAAGAGTGTGTCGAGAGTATGAAATTTCAGGCATAACATCCCACCATGGACAGCGCAGTGGTCGACCGCCTGCACTTAACGACCGAGACCGGCAACGTCTGCAAAGAGTCGTAAAGTCTAACAGACAAGCAACACTGCGTCAAATAACCGCAGAAATCAATGTGGGACGTACAAGGGACTTGTGTTAGAACTGTGCGGAGAAATTTAGCTTTCTTGGGCTATTCCAGCAGAAGACCGACTCGAGCGCCTTTACTGACAGAACGACATCGCTTGCAGCGACTCTCGTGGGCACGTGAGCATATCGGTTTCCTAGATGAATGGAAAACCGTGGCCTGGTCCGATGAGTACGATTTCAGTTGGTAAAGCTGAAGGGTTCGAGTGGGGCGCAGACCCCACGAAGCCATGGACCCAAACTGTAAGGCACTGTTCTAGCTGGTGGTGGCTCCGTAATGGTGTGGGCTGTTTTTTCATGGCATGGACTTGGTCCTCTGGTGCACTGGACCGAACATTGACTGGAAATGCTTATGTTCAGCTACTTGGAGATCACTTGCAGCCATTCATGGACTTCATGTACCCAAACAACGATGGTATTTTTTATGGATGACAATGCGCCATGTCACCGGGCCACAACTGTTCGCGATTGGTTTGAAGAACGTTCTGGACAATTCCAACGAATGATCTGGCCACCTAGATCGCCCGACATTTCGAGCATTTATGGGACATCATCGAGAGGTCTGTTCGTGCCCAAAATCCTGCACCATCAACGCTTTCACAATTATGGACGTCTATCGAGACAGCATGGCTCAATATTCCTGCAGAAGACTTCCAACGACTTGTTGAGTCCATGCCACGTCGAGTTGCTGCACTTCGCCGGCGAAAGGTGGGCCGACTGGATATTAAGAGGTATCCCATGACTTTTGTCACTTCAGTGTATATATATAATACGCATACAAAAAAAAAGAAATACCATGACGATAATGCAAATAAAAATATATAAAACAGTCAGGATGAAAATACGTTAAATATTTCCGTGAAATTAATAAAAATAAGAAATCTCGAATACCATGAGAATATCTTTATCACAAAATAAACACCAAGGTAATAAAATTTACATTATGTTTGTTATTTAAGAAACTAAATTTTAGTCAAACTTATTTAATATGGAGAAATGACATATAGAAAAGAAGTCTTCACAACTAAGTGAATTTTAAATATATAAGCGGAGTGTTAAAAAATATCGCCTTTTAGCCCCTTCTTTATAGTACTTGTAAAGTAATTTTGTATGCAATAGATGTACATTGTATGCCAAAATCAATTTCAAATTATGCAATAAACATCTATTGCACGACGAATGTAATTTGCGAATATGAAAGAGTTTTTCGATCTGTCTAGAAATTATCCACTTACATGAAACGTTTCTGGTTTGCTTCCTCTAAATACCTTTGCATCACTTTTTATATCGTTTCCTTATCCTCCGGAGAGTTAAAAAATATCGCTCCCCCTTGCTCTGCTCTACAAGACTAGTAAATTAACTAAAAAATATATGCGAAAAAATCAATTTCAAATTATACAATAAACATTTATTGCATGACAAATTAATTTACGAATATGAAAGATTTTCCATGTATCTAGAGATTATCCGCTTACCTGAAAAGTTTCTTGTTCGCTTTCCTCTAATTCCCTTTGTATCACTTTTTATATCTTTTCCTTATCCACTGAAGTGTTAAAAAATATCGTTCTTCTTTCACTCTGTTCTACATCTCTTGTAAATTATTTATGCAATCAATAGATGCATATCTTATGCCAAAATCAATTTAAAATTATGCGATAAATATTAATTGCACGACAAATTTAATTTGCAAATCTGAAAGAGATCTGTATAGAGATTATCCGCTCACCTGAAAATTTCCTCGTTTGCTTCCTCTCAACCCCTTTTGTATCACTTTTTATATCGTTTCCTTATTTTCCTGAGTGTTAAAAATATCTCTCTTCCCTCCCCCGTCCTGCTCTACAAGATTTGCAAATTATGCATGCATGAAATAGATGTAAAATGGCATGCTGAAATCAATTTCAAATTATGTAATAAACACTTATCGCATGACAAATTTAATTTACGAATTTGAAAGAGATTGTGTAGAGATTATCCGCTCACTTGAAAAGTTCCTCATTTGCTTCCTATAAATTCCCTTTGTATTACTTTTTATATCGTTTCCTTATCCTCCGGAGTGTTAAAAGAAATATCGCTCCTTGCACCCTCTGTTCTACAACTCTTGTAAATTAATTATGCATGCAATAGATGTATATTGTATGCCAAAATCAATTTCAAATTATGCAATAAATACGAGTATTTATTGCATGACAAATTTACACTGAAGTGACAAAAGTCATGGGATAGCAATATGCAAATTTTCAGATGGCAGTAGCATCGCGTAGAACAGGTATAAATGCGCAGTGCTTTCGCAGAGCTTTCATTTCTGTTCAAGTTATTCATGTGAAGAGGTTTCGACGTGATGATGACCGCACGACGGGAATTAACAGACTTTGAACGCGGGATGTTAGTTGGAGCTAGACGCATGGGTCATGCCATTTCGGAAATCGTTAGGGAATTCAACATTCCCAGATCCACTGTGTCAAGAGTGTGCCGAGAGTATGAAATTTCAGGCATAACATCCCACCATGGACAGCGCAGTGGTCGACCGCCTGCACTTAACGACCGAGACTGGCGACGTCTGCAAAGAGTCGTAAATTCTAACAGACAAGCAACACTGCGTCAAATAACCGCAGAAATCAATGTGGGACGTACAAGGGACTTGTCTGTTAGAACTGTGCGGAGAAATTTGGCTTTCTTGGGCTATTCCAGCAGAAGACCGACTCGAGTGTCTTTACTGACAGAACGACATCGCTTGCAGCGACTCTCGTGGGCACGTGAGCATATCGGTTGGTCCCTAGATGAATGGAAAACCATGGCCTGGTCCGATGAGTCACGATTTCAGTTGGTATGAGCTGATGGTAGGGTTCGAGTGTGGCGCAGACCCCACGAAGCCATGGACCCAAACTGTCAGGAAGGCACTGTTCAAGCTGGTGGTGGCTCCGTAATGGTGTGGGCTGTTTTTTCATGGCATGGACTTGATCCTCTGGTGCGACTGTACCGAACATTGACTGGAATGTTCAGCTACTTGGAGATCACTTGCAGCCATTCATGGACTTCATGTACCCAAACAACGATGGGAATTTTATGGATGACAATGCGCCATGTCCCCGGGCCACAACTGTTCGCGATTGGTTTGAAGAACATTCTGGACAATTCCAACGAATGATCTGGCCACCTAGATCGCCCGACATGAATCCCATCGAGCATTTATGGGACATCACCGAGAGGTCTGTTCGTGCCCAAAATCCTGCACCATCAACGCTTTCACAATTATGGACGTCTATCGAGACAGCATGGCTCAATATTCCTGCAGAAGACTTCCAACGACTTGTTGAGTCCATGCCACGTCGAGTTGCTGCACTTCGCCGGGCGAAAGGAGGGCCGACACGATATTAAGAGGTATCCCATGACTTTTGTCACTTCAGTGTAATTTACAGATAAGAGAGAGATTTTCGATGCATCTAGAGATTATCGTTTTTCGTTTGCTTCCTCTAAATCCCTGTGTATCACTTTTTATATCGTTTATCGTTCCCTTATCCACCAGAGTATAAAAAAAATATCCCTCTTCCCCTCTGCTCTACAAGACTTGTAAATTAATTTTGCATGCAATAGATGTATACTATATGCCAAAATCAATTTCAAATTATGAACATTTTTGCACGTTAGCATTTATTGCACGACAAATTTAATTTACAGATAAGAGAGAGATTTTCTATCTATCTAGAGATTATCCGCTTACTTGAATTCACTTCCCCATTTGCTTCCTTTAAATATATTTTATCACTTTTTATATCGTTTTCTTATGCTTGGGAGAGTTAAAAATATCGTCCCCCCCCTCCTCCGCTCTACAAGACTTTTAAATTAACTATACATGGTATGCCAAAATCAATTTCAAATTATGCGATAAACATTTATAATACGACAAATTTAATTTATAACTATGAAAAAGGTTTGCGATCCATCTAGAGATTATCCGTCTACCTGTAAAATCCATCGTTTGCTTCCTTTAAATATCTTTGCATCACTTTATATATCGTTACCTTATCCTCCAGAGTGTTAAAAAATATCGTTCCCTTCACCCTCTGTTCTACAACTCCTGTAAAATTAATTTTGCATCCAATAGATATATATTGTAAGCCAAAATCAATTTTAAATTATGCAATAAACATTTACAGCATGACAAATTTAATTTACAACTGTGAAAGAGATTTCCTAACTAACTAGAGATTATCAGCTTACATGAAAAGTTCCTAATCGTTTCATATCGTCCACAATCATATCGTCCTAATCGTTCCATATAGTTTGTTTCCTCTAAATCCCTTTGTAATTCTTTTTTCGTTTCCTTATCCACCGAAGCGTTAAAAAAATATAGCTCTCTCTCCCCTCTGTTCTATAACTCTTGTAAATTAATTATGCAATCAACAGATGCATATCGTATTTCAAATTATGCAATAAATATTAATTGCATGACAAATTTAATTTACAAATCTGAAAGAGATCTGTGTGGAGATTATCCGCTCACCTGAAAAGTTCCTCGTTCGACTCCTCCAAGTCCCTCTGCTTGGTGTCCAATTCCTTCTGTCTGGTGTCAAGAGTGTCTCTGAGCTGCTGGAGCTCCGTTTCTTTCGTGTCCAAAGCCTCCTCTAGTTGGCTCTGGATCCTCTTTATCTTGAGATCTTTCTGCTGGATGATCTCCTGCAGTTCCTGGATGGTGTTCTCCCCCTCTATCACCACTTTTGTTTTCTCGCTCAGGAGACTCTGTTGGTGGAACAAAAGTGTCAGGATTACTAATCAAAAGGGCAGGTTTCTGGCAGGCTGTCAAAAACTTATGGGGAAAATAAAGCAATTGAAAAAAAAATATTATCAGAAAATAGGAAAGTGGTGTTATTTATTTAGTTGCTCAAGATTTAGTTGCCAAAATAAAGTAAAGAAAGTTGTTCTGCTAGATTTATTTCTAAGAAGTATAACTTTGTCAAATGTGAATGTAATGCTGTTCGGATATAAGTTCACAAAAAATGCTCGGAAAGAAAGTAAATTTTTTTTTCGTTTAAAATAAGCATAAAACATATTTTAATCACGTGCGTTTTAAAATTGACATGAGATATGTATTTTTAAGGCTAACGATTTGTCAATATTAAGTTATATTATCAGTATTTCGCTTCAAGTAGACTGGGTTACAGAATGTAAACAAGTTATTACTTTAATTTTCTCAAAATATAGTTTAAAGATCAGTTATGTTCATGAATGTTAATATAACCATCACTAAACATTGCATATTCAAAATCCATGGATGAAAAAAGTGATAAAATATGTTCACACACGATATATTGAAATTCATACATAATTTTTTACTCATGAAATATGTGGGTATTGTTTTTTCGGGAGATTTTTTTTCTGTTTCCTTGAACACTTTCAATTATTCTTATTAGTTAATTTTTTTTTTAAATTTTTCACGAGCTATTGATTTATTCTTTTAAATTTCTTTTACGAGTTTATTTTAAATGTCTCTCATGAGCTTTTTTATACATAATATTTATTTAAATTTTTTCACGACATAATTATATAATTAATTAATTAAATAATGTAAAATTGTTCTAAGAGATCGTCTGGTTAAAGCAAAGACATTGCTATTTCAAAATGAAAATGAAATTTTCCAAGAAAAGAAAATCATTTGGAATTCTATACATTTTATGTTTTAAGATTGATTTTATGAGTTTAATTCTTACATTAAATTCTAAATTTTTTTCGTAATCTGACTGTCAGTAGTTTTTTAGTTTTATTTATTTTTAAATTTGTTTTCTAACCTTGCTTAGTTATAATTCTTATTGGGTAAATGGTATTGGAACGAGTTTCAGAAAATATAAGAAAATTGCATTACCAAAAAAAAAATATTGTTTAATATAAATAATAAAATATAAACATTTTTATGGAATCGCCAAAAAATGTTACGTCATTAAAATTTTAAATTTAAATTATTCATATCTGATATAAATGAATAAAAAAATTTGTTAAGTTTTATATTTGAATTATACGTTAAATGAATCAGTGAATATTTCACATGATTATAACAATATTTTTCAAGTTTTTTTCTTAATTCTTTAATTTCAATGGAAGTCTTCTCAATTGTTTTTAAATTAGAGCAATAATAGGTCTTCTAAAAATTGAATTTTTTTTTATAAATATAAAATTAACATTATTAGTATCAAGAAGTTTCTTAAATGAGGTATTACAATAGTAAAACTATATTATTACCGATGAACTAAAGGATATACATATAATTTAAAATGCAAATATGTATAGCAAATAATATACATATTGAAAAATATTATTCAAGATGCAGAAATATATTTATCCATACTCAATACAATATAGTAAATATTTTCAATAAATAAACACATAATAAATGACATTTTATGATATTTCGTATATAAAAGAAATAACGTCCTATAAAAGGATAAATAATTTTTAAACTAGTTTTATTCCCTGTAGAAACAAAATAATTTTTAAATTTTAGTATCGGAAAGTTTTTCAAAAATACTATATCTTATCGGAAACAATTTATTCTAAAACATAGAATAGAATGGACGAACAAACATAACAATAAATTTTTCTTTACACAACCTTGGAAATGTTCCCCGAAGTAAATATTTAGTGCATCTATAGAATATGAGATGAAAAATTTAAGAAAATCACAAATACTCGTGGGATTTTATAGAAAAGAATTGTATGCAATATAAATATATCAACCTTAATACATATCAATTCAGAGTAATGCAGATTTCATATAATTTTTTTTACTTTATAAGAATCGTTTTATTTTAAACCATATTGTAGTCTAATTCCTCTATCCAAATGCATAAATAATAACACGTTTTTATGAAAAAATGAAATAGTTGTTATATGAAATTTATTGCATTACATATTAAAATTCTAATGCAAATGCAAAATTTTTTTTAAAAATTACATAATAGTCAGCTAAAGAGATTGTAACAAGTAATTTTGAAGAAAAATTGTTTTTGATTAAATATTTTTTTTTTGTCAGTTTATCTAAAATTGTTTTTTATACATTGCATTGATCGCTCTTTTAATAACAATTATATTGTATTAACTTTCTTGAAAGTAAGAACTATGATAACTTCAAATAATGATAAATTCTTTATAATATGATTTTAGTCCAAACTGTTTGTATGTATGATTGTTAAGGTATGTTGTAATTATTGGTTATATTTACTGATTAATTTTTATTGATCCTTATTAATGAATTAAATTACAACATAAGAAAATACGAGCGTTGAAATTTTAATAAGGCTACTATTTATATATTAAGGGTATAATTCTTTCAAAGTTTTACCAATCACCAGTTTTAAACTAAGGTCCAATCACCAGGTCCAATTACCAATATGGAAGTCATAGGTTATTGTTAGTTTGAGTATAATCTAACGTATTTAAATATGAGGTGAAAAATGTCAATTGCTGAATATAATATATATATATATAATCTTTTGATTTGAAAGCCTTGTAGAGAGAAATAACATGATTAATGTTAATCTAAGAGTACATATTCAATATAAAGCTATCTTCAATGTATATTATTAGTATCCTTATAGATTTATTGCTTATAATTTTTGCGGTGTGTGCATATTTAATGATTTTTACTTTCATCACTGCAGATTTGAATTAATTTATTTCCCTTTTTTGGATGGGACTGATTAGGAAGCACATAAAAAAGTATGCATTGCGATTGTTATGTTTATGATTTTGTTATATACAGATTGGTTGTGTTTCCAAAATTTCCCATCCCCCTTGTCTCTCTTTGAATTTATATTGCATTATTCTGTTATTTGGTCCTTATATATATATTGATAAATAGATAGACAAATAGATGTATATATACAGTCTGTAACTGATTTTTATTTATAAAATCACTAGTTGTAGACATATTTACAATTAGAAATGTTTCATGTAAACAATCATATCATGAAATTTTTATACATTAAATCATTATGGGAAAATTTACAAAATCTATCTTTTTATACAGTTCCTCATTCCCTACAGTTATATTTAATAAAAAAAATTATACCGATTTTAACAAATGAAGATTCAAAGTTTTGGATTTTTTAGGGCTTCAATGAGGGATCAGTTATAAAATTAATTAAAACAATTCGCGATTGAAAAAAGGTACCCCCTTTCACAGTGAAAGAGAAGGTTCCTCGATTATAAACGATGATGCATTTATAGTGAAGTGATCATGCCCGATGCACTGAATACCGTCGCATCGAATCCAGTGATGAAACACGGAAATTTTTAAAGTAAATTTTGAAATGAAGCAAAGTAGACAATACTCTAAATATCAATTAGAAGGTTGTAGATCACCATCGAATTATGTATAATCGACACGCTGAAAATGAAAACTGCTCAAAAAATTAATATACGCATTCTTAAATCAAAGGAAGCACTTCATTTTATACACGATATAAATCGTATGTATATAAGTTACAGATAAGTATACAGTGGAAAACATAAACGGAGGAATATGCAATTGGAGTCGTGAAGTATTGGAGCAAAGACGATGTAACTGTGTGATAAGCAAGATTGATACGTTGTTTCAGATCTTCCTGAGTGGTTGGCTTAATCGGGTCAAGTCTGGTGAATGCAATATCAGCTCTACGCGACCATCATATCCAATAATTTGTTGGGCTAATTCGCACGGATATTTGCTGGTTTAGGAGGAGGGACCCCATCATGTTGAAACCACACACGAAACGCATCTCGAAGAGGTATCTGTTCCTACCATGTCTTTAACAGGAGCAGGTAACAATCAAGTTTTCGTTGTAGTAGATGGATCCAACAACCAGGGTTCGTCGTATGCTGTACCACTTATTCATTGACCAGTACATTGGCGTGCTATGCGCATTCCTAATGGTGTCACTCTAATTCCCGATTTTGTCCGAATATCTTGCTTATTTCTGGCACTGGCATATCCCAGCACTTTTTTGGCGCTATTCAAATACCATATCTTGTCCGGTGGAGCTAAAATGTCAGTCTCCCTGACACGGTAAAATGCAGTAACTATAGTTCGATGCGAGGAACATAGATCCTTAGGAAAACATTCGTCATAAGCCCTCGCAGCTACTCTGGTACTCTGTTGATATTGACCTTAAATTACTATTATCTGGGCAAATTGCGTTCCTGTATAGCACGATATCATTATCTAACTAAACACTTGATACATTTTATTATAAATAACAAATATAATAAATAAATTTAAAATATTGTATTAAATTTCAAAATTAAAAATAAATTAGAATGCAAGAAATATGTCATTTATTTATTTTTTATAAAAAAATAGGGCGAAAAAAAACCACTCCTTTTCTTCTATTATGTATTATTTTATCGTAGCCTTCTGAACGCTCGGTGCCGCAGATTTCGGGTTCGAGTCTAGGTGGGGCCATGGATGTTTGTAGGGATTAGGTATCCTCTTTAAACCGTAGGTCCGGGTCTAATATGACAGTAGGGCTGACAACCCTACGTCGTAAAAAGAAGAAAACATCTCATGTTTCGCAATCTGCCAGTAGGCCGACGGCAGATTTCGTTAGACTTATTTTATTGTTGTAATAAGTTAAAAAAATAAATTAATAAAAGAATGAATTAACTAATATGCTATTTCACAACATTTGAATTTAATAAAATTATTTTATTTATAATTATGCATTGATATTGTTCTGAATTAAATTATAAAACTATATTATTATAAAAATACATAGTTAAAAAATATTGATCTTTTTGTTTACTTTTTTAATGTATAAATGATAATATAATGCCTTATTGTAACAATTTATTGCAGTTTTTATTCTATTATTATGCCAGCTGCATTAGAAAAAAAATTATATTAAATAATAGTTAAGCTTTTTTAGTACATTTTTCATTAGAGAATATTTTAAAAGAACACTAACACTAAAGTATTAAAAAACGATCACTTGCCAGATTAACTTGGGAAATAGTTATAAAAAGGAATAAAAATTATTCTTTACACATAAAAGCATCGTTAAAAAATCGTCTACGTTAATTTGTTGATTAAATTTCGCTGGTTTAGATTTATATTGACTTAATTTTAGATTAGATTAGCTTAATTTTATTTTTAAAAAGAAATTCACCGTTAATAAAAGCCAATTTCTGGAGAATTTTTACACCTGAGTTTGAGCAGTTTTACATTTGTAAAGGTATAGTTTTTATTTAATTAGAAAATAACTAATTAGAATTGTCTCGTAACTTTTTTTCACTATACACTAGATAAAAAATAACAAATTTATAAAAAAAAACTGGATTTCTAAGTGTAATTAGTTTCTAAATTGCGCTGGAACATACAAACACATTTTTACATTATGCATTAAAATAAATTATTCGCAAACTCCAAATAATAATAGACATTTTAAAAAGTTATGTTAGTTACAATAGATCTCTAAAAAATTCTTTGCTTACCTAATTTGCATAATTTTACCTGCTTGGAAGAAAAGATTGTTTAAAATGAAAGTCATGAAATCAGTGATCTAATACATAGTTCGTGACATTTTAACAATTGATTCAGTTCTTCTTCAGCATCTTTCATTTTTCAGATATTGATTCTACATTTCGATGATGATTTACAATTGTCATTTTTTTATTCTACCTTGCTGAATTTCGAAATTAGATTTTTAAATTTCTGTGTTTCATCACTAGAGACATACTGACGGTATTCAGTATACTGGATATGCCCACTTTACTATAGATACACTCATCATTTATAGTCGGGAAGTCCTTTTTTTCTCATATATATGTATACATACATCTGTACCCCAGATATAAACTGTAGTAACTTCCAAATTTAGATATTTCTGTTTATTGTCGTATTTGTAGTATGAATTTATTACAGATCTATACTCATCTTGGTACGTACTTTATAATTTACCTTTAGATAATAGGATATTTATTTGTGCAGGTGCAAAAATAAAAAAAATAGGACGGAAATATGAAGTTACTACAATTTGCCTTTAGGGCACATATATATGTATTAAAACGTAAATGAATAAGATCATTTTTATTATTACTTCACATATGTTCAGAATGTGTCAAAGGAAAATCCACATATTCCCATAAAGGTGAGTATGCAAATAATAGAGTTTTTGCATAACGTTTTTTTATCGCCCGATATTTTTCTTCCTAGCTCGCATGCTCATAAGAAACATTGTACCTATTGCGCATGCTTATCTGTAATACTTCACTACTCAGCTATTCCTATGAGCATGCGCACTAGGAAGAAAAAAATATCGGACGATAAAAGAACGTTGTGCAAAAACTCTCTAATGTATGGTATAAGGGACATTATTTGGATCCTTTGCATGATTTATTGCAACACTATTAGTCTTAATAATTCTAATATTATTGAGTAGATTTCGGTACTTACCCTTACAGTTTCTTCCGATTCTTTCAGAGAATGCTGCAATTGAGAAATCATATTTTCCTTTTCTATCATTACAGAATTGTGATGCTGAGAACTTTGCGTCAACTGATCTTGAAGCACCTGAATACTTCTCTGGAGGATTTGAATTTTGTCCAACCTCCGAGTACACTCCTCTTGCAAACCCTGAAAGAGACGAATAGACAACAACACTTGTTAAAGCAAGGAGAACACGTTTGAATAGTTTGAGATGAACAAGAGACGCCATTGAAATCACCTTAATGGCTTCATCTTTAATTTTCAAACCATCTATTAAAGAGTGAACTTCCTTCAGCATTTTGTCCACAGATTGGGACGAGAGACTCGGGCATTCTGTGTGGTCACTCGTTGAAGAACTCTAATGGTTAAAATCAAAGGAGAGAGAAGTTAGATTGATGAGACTTTATCAATTATTGCAGGGGTTAGGGTTAGTAATCAATTTGTTGATAAATGGTTATTAATTTATGTATAATTATAAGTGATAGTTATTGATTTATATTGAATAAAGGAACGATTTCATATTTCAAAATATAATTCAATATCTTTAGGGATAGATAAAAAGAAGATACTTGATCGAATCATACATGCTAGCAAAACTTAAGCAATGATATAGTCTTTAAAGTAGACAGTCATAAAATTGTAGGAAAGTACTTGCTATGATCATTACAATTGACACTCAATTTAGTACAAAGGTGATTCACATAAGGAATAAAACGTCACAACTGACTGGAAAATATAGCAAAAGCATGCAGTCAGCGCGCATAATTATGCAATGCTACAATAAAAAAAAGACGAATCACAAAGGAGGGCGGCACTATTACAGGCATTCTCTGTATGTTCAAAGGAGTTTGTTTGTGCAATATGGCTAAAAGAAACCACTTTACTTTTCAATGTTAAAATGATTTGAAAGGTTGAAGAGGGGTGTAGTATGACAAAAACAGCCTATGAGTTTTGAATTGGCAAAAATGCCACTTCATGAGTTTTGAAAGCTGTCCAAATCATAGGTATAGTGTAGGAAAGATTACTGGTAAAGCAAAACAACGCACATATATTACTCTGAGACCAATCAACCTACCTTTCAACCGATATATCGACCTGCAATTGAATCCAGTCGGTTGGTAACATTACTCAGCAGTAGCGTAATCAACAATATAACAAGTGCTGAACTACACTGTGATCAGAGACCTTCAGAAAAGTTACCATTCACCCTGCTGAACGCTGCCTTCCGTTGTCAACTGCCCATCAGCGTCATCGTTTAAACAGTCTAAGGAATTTAGAGAATGGACATTTCATCAATGGAAAAGAGCAAAAAAGTGACTGTTTCAGTGGTCCTGGTGTGTTTTTCTGGAAGTGCATTATGATGAATACGAGGACTAAGCCTTAACGAATCTGAGCAACTTTCAAACATAGGTATTGTTACAAGAAACCAATATTGTCAGAATGCTGTCCCATATGCTGTTGTTCCGAGGAGACTTTGGTGCAGCCTTTATTTTTATGGTCGTTAACGCCAGCTCACACAGGAATGATATTGGATATCGAGATGGATGGCCTGCGTACTACCCTGATTTGTATCCCATATAATATAACAAGCGTGGGATGCTTTCAGAAGAACCTTCTCCTGAAAGCATTCCTGTACATTTAGGCATGATTATATCCATCATCTAATCGAAACAAATACTCCTTGAGGATCGGGACCTCTTTCTCCAACAGTTGTTGGGCATTTTTGTGGTGAATATGAAAATACAATGGCAAACAATCATTGCAGTTACGGGAAATCATATCTCTCACTAAAGGACATCTGTTTGCTGCTGTTTCTCTAGGGCTGATCGTGAACTTCTATTTTACGCTACTCTTCGATAAATATTCTTTTTTTTACTGGATTGCATACTCTATTCATTCTATTTATTTTTCCTTCGCATGCTTTTTTCATTCTTGAAGAAAAAAACAGTGCTTCTGTATTCTGAATTTCATGTCTCCAGATGATTTTTTTTGTGGAAATACGGCAAACATAGTCGTTGCTTAAGTTTTGCAGCAAATAGGATTCGAGCAAGTATACTTTAACTACTATATTTATTCAAAAAAGAATTTATTACATAAAGAATAATATTGAGAATATTTATTATATAAACATAAAACATTTGTTTATATTTATTATATAAACAAATTTTTCAATATTTTTCAAAAATGATTTGCATGATTTGAGAATTCAAAAATGTATTTTATAATTTTCTAATTGCTTAAAAAATAGCATCAAAAATCTGGAAGATTCTTTAGTTTTATAGATAATTTGAGATTAATTTTATAAGTTCAAAAAATAAGAAGATTTCATTGACGTAAAAATTTCACCATTCAGTATTGCAAAAACAAAAGAAATACACAAATAGAGAAATGTAAAAAATATCTAACACTTACCATTGTCAAAAAAGTTCAAAAATATTACTCACATAAAACTTTTAAAAATATCTAATTTCAACAAAATTGCTTTTTTATCTATCATTAAAAAACTTTAGGTGTAAAATGACAGAATAAACAAACTTGCATAGTCATGAAAAACTTAACGCCAGAGGAAATAACAAACTCGAAATTATTAATGTCCAACAGTTTTTCATACAGCATCAGTTTTGTATGATTCTCTCATGTATGTCAGATTTCCTGTTGCTTGTAGAATAGCAGAGTTATTGCTTGACATTTTATGTTAAACAATTTATAGCATATTTTATATTAAAATAAGCAAATTGAAATTTAATAACATTTTTTTTAAAATTGCATTTAGGACTGGGTCGTATTAACCATATCTCTGTGAGCAGCCCAAAGTGGGCTGCACCGACGAACGCTGTTACTCATTTAATACTACCCAGGGGGCTCGTGTAGCTTGAAGATATACTATGGACTCAAGTAACACTAACCCCACAACGCTCTATGATTATATCAGACCGGGACCTATGATTTAAAGGGGATTCCGAACCTCTACAAACATCCATGACACCGTCGGAACTTGAACCCGAAACCTATGGCACCGAGGACCAGAGCGCTAGTCACTCGGCCATCAGGCTTCTATATAATAACATGTGGAATCATATGTAATTGTGGATATTTGGTATAACATCAGCTTTAACGAAAATTGATTCGCAATTTATATAACAAAATAGATCAATTTATAATTAACCTCACAAAAAGGGTAAAGAAATGTTATTGACATGAATTTATCCACATAAGCAGCAAATGTAATTTCCTTCTGAACCACAAAGCATAAAAATACTTTTGATTTTATATTTGAACTAGATTTTCCTCCATACAAAATTATCACGCATTATTATTTCCTGATATTGAAAACTTTATAATAATCATTATTTAACTTAGTTACTAAATGTATTTTTGCAATATCTCTATTGAGTTTTATTCAAAACAACCCAGAAATCCAATAATACGCCTCCTTTAGTTTAAATTATCCTCTTAACCATCTTAAGATAGAGCGCCTGCTTGTTAGTCGTGGAAACAAGGGCTTCCCTACACAATTCCAGCATACCACTCATTAAGAAAGTGGCAGTCTGGCACGAAAGCATGCCAGCAAACAATAAAGCTGTTCTTCGTGAAGATGCAAGTTCTGCAAAAGACGATTAGAACTCACTTTGCGTTTCGCTGCCTTCGTTAAGATAAAAGCGTTAGGCTAAAGTTTAGAAAGCACCTTTGAAGAAGAATTTTTTTAAAAAGTGGAGCGCTGTCTTATAGTTAACATTCCTCTAAAGAAATTTTTCCTACTTTAAATATTCAGTGCGCTCAGAATCCAGGAAACTGAAAAGAACTGAACATGGAGCGAGAGATGTCTGTGTTCTGATAATATGACGTCTTAGTTGTAATGTACTTTTTGAAGAACCGCATGTTTTTTTTTTAAAGTTTTGTAAAAGGATACTAGTATAAATTTAAACAATTCGTTTTATGTTTGGAATAATTCATAAAATTATTAATTTATTTTCAGTTAATTACGCCTAGTTCGTATTTAGAGAAAATAAATAATTTCACACAAAATGTATATTTTTTAAAAAGTTGGAAATGAAAACCTTCATATGTATCAAAATTAAATTATTAATTTTAACTTTTTTTATAAATGTAAAAATGTAGCATTCTTAGAGTTCATTTATTTGTAAATAAATAAATAATATTGCTATTATTTATTTATTTACAAATCACATGACTGGCACAAAGTGATTTCACAAAGTGGCGGTGCTCAAACTTTTCAAAATGATATTCTAGTTTTTCAAATTCTTTAGATTTTTTTGAACAATGAAGAAACTCATAATTTTCTAGATAAATGTAGCAGAAATAATTATTACGTTAGAAGAAATTATTAATGTGCAACAGTTTTTCATACAGCATCAGTTTTGTGGGATTCTCTCATGTATGTCCGATTTCTTGTTGACCGATAAAGGACAGAGTTATTACTTGGCATTTTATGTTAAACAATTTGAAGCATATTTTATATTAAAGTAAAAAAAAAATTATAACTAATAACACGCCGAATCATATCTAATTTGGGGATATTCGACATCACATTAGTTCTAAAGAAAGAAAATTCTCACGAAAAGGGTAAAATAATGCCATTACATAGCCAATATAAATATAATTTTCTTCTAAACCACAAAAACTAAAAGTACTTTTGATTACAAATTTTAACTTGATCCCCTTCGATACAAAATTATCACGCATTATTATTTCATTATATTGAAATTTTTATCATAACTATAATTAAACTTAGCTGCTAAATATATTTTTGCAATATCTCCATTGAGTTCTATTCAAAACAACCCAGAAATCCAATAATACGCCTCCTTTAGTTTAAATTGTCCTTTTAACCACCCTAAGATAAGAGAGCCTGTTTGTTAATAGTGGAAACAAGGCTTCGGTACACAATTCCAGCATTACCACTCATTAAGAAAGTGGCAGTCTGGCACGAACGCATGACAACAAACAGTAAAGCTGTTCTTCGTGTAGATGCAAGTTCTGCAAAAGACGATTAGAACTCACTTTGTGTGTTCGCTGCCTTCGTTAAGATAAAAGCGTTAGGCTAAAGTTTAGAAAGCACCTTTGAAGAAGAACTTTTTTTTTGTAAAGTGGAGCTCTGTCTTATAGTTAAAATTCCTCTAAAGAAATTCTTCCTATTTTAAATATTCAGTGCTCAGAATCCAGGAAACTGAAAACAACTGAACATGAAAGGAAAGATTTCTGTCTTCTTTTAATATGACGTCTTAGTTGTAATGAACTTTTTGAAGAACAGCATAGTTTTTTTTAAGTTTCATAGTAGGATATTAGGTTAAATTTAAACAATTCTTTTGATGTTGGGAATAATTCATAAAATTATTAATTTATTTTCAGTTTATTAAGCAAAAAATAAATAATTCCACAAAAAATATATTTTTTGAAGAAAGAGGAAATGAAAATCTTCATTTGTATCAAAATTAAACGATTAATTAAAAATTTTTTATAAAGGTAAAAAAGCATTTCTAGAGTTCTATAGAGTTTATTTCTAGTGCTAGCATTTTTAGGGTTCATTTATTTGTACATAAATAAATAATAAAAGCTATTATTTATTTATTTACAAATCACATGACTGGTTTAAATTAATTTCATAAAGTCTCAGTGCTCAAACTTTTCCAAATGAGATTTCAGTTTTTCAAATTCTTTAAATTTTTTTCAATAATTAGGAAAAATCATAACATTCTAGATATATCATAATCTTTCTAGATTTTATAGATAATCATATTTTTTTAAAATCATAATTGTTCTAAATGATCGTCTGGTGAAAAAAAAGAATTTTATTTCAAAGCAAAAATGAGGGACAAAAAAAGATATTTTCCAAGAAAAGAAAATTATTTGGAATTTTTTATATTTTTTATTTTTATGGATTTTAAAGATTTGTTAGTAACACTATGCGACTTTTAAAAAATAATGGAGATTTGTTATATTTAAAACTTATAAAGAAAAAAATTTTGAATAAAAGTATTTTTTAAGATTGCTGTTAACATTAAGGGTAAATATTCACAAAGAGAGATGTTCAATTTACAATTATATTTATAATTATTATTTTTTTCCCATAAACTATATGGGTATTGGTTTGGGGAGCAGGATTTTTCGTTTCCTTGATCATTTTCAATTTTTGACAATTTCGCTGAAATCTATAATTTTTTTAATGCCTTTCATGAGCTTTTTTGTTTAAATTTCTTTCATAAGATTTTTTATATATAATGTTTTATTTAAAAATGATTCAGTAATTATTAAATAATTTAGTAAAAAAATTAATTTAGAAGAAAAATTAATGCAAAATTGTTGTAAAAGATCGTCTGGTGAAAGCAAAGAATTTTATTTAAAACTGAAAATGAAATTTTCCATGAAAAGAAAATTATTTGAAATTCTGCATTTTTTTTATTTTTTTAAGATTGCTGTTATGTTTTTACATTAAATTTTACATGTTATGGGTAACCTGCTTATCAACCAATCCAATTGCATTGTTTTTGTTTCTTATTAAGGTTATTATTGAAAAATTCAAAAGTATATTTGAAATACTGATTTTAAACAAAAAACATTATTAAATTAAAATTGAAATATGACTTTAAAAGAATTTATATATCATTTCCCCCTTTTAACCAAACATATATTTTATGTTTATGGAAATTTCTATTCTATTATATTTACATATATATTATATTAATGTATTTAAAATAACTTATACTTTTTTACAAAAATATATTATTGCTTTTTAAATTACATTTTATCCGCGAATTCCCCCGATAAATGTTTTTACTATAAAACCCAAAGTAAATAGTTACACAATAATAAAAAACACTTGAAAAAAAATTACCGTTTAAAACTAATATTTAATAATAATAAAAAAGACTTTTGCTAAAAAAAAAAAAAACTAACCAAGAAAATTATCCATTAAATTACTTCCGTGTTATCATAATCTATAAAACTAAAATAACTGGCGTTTAAATCTGTAATGTAAAATCAATATCATCATCCGGAACATTTTACAGGATGGAAAAAAAATACCAAACAAACGACATAACTGTGATAAGCTGTCTTGAACCGATCACTTAAGAAAACTGAATTCGTGATACATTGTGAGAAATGGATATTCTGAAACTGACACCTCATCAATCACGAGAATTTAGCCCCGCCCCTATCTGTCAGTTTTCTTCATTACACACTTCGCCACCGAGTTGCTCATATATTTATATGAGCACGGCCTTTCCTCATGTCTTAAAACCATGCCCACATCCAATGCACTCTAGTTTGATTAGAGAATCAATACTACGAGGAAAACCGAGACACCATGTCTCCGAGCTATGTGTGTTTAACAGAATAAGTTTAATCGGAATCCTATCAAAGTCAATAAGGCGATCAAAAATATCATCATCAAAATATTCGTCGTCAGTAGCTATGCTTAAATTGATCTTTATCTAATGACACATAGTTTTGAATTTTTGATGACCTATCAAGGAAGAGAGCAGAGAAGGAAGCAAATATTTGATGCATAATGATAAATCTTCCTTTTTCTTTATCATTTATACTTAATGTTCTTGTCTCTTATTCATTTAATATATTCTCATATAATATTAGGAAAGAATTTTTAGATTGTTCAATGTTGTTTATAAAAATGAAGTTTGTAATAATTTTTTATGTAGTTTACATTCTATCTAACGATGAAGTTTATTTTTAAAACAAAATTTTCATTATTTCAAGTAATTTTTGTTAAACATTAAATCTACTGATTTATTTTTATCTTAATTTTTTAAGATATTTTCTTAAAGATTTTTAATATATATATGTAAAAAAAAAAAAAGAAATTAAATTTTCCTTTAAATTTTAGAACACTCATAAAAAAATACTTATTTGTAACAACTTCTGACGTCCAGATCATATAACATACATATTAATTTTTTTTTTTATTTGCAGATTAATTACAAATTTTAGGACTCTCTGTTGCCATTTAAAAAATTTCCCTAAAAACTTGACTTCAGCAACAGTCGTAATGAATTTCATCTGGATAAAACAACCTCTGCGCCCGAATGCTCGCTCTCAAGTAGCCTTTATTGTTTCTCTTTAATAGACAATACTTTGTATCTTGTAGTCATATTCATATTTCTTTTCTAGGAGGATTTAGGGGAACCACTGTTTTTCTCCTGCTTTTTTGCTACTACGTGACCTTGACGTCTACCACTGTCATATGAAAGGTGGCATATTGCACACTTTTATAAATATTTCAACCTTCAACGGAATACTTACGGCTTCAATTTCATCTGGTTCACTTCTAAGGGTAGAATGATATGCACTTTTGTAACTTGCTTCGCTGTTGTCCAACTGGTAACGTGGCAATGTGCATGGTGATTTCTCTCACGTACAACACAAATAATAACCAACTATCCTTAGAAAGGTTACCTTAGAGGAATTTTCTCTTTGCAAATGTAATATTTTAAGTCTCCTTCGCTGTTTTTGTTCTGTAATTTTTTTCTGTTATCATGTAAATGACGAACGATAGCAAATGAAGTACCCTGGACCGAAAAAAAATTCCTTCAATATATTTTAAAATCTTATTTAATTTTTAATTACTAATTTATCTTTTTAATATAAATAATATCAATTATTGATTAGAAATATTTGAATTATTACTTGCCTAATTTTTTCTATAACTTGCTGATGAGTTTCTATGCATTGTTAAGTCCTTATGTTAATTATTTACAGTACTTTGCGTTTGTTAACAAAATGTCACCCACAAAAGCTATTGGGTTGGTAAAATGGAAATTTGTAGTTAAAAAAAAATTAAAAACATTAACAGCTTATCATTAAGCTCTGAAAAGTATTAAAACTTTTGTTGAAAATGGAATGGTTGGAAATTCCCACTATTATGAAGTATGAGTCCTTAAGTGTAACTACGGCATCGCAGCAGACGGCATGCAGCAGACATCAAATTGGTTCGCTAAATTTCGTACACTTTCTTTCTTTAGTACACAAATTTCGTTTTCTTTGACCTCACAAATGAGCTCCTTGGATGTCCAGAATCAAAGTTCAATAATGACGAGCAAAAAGTCACCGTTGAGTCTGACTCATCTCAGAGTGCCTATGTATTATCGTTGAAGTTTGGTGTTAGCAAATAAAGAATAATAACTCAATTAGCTCAGATCGGTAAAGTGAAAAGGCTAAGCTAAATGAGTTCTACATGAACGGAATGAAAAACAGAAACAAAAACGTTTGGAAACTTTGTGGATATTGCTTTCTTGTCACAAATATGATCCATTTTTGAATCGAATTGTCACTTGAGAAGAGAACGGTATCCAATATGACAAGGTTGACAAGGATTAATCCGCAAACATATTCCAAAGCGTAAAAGAAGCTGGTGATGAATGTTTGGAGGTCTAGCGTAGGTGTGATCCATTATGATTTCATGAAACCTGCCTCATCGATCACAGCAGAAATATCAATCAAATGGACAAAATGATGCAAAAACTTAAAAGAAAAACAGCATAGATTGGTCAACAGATCGACTCTATCTTATTGCATGATGACGCTAGATCACACTCTCCAGAAATGACTGCGGAAAAACTACAGGAATTGTAAATGAAACTTTATGATCATTCTCCATACTCACCAGACCTAACCCTCACTGACTACCCATCTTCCTCAATTTGGACAACTTTTTAGTAGAAAAACGATTTAATTCAAACAATGCTAAAACTGGCCTTCCTGGAATTCATTGACTCCAGTGTTTTATATCACTGGCCTGAACAACCTTCCACTTAAATGGAAAAAGAGTACAGAAAATATGGGGGCTATATTTTGATGAATAAAATAATTCCTTATGTTTGTAAATTATCAAAAGATTTTGCCTTTTTTTCTAGACATTTCATCCTTGAACGACCCGATATTTTACGTTAATAAAATTTACATAAAAGTTGATAAATTTACTATATAAAATCGTTATTTTGATTCATATTGCCTTCAAGAGAGAAATTTATATCTGCGTAGAACAAGTTTTAAAGAAAATTTAGTTTATATTTATGTTACGCTAGAATCGCACTTTATTAAAAATATAATTTTCATAAAAAACATTGATATTAAAGAACCATTCATAAAATATTTTACACAATGACGATCATTTATTTGACATGACAATATGAGTGCATATTTTGATAAATAAAATAATTCTTTATGTTTGTAAGTTATCAACAAATTTTGCCTTTTTTTCCATTAATTGCATCATTGACCACCCGATACGTACCTATGGTTTTCATTGAATTCTGATAATCCATGGACATCATTTTCAAAGGATATTTCTAATGCAAAAATTAAAAAAAAATATTTTTAAAGGATATATATATATTTTTCTATCTACTTTTGTTAACAATCAGCTTGTTAAACAAGCTTCCATCCAAAAAAATAGAAGCGGACCAATTGTTCCGATTCATGCATCATTCGAAAGAATGGAATAGTTAGTTTTCCATGCAAAAGAAAACAACGAGAAACGAGCAGCTGAACTACTACAGCCTTCGGGGAAGATAAAAGAGACAATTGAGTGATACTCGGCGCAGCAGCATCTTGGATAGACTGAATAGTTTCGTCGTTTTACAAACCGCTATTGTCTTTCGTGTTGTTTTTGTTTATCTGCTTCGAGCGAAGACTGTATTCTAAAACGGAAGTTTTTGTTTTACGTCCTTATGGGAAAAACGAGATACAAAGATTTGTTTTAGAGGCCGTGTTTTAGATTTGACAGAATATTTATCAAAAATGAGGAGGAGAGGAGATTGATAGATGTGGAATTTCGACAGCGCCCAGTCTTAGCCTTGTTTTTCCTGTGTATAATTTGGTTGCTGTAGTTTTATTGATTCTGGAAAATGTTGAAATATCATATAAATAATTTATAACTAAACAAAGTTTTTCCTATTATTACGACGAAAGAGCAATAATTTTTAATAGATCGCAAAAAATTCTGATCATACATTTTTCATTTACTTAGAATTTTTTAGTAAATATTCGAAGGGAAATAGGCTATCTTTCGTAAACCCCACGATTTTTATATATCTTTTGCCATTAGATCAGCAGACGGGTAGAAGATTTAGCGTTATCAAGGGTGCACCACGAGGGTTCGGGTTGCTACACTGTATCTATAATATTGACGCTTGGTGCCACAGGTTTTGGGTTTGAGTCTCGGCGGTGTCATGGATATTTGTAGTGATTCGGAATCCACTTTAAGCCGTAGATCCCTGTCACATTTGACTGTAAGAGCCTCACAGAGCCCAATCAGACTTCTCACCCACATCATTCTCAAACTGTATAGGGGCAACTTAGCTCTAGGCACAGTGATGTGGTATGGTGTTGTCGCAGTTGTGTCTATAATGTACAACTTGAAAGAAACATTATCAAATATGGTATCAGGGAAAGGGTTTCAACTTTCTCTACCCTCCCCTTTGCGAGCTCAATAAAAGGACTATTTGGCTTACTGATTTATCGTACCGTTCTCCGATATACAAATGCCCTTTGCTAGACTTTGAACTTAGTTTCA
Organism: Caerostris darwini; assembly: GCA_021605075.1. Lineage (NCBI taxonomy): Eukaryota > Metazoa > Arthropoda > Arachnida > Araneae > Araneidae > Caerostris > Caerostris darwini. The sequence goes on from BPLQ01004844.1 coordinate 330,230, forward strand.
AAATACAATAATAACTAGGGCCTAAAATTTTGATTCTAAAATTGTAAGTATACATTTACGAAATATATCACTAAATATTTCAATTAAAAACAGCTTCAAAATAATTTCAATCATGCTAAACTACTAAATAATTTTTCAATAAGTGTTATCTTGCATTAGCACTCTGGAGCTCGGTGACACAAGTTTCGGGTGTATAGTGGTTTAGAATCCACTTTAAACAGTAGGTACCGGTCTAGCATGACTGTAGAGCGTTGAGCGTAGGGCTCACAACCCTAACCAGTAAAAAGATAACATCTCCCGTCTAGCAATTTGCCAGTAGGCAGACGGTCTTGGCCTACCATGGATCTTGCCAATGAAGAAGAAGAAGAAGAATTTTCTTGCATTCTCCATTGAAACATTTCCTTTGTTTTTGTTGTGCACTCCATTTCTTTTAAAATTGCATAGTAACAATTTTATCGCATTTTAATCTTTTAACGTAATGCTTTATTTAATTCAACAATTGTATTATTGTTGAATGGTTTTCTGCAGCTTTTTTGATGCACTTTATTTATTAATTTATATGTGGTGAAGATTATACTCGTTAACTTTTTTAAGGTGTGAGAATTACTAATAGAAGAATAATTTTAATTTTAGTCAAAGAAAGAATAGGAGAAATAAGGGCATCAAAGATAATCAAAATTATTTTTAGGATGATTTTCATATGCAAAGTCTTCATTTCGAAAATGTTTAGATCGAACAATAATATTTTTATGGCATATTGTTGAAAAAAATATAATGTGGAGTATTTTATGAATTAAAATATAAATGCTAAAATATTTAAAAAATTGTATTATGGGTATAAATGCAGAAGCAAATCTTATGAATAATAATGGATTTTATTATTTAAAATTATCAATTATTTATAAGGCTTACAAATACGCTATTTATTCCTTCGTTGGTTTATTCTTAAAAATAATTTATATCTGCATAGGCCAATAAAGTCCAAAATATTCCTTCGAAATAATAACACAACATCATTCATTTATCACAAATATTTATCTTTGTATAGTTTTCTTTTTATCTATTATTTTAACTCGCATCATCATATCCTTTTTTTACTCCGGAAAAATCCCAGAAAAGATTTATACAAGAAACTATTTCCTTTGAGTTGCAAATTTTTCAAAGTAATTTGTTTTCAACTTCAAAAGCTTTTATAGAAATTGAAGCCTCTCATATCCCTTATGGCTTCGCAACAGACATAACTTACACAAATATACTTATATTTCATTTCTACGTAGTATTTGTAATGCACTTGAAATCATATGTATTTTATATTTGACGGCAAAAAAATTGTGAATACTCTTTAAAAAAGGTTTTTTTAAAGTATTTTAAAAAGTACCATTCTGTTAATGGTTTTTAAATGACGGGGATATAGTATTTTTCAATTCCTCTTCAGCAATGCTTACGGGTCTTAAAACTTTGGTTTATATTGGTGCTGTTTATTGGCTACTTAATACCTAAAATATCAGTTCGGAGTATTAGTGTTGTTTCTTGGAACTGTCGCAATTCAGAACTCAGTATAGGATCTGGAAAAATCTAGAAAATTGCTCTCGCCACCAACTCATTAACACTCTATTAAGGGAGATAGATTACCTAAATTCCTCCTATAAATGTGCTTAGATCTCGTATAGACATAAAAAATTTCTAAGGCGCTGTCAGGTTTTGAATTGAACACTTCACAATTCAAAAGCCTGTTGTGTTAATCACCAAGCCAAACTCGGAGTTTTAATTGTATATATTCCATACAAAATCTTAAAAATTTAAGAAAACTAAAGCATAAATGTTACCTTTTGTCAAATCTTACTTCTTGAGGGCAAATTTTAAAGCAAGAAGAATTTAACAATTTTGTTCTCAAATTTATTGAGGACTTACCCTTCTCATAGAAGCTTGAAAGTCATCCTTAGAAGACGACCTTCTTCTGTCTGACTGTCTCGAGGCTTTGAGCATGGCCGCCTGGACTGCTGTTTCAGAAGCATTCTTGCTGTCCTGTCGCTTGTTCAAGAGGTTTTTGAGCGTTCGAATCTCCTGTTCCCTGTCGTTTATGATTCGTCCAAGTTGTTCTGATAAGTTCCGAGCGTTTTTCAGTTGACGCTCCATAATTTCCGACATACGTCTTTCGCGTACCAGCTGTGACTTCGTGTCCTGCAAATATTTCAATGAAACCCATAAAGTTAAGAAAATTATCGAAATCATTCACTTCTTAAATTTAAATATTTTTTTGGGAATGGGGACCATTCAGTTCGTTGGCAATTTTTGGGCGAAAATTTTTTTTGTTGATATTTTGATTTTTTTATGAATTGAAACATGGCAGTATCTGTGAATTTGTTCGCTATATTGGCAACATTGCTTGTCGATTTATAATTGACCACAAACGAATAAATTGAGATTCATTGTATAAATCTCAGTCTAGTCAAGTACAATTACTTAATATTATCATCAAGTTAAGTGATATTAAAAGATGAATTAATTTGTATGGCGTTTCCACTTTTTAAACAGTTTATACAAAAACAGGCACAGAGTATGTGCAATTTTGTTAGCTCTAACTGAACTTTGGAGACTTTCGTTGCCTTTTTTAACTGAAAATGATATGATTAATTATAAATGTATTGTTTTAAATACATTTTAATTAATATCGACATATCCGTTTTTCATTAATCCTTCAAAGTAATTATTTAAAATATATTTATAGCAAAATAATGATAAAATTAAAAATATTATGTTAACAAAATTTAAATCTTTGCAAATCTATCGATTTGTGCTCGGTATTGGGGTCGCTTTTGGCATTTGGTCGTTGGTAAGCTTTTTGTAAGGGTTTCAACCACATAATATTTAAAACCTATTCTGGGTTTTTAAAATGTTTCGATGCCTATATCTGTGTGTTACACTTTCTCTTATTATTCAAGATCAGTATGCATGACATGGATTTCTACATAAAATAAATTTTTATTACAAAGTGATGGTGTTATTGATCAATACATATTTTTTTAAGCATGCAAACTAAATTTTTGTTAATTTTTTTATGATTTTAAAAAAAAATAATTTTCTTTTAAGTGGAAATCGTCATGGTTGTCGAAATTTAGTTTTATAATGTTGAATTGAATTTCACTATACATGGCATGATAAAGCAAGATAAATATGCATGATAAGTAAAGACCCTTCGTAATAGTCTATGTGATGTGAAAGTTTGAAAAAATATCGCTTTACTATATAGTTCTAAATTAGAAGATTAAATTCATATAATTATTACACCATTGAAAAGGTATTTTTACAATGAAAACTAAGATTTTTATGAATAATAAAAAACTGTAATTATGGATACGTCAATTTTAAATTAAAACCACCAAAAATGTTTGTAACCATAATAGTGTTGTTGTTGTTGCTTATTCCCCTGGATTAAGCCCCTAAACCAGGTCCAAAAGACTATGTTGCATTAATAAATCAAAGCCTCATTCAACAGCGGTACCAATACAATCAATGATATTGGAGGGAGAAACGATTTCTGAGCAGTGACCAATAGGCATAAGTCTTCACATTTCCGTTGAAGGTTAAACTCCTTATGTGGCCAGTCCTTAGCCAAGACAAAACAGTCTGGGCACATCTTGGGCAAGTGCACAGCAAGGACAATTCAAGGTACTTGGCGGCATACCAGACATGACTGGATGGAATTTTCCAAACGACTGTAATAGTAGTCAATGCAAATAACACAGAAAACCTATTTATTTCTCAATTCTTTAAACTGGGGTAAGAACTTCAGTAAAAAACAATTTGTTAAATTAATTTGGTTTTAAATCTTTATTTATCAATCGAAAATATATATCAATAATTATATAAATACTTTTGTTTAATTTTTTTTTTATTCGTATCGAAAACACATGTTATACTTTTATATCTAACATTCACCTTTTATATTTCTTACTTGTTTACATTAGTTTTGTTTCTCTATTTATATTTATACGAATCATATGATATATGATTCTATATTTTATCGAGAAAAATGAGTAATAATAAAAATTTTACTTAAATTAAAAAAAAAAAACTCTAATTGACATAAAAGTTAGATCACCTCAGTAAGATTGAATTATAATGGTGCAAAGACAGGTCATTTTCAGTGACAAATCGAGAATCAATTTGGGCACTGATGAAGTATGTGTTAGGAGGCTCTACAGTAACCTTTCAAGGTTGCCTACAAGCATACATTATGATATTTAGAAGTACCATTGCATCCGACATTCCATCTTCTGAAGCAAACATCCACGATATCGTGATACAGCAGCTGTACGTGATATTCTTCGTGTGTGTTGTTTCTCATGAACAGAATCCTAGGAGACATTTTTCATCAGAATAATTCTCGACCACCCATATCAATGGTTTCGTTGTAATACCTCTTTAATTTTGACACATTTCCTCGACTCGCCTCATACTCAGATTTGTCACAGATTGTGGAATGGCCTGAACCCGACAAGTTGGGCAACGTAAGAGTTTAGTCAAACAAGAGGCATGTTTACAGCAATTGTAGAATAAGATATAACAAAAAAAAACCTGTATTTCTCTTTATCATACTGTATTGCATCATGCATTTAAGCTATGAGTGGCCAATGAAATGTATTTCTACATGAGTTTTTCAGAAATCTATTATTTTTTTCGGCTTTCACTTTGTAATCATTTACCTTTATTAACGTTGCAAACGCTTTTGTAAAATTTCAATCGTTTCCGTGATTGACCTTTTTGCTGCGCTTATTTTTTATGGCAATTAATGTAGTACATTTGAATTTTTGTGATCAAATAAAGTGTTATCACGAATGCATATTTATTTTTGTAAAAGTGTAATAGATTAATAAGCCCCTTAGCAAAATATTTGTTATCTTACCTGAAATTTTGATTCTTTATCACAGAATGCTTCTTGCAACTTCTCAATCGTGGCTTGCATTTTCACCTTCTCTTTCTCGTGTTTTGTGCATACAAGATTCGCCTGCAAAAAAATAAAATCCTGTTGATCTTAATTTTTTATTGATACTATAAAACTAGATTTTTGAAATAAACTTTTACACGCTTCTAGAAAGCAAGGCACAACATCAAATGCCAATGGGCATTATTTATTCAATTAATAAAAAAAGAATATTAATACAATGCTTTTTTCTTTTCGTATTATTTTATGCTTATTGAAAGCAATATTCATTAAAATTTAAGAAAATTAATTTTTAATTTTATACATTACTTTTATCTGAAAGAATCTTTATTCAGTTTTTCTTTTCATCTCGAGAAAGTTTTTTTTAATCGATTCGTTAATCTTGCAAACAAAATTTTAAATAAAATATTTCAACTGTTTTCAATGTATTTTATCTGAAATAAACTTGTGATTTGTTTTTTAAAAAATTTCTGCGGGAATTATTTCTGTATCTGAATCAAATAAGAAAATCCATGTCACATTTATACATCTGTATAAACGGTTTCCTATGTATCATGATCAAGATATAGCCTAACAGTTATGGAATGAATACCCTATAAAATCTTTAATTCTAAAAATAATCAAATAATTTCAAAATAATACTTCTGTATATTTATAATATTTTTTAATCCCTCTCAACTCGAATAAAGTATGCAAGAGGTTTAAGAAAGCCAAATCTAAAGTGTCGGCTGACCGATCATAAAAACTGAAAATCACCTTTTTGTTCTTTATTTTTTCGTCTTTTGGTGGCTACAAAAAGGTTTGACAGTTAATTCTACAGTAGATATTAAATTTCTAAGAAACGAAAATCCATAAAATGGTTGTCCAAAAGAGAGTGATTATTTCTCTTGCTGTGGAAAGAAAATCTCTCTTAATAGGCTAGCTGCATTTCATAAATAAGTTTGCTCACAATTCCCAAGAAAAGTATAAATTAAACAAAGATTTTTTAATATTTCAGTTTATTTCGAGACATTTTACATCCTTTCTATTTTGTTTAACATATTCATGCATAAAACATTCATTAATATTCTATAAAAACTACAGTAAAATAAATGAAATGTTTGTTTCAAAATTAGCTACTCCTTTTTTTTTTACAAATTACCTTTTTAATTGTTTCATTTCTTAAATACCGTATATTTCCGTGTATTAGCAAAGAATTTTCATAATTTTTTCTAAAGCTAAATTTTGGGTGTCCTCTTTATATAAAGATCACTAAATCTCGCAAAAAAGTATAGGTACATCTTCTCATCCCAGCTACAAGTGTGGAATCGCCAATATCACTAATATAGTACGTTTTCCTTTCTTCAGTTCATATTTCTTAATTTAATGAAAAAAAATTTTAATGAGTTATTCATTTTATAAAAATGAGTTATTTTATTTTCGATACGTTATGTTGCTGGTTTGTTGCATCGTCGTCATAACGAAAATTCTGATATTCTTTGGCTAACGGAAGCACTGGGTGATCGAGATCTCATTGAAAACAAGACAATGTTTTACCACAGCTATATCTGTTCGTGGGATGCCATGCATCAAAACAGTTCTGGCCGTAAACGTAACTCATTCTCCAATGAATTTCTGCTGATCTATTCCCTTCTGCCTGTAGGATACGAATGAAACTTCTCAATTAACACTTGGTGGGGAAATCAATCATAGCGACTATGTTAACGGGTCCACAACTTAACTCCAATTGAGGTTTTGGACAATGGCAGATGTTATACTGAAACCGCTGCGCCCTACACAGATTTGCTTTGCATAGATCAATTGGTCACTTAGCAGAGTTAACGGAGGTTGGAAAAAAAATGCAAATCTATACATATATGCAGATTTAAAAAAAATATGAGTATCTAATCAGTTGATCTATACATAACAGAAAATATGCATGCTAGTTATGTAATAAGTAAAATAAATTTGTATATTATGTACAAATGCATGAATCATATTCAATTATCGTTTTAAAAATTTATCATTTTGCAAATAATTAAACTATTATCAAAATTATCATCTCCTTTTGATTATTTTGATCCCAAATTTCTATTGAAATATATTTTACTGCTTAAAATTTCATAATTGATAATAGGATGATTGTACTTTAAAACGATTACAAGGCAATATATTTGCTAGAATCTTTTCTAAATTTATTTGAATTAGATGTATTTGTATTAAGACTACAGAAGAGTTTTATCTAAATGCATGACTGGAATTAAGTCTTATAAAACGACTAATTTGCCGCCCACTTATGGAGACGCGCATTGCGTTAATACAGTATTAAAAGCTTAGTAACTATTTATAGAAAGCGACTGACGCAGTAATGTCTGTTTTAAACGTATTTTTTTTAACCAAAAAAATTACATTTATTTTTGTTTTATCCTCTTGAATATTAGAACATATAATATAAAATAGAAATATAGAATATAGAAAATATAAAATAGAATATAGAAATATTGGTACATATGTGTATGTATAAAATTTTAAAATAAAATCATATGTAATGAAAAATATGTAATCGATTGGAGAATTATTTTTTTACCAGATCCATCCAAAAAAAAATATTCATTGTATGTTAGCTCTCTATATATTTTAATATACTAAGCCACATTTTGTAAAAACTGTAATGTTGAACTGCATACGTCACAATCCTCAACTTAAAAAATGCTCCAATAAGTAATTTCAAATATTATGTAATTTCATCCTTTGTATTTCTGTAACATAAATGAGGTATTTTCTGAAATGTACGAAATAATTCCTTCGTCATTTATCATTAATGCTCAGTGATTATATATACTAATATTACTTTTTATATTTAATATCTTCTTTTTTTGTTACAAGTTTGTTTAATTGCTGTCGTAACTTAATAAAAATCAAATTGAATATTAAATCCTTTTTTAGTTTTCATTTGAAGATGTTAATATTGCAATTTTTATAAAAAATCTATCATTTATTATTGACATGAATGTTTTAAGTATAGAAGTACTATCAATTTTGATATCCCCATTAATAAAAACTTTTCCAAAGGTGTTTATGAAAAATGTTTTAAGAAATTCTAATTATAAATACAATTTAGTGGAAGAAATAAAAAATGAACAGGCAAGCATATATTTAATGAGGAAATAATTAAAGAGCGAATATTATTCTTTTTATTCATTTGTCATTTTTTTCTTGTCATTATGTATAGATATATTCGCTTGAGTAACGCTGAAATTATATATTACAGAAATTTTAATGACTATATCATTTCAGCTTTTTAGCTTTTTATTTTAACCTTAGTAAAACAAACTATTAATAATAAATTGCTAATATGCACAACATAAAAAATGTATTCAATTTTTTAAAGAAAATTTTACTTAAACCATTTAACTCCATCAGTATTTAAACATAAAATAAATAGCAAAAAGGTAACAAGTGTGTTAAAAAAATAAATATTTGAAAATAAAAGCTAAATTAGTATGCAAACAAGCGCTATTATCTTACTAAAAGTACGAATTTTTCTCAAGTTTTATATGATAAAAATAAATATTTAATTTAGTAAAAACAAATTACTAATGCCATGGGTTAACTTAGTTTGTGAAATGCATTCGTATATGCGTGTTTACAGCTGTGCATTTTACATGATTTAAATAGCTTACAGGTTATTTATATTCAGAAATAAATGTGTATTTTTCTTCTCCTCACTTAAGCCCTAGAAAAACACTAAGGCCCATTTTCCTGGCAAAAGACTTTTATGTGCTTAGTAGAATAAGTTAGACTAAGTGACAGAAAGAGCAGAGAATATTTATGCTCATTGAAAGTAACGGCAAGAAAAGATGTATTCTCAAGAGGATGGGTACGAAACGAGGCTGTTTATTTATTAAATTAGTGTAAAAAGGCAAAAAAACATGTATATAAACAAAAAAAAATGGGAAACAAATATCGCATTAAAAGATTGCTGGTTTTCGTAACGTGTACTAATGCGGAAATGTTTAGCCGTGTAATTAAAGAAAACCTTTTCCAAGAGAACTTTTTTTGAATAACAAAACAAACAAAATTTAACAAAATTTTTAATAAAATTTAAAATGAAACATGTAGCATTGAAATGGTTTCATAAGGCACATACGTTTCCGTGTATTTTCTTTAATTTTCAAGAAAAATTTCAAAATTCTTTTATAAACATAATAATAATACGAACAGTTAGCACATTGCTATATATTCATTCATAAGATGAATAAGAAAAAGAAAGTGCATATTAACTCTATTTTAATCGTTAGTTAACTCTATCTTAACCATTAAAAATCTAATAACAATTAAAAATAAAAACAATGGACGCAAGCAGTAATGCAACAGGAAGAGAAGTATCAAAATAGAGATATAAGAAATTAATACACAGAAATGCTTATATGAATATATATGTTATTAAAATGTGCAAAAAATGTTTTGAATAATTAATAATTTTATAGAGTTAGTAAAACAACAGAATGGTAAATTCCTAAATGATAAAGTAAAATAACTATATTATTTTATAAATAAAATCCAAAATTGAAATAATCTTTCACTCTAATGAATAAAAATGTTATTTACAATAAGACCAAATCTAAATTGAAATCGAACTCATTTCTATATTGTTAATATGAACATCGAAGCAATAGGATTCAGGTTCTAATGTGCTGATAATTTCTACTGTCGTTACTACTTTTAAAAAAATGAACAGACTTGATGATGATAGTGACAATTTTTTCACATCGACAGTTTAACTGTTTGTTGTACTGCTTGAACACTTTTAGGGGCAACTACACCTAAAAGTCCTCTTGGAAAGGCATATCTTTATTTCATTGCCCGTTCTTGATTTATATATGTAGCACACAAGATCCATCGATGCACAAAAAATAAAATTAAATAAACCTACGTTTATTTAATTGAGAAATTAATTTGACTATCAGCTTGCTTTATAAAATGTATTGTTATACAATTCTCCTGTAATGCAGCATATCTGTTACATTGTTTTTTTTTTATTTCATTTGCAGTTATAATAACTTTTCACTGCATGGTATTATATTCTAAATAATTTAACGATCTATATTCAATAAGAAATAGAAAATATTAATGATGATAGTTAATTGACCGTTAGGCGTTAAATTAACACTTATAAATATTATTTCTTAAATACAAGAAATGCTATATTTAAAATACGCAAATATGTCATCTACATATTAATTAGACCAATTATTAAGTGTGGTTTTCTGAAAATAACTTTTTATTAGTCTAAGAAGAAAGGAAAAAAAGTTAATTCCAAAAGTGGAATACCACTTTTCGTTTTTAGGACATTCTTGTATCTTGTATAATAATTTATAAGAAAAATTACGTATATCACCCTTTCTTCAAAATATTTATTTCAGAAAAACTTTTATGTATTTATCAACTGTGTACTGTCAATCAGAACATTTTTAAGTTCACTTATTTTAAATATTATGCGATAAATCCTTCAAACATGCAAGTATCTCAACAATAATTGCAATGGCCACAGTATATTTATCTCTCAAAAGGCTTTCATTCAAAATTGAAGTGTAAATAAAAAAATCGATATTTTTATCCAGAAAGTTCCATGACAAGAAAACTTTTTTAAATTCCAAGTTTGACTTTTCAAAAAAGCTTTATGGCGTTATTATCTAGACAGGCGGTTCTCCACAGCCCATGACTACTGCAAGTAATTGGGCTACTTATGAATGAAAGTGCCACCACAAGTCGAAGTAATTTAAAAAGGATATACTTCCAAGAAAAGCATGGGATTGGCTCGTTTAACTACCAGACGTGCACATAAGAAAGAGAAAAGGGAAGTTTAATGCTCTTTTATCGAAGAAAATGGCAATCTTTCTTGGACGCTATCTCTTGCTCAAAGTAATAGACTATTAAAAGACGGGGCCGCCTATCTTTTGCCGGCCAAGTGATACAGCGAAAAAGTTCACCCGGTTTCTATTCATTCCCGTTCTATTTTTGGTTGTTTTGAACAAAAGTATTTCTCGGACGTATATTAAGATGGTGTGTTTAATCTCAAAACAGCCGATTGTTTTGATGCTTATCTGATTAGTGCGAATTACTTGTCATCTTAAATCGCGTACATGAGAGCGGTTAAAGAGAAAGTAATTTGTTTTATTAGTCTATTAGTTTGGTGATGTAGGTCATAAAAATAAAATCTTATTACACATAAATTGTTCTAGAGTGATGTGGAACTGTTTTTATTCAAAGTTTGAACAGAAAGTTTTATTTATTATTCCTTTATGTTGCTTCATGAACAATACTCTTTTTTATCACTTAATAAAGGTAAATTAATTATATGAATTTTAAATTAAATGTATATTCATTTACTTATATTATAAAAACACAAATAGATTAAATTAAAACTACTCTATTTTGTAGTATAACATTAGCAAGAATGAAAACAAAAATAAAGAAAAGTATATTACTTTTCAGTGATTTTTTTTTCTAATCAAAAGCATTCATTTTTTAAATAAAAACGTAAGTTTGTTTTGGGTTTTATTTTAAAAACATTGTTAGTAACTTCTGACTATGAAAAGTTTCTTACTGGATTCAAAATAATCTTATTATGACCATTTAAAAAAATGAAATGGAATCTTTTCACTTAGAAAACTGCAATCAAACAAAATTAATCACGAAATTTCAATAATGTAAAACAACTTATCACCTTTTACCTACCCGTTCTTCGTATGGAAAAAAAATAAATGTTTGAATTTAAAAAATCATTTATGGAAACGTTAAATTATGAAAATCTCAATTTGAAAGAATATTTGATCTAATTATCAAGTCATTTGAAGACCATCAGCTTAGCCAACTCTTCGGAAAGTTTACCTAGTCCACAGTACTGCAAAGCACATTTTAATGTAGTTTTTTGAAAACAGTTATTGTATTTGATACATTCAAAGAGTGTGTGTTGAAATATTGATATAACTAATGTGCAATGTGATGTATTGGAATTTATTGGTAATTTCTAAATGAAAATACTATTAGCTATCGAAAATACTATTGATTATACTATTTATTATTATTAAATACTATTATTATTTTATAAAAATGCATCTGAATCCTTTCATTAAATTGAGAGAATTTAGTAGCAAAAAATTAAGAGGGAGGGGGATCTACAAGCTTTGAAGTAGCCTACGGTTTCGCATAAGTCACAGAATATGCACGTGCTTAAGTGGAAAATTTCAGGTTGAAAAATTGTGAATTTGTATAAAAAACAAACAAATTCTCAAATTTATGCATAAGATAATTATAATGTACTTTTATATTTTCAGTAAGCTACACAGTATAATTTTAAAATGTTGTATTTGTATCTATTTAAAAAAACGACTTACAGCATTACTGGGAGTTATTTCGATTTGCAGACAGAATAACTAAAAAGTATTCATTCATAAGTTCAAATTTTCAAAGTTTTCGTTATTTAGTTTTTATTCATTCCGTAATGTTTACATTTGATCCGTAAATGTTCTTCCATTTTAAAAGTTGGAAGTAATTATAAGTTTTTGTCAAGTTGACATTCATATTCGTTGTCCATGGCTTATTGATGCAAAAATGTGAAATAATATTATCGTATTTAAACTTGAGCTTTATTTGTGGAGGAACACCACAATAAAAGTTTTGGAAGTAGATCAAATATACATAACAAAACATTTAGCACTGGTACACATTAAAAAAAGAACTGAAAATAATTTTCAAAATGAAGTTAATGAATTAAGATGACTTTAATTAAGATGATAAAATAATTAAGATTCCTTTTTAATAATGAAACATGATGTCATCAAAATGTGATGACATATAAAAAAAAAAACCACTATGGATCGATGAATATCAGCCGCTAAAGAAATCAGAATAATAAAATAAATCGATTTGGAGAAGCAAAACAAATATAAGTACGATAAAGATACGAAATGAAAAACGAGTTGAACGCCTACTATAAAAAGAAACTTACAAAAATACTTATCAAATGGAATGGGTAGGATAATACTATAAATAATTCATGATTCAAAGGGAAATCCAGAACCGATCTTCATAAGAATTTGCCGAAGAAAAATTCTTATAAAAACAAGTCATTCCTACTAAAAAGAATCCGAAGATCATCAAAAGCACAAAATGTTGATTAGAGATGTCCAATCACTTAATTTTCCTTGTAGAACGCATTTAAAAGAAAAAAAACTATATTTTAGTGTTCAGTGAAACTACGAATTAATTTTATTGTTCAAAAGAATGCAGACAGAAAATACAAAAGGTTTACAAAAGGATACAAACAGAAGAATAACTACGATTTCTAACATCTGTTTTCATATGTTTATAAGAAACTAACAGATATGACCCGGCGTTGTTCGGCTACATGAAATTAAGCATAATTTAGCTTTGGTAAATTTTATTAGAAAAAGTAACAATGAAAAATACACATTATTAATTGAAAAATTCTAAAGGAAATTGCTTTCTGAGAAATTATTTATTTAAGTGTAATATTTCACATTATAAATAAAAAAGAATTGCGAAAATTAAATTTTAATTTACCTATATAATAAAACATTTGAAATAGGTAAAAATATATTAAAAGAACAATCACATCACTTTCAATAAAATTTCTAAAGACATAAGAAACTATATGGGGCCTGAATGGCCGAGTGGCTAGCGCTCTGGCGCTCGATGCCACAGGTTTCGGGTTCGACTCCCACTGGTGCCATGGATGTTTGCAGTGGTTCGAACTCCACTTTAAACCGTAGGTCCCGGTCCTAATAGGATCGTAGAGTGATTGCTCCGCGTCTGAATCTTCAAGTTACACGCGCCCCCTGGATAATGCAAAGTGAGTAACGTTTGTGCAGCCCTTGCCTTAAGGTATCCAAGACCAAACTGTCTAAGTGTTTGCCAGCTGCATTAGAAAAAAAAAATAAGAAACTATATAGAACTATAAACCACACTGATATACCACACACACACATATATATATATATATATATAAGAATTTTGTTTTCTAACAGGTTCAGTCTCCTTGTGTTGAACTATCATATTACACTTTGGTTCCCAAGATGAAAAGTGTTTCTTAAAAATAACAAGGTTAGTTTTGTTCCCCTCCTTCATCATAATATGCCAAAAATCTTCCAAATATTATGGGATGCCGCTTATAAAGAACTTTTTTTATAAGTCCAGATGCACAGTAATCCACAGGAAACGCATTGGGGGACTTGGGTGGGGTGCATTTAAATAGAATAAATTCAATTCCAGTTTCCTTTCTTATATCTTCCAAATATAGAGAAGTAGATTAAGAGGTATGGCTGGTAATCTTATCTTGATGAAACTTATCACATTGAAGATTGTTTGGATCAAGCGATGGAAGGCATTCTTTGAAAATAGAGGTTAAAATATATTTCTGATGGTAATCCGAATTTATTTTCGCATTTTTTTCTATGCTCCTTGTTTTAAGTTTTCAAGATAAGCAAAATTTTAAGTTTTTTCCTTCTCTTTTTCGGTAGTAAATCGATCTTTTGCTATTGTAGTCAGATGACTATATCAAAGCCTCATTAATTATAGCAATATATTTTCCATTTTTCACCAAGCATATAATTTTCATATGCATGCAGGTATATCTTCAATGTAATTTAACATTTCATATAATTTTCATACAACAATCTGCTCATGGTCTTACACTGAGAAACATATTTTGACAAAACAACATCTTTTAATGGGGACATTTTGACAAAACAACATCTTTTTTTTTTTCATCAACCTTAAATCAAATTTTATAATTTTGTATAAAGTATCTATAGAGATGTTTAAGTATTTTACGGTGGCTCTTTTTTTTCGGGGGAGGGGGGTTGTTATTTTTAAATCATGATGTGCGATGATAGGTCTATGCGATAATCTTTGTTGGGAAGGTATTTTTTTTTTACTTTTTTCCCAATCAGATGTAAATTCGACGTTCTTTTCTTTTTCATAATTTATAGCATTTATTTTAAGCGTAAAAATATTAAAGCCATGCTTTTCACATCTTTTTTGATAATGTAATAAGTTTATTTCTCTTAAATAACTAATAACACCGAATGGATGCCTTTCAGCGTATTTTCTAAATAAATTGAATTCATGGATAAAGTTAAAATCTTTGCAAAAATTTCTAAATAGCGTCTGTAACGACATTTTTTTAATATTTTCAACTACACACCAAATAAAAGAAGAGTGAATTCAGTGAAAAAATTTGGATACTAAGTGTTAATAGTTTTTGTTATGTTGACGCATAAGCAAATACATACGTCTAATTTTATGTATTTATTTTAAAAAGAACTGTATGTACCAGTTCAATAATTTCAGACAAATAGTGACATTCTTGACATTATTTGAAATATAATGTTAGGTGAACTTAGATGATAATTTGAATGTGTTGAACTAAAAAATTAACAATTAGAAATTTAATTGTAAATAAAGAGACTTAACAACATTATAGGTATCTAAAACGAGAAAAGTTAAAATTGTATCAATTATTAGTATTACTTTAGTCAAAATTATTGCTATAACCGTGCTTCCTCCTACACATTGCAAGAGCGTCCCCCGTTCAAGAGAAGTGGTCAGTAGACGGCCTCGAGACTCTCACCCGAGAGGAATTACAACGCAACCACGCGCTTTTGTTGAGAAACGTTTAGTTTACAGTCTTTCATCCTTAGAGGAAAAATATTTAACGCAACCCTACGTAATAGTTGGCCTACAAAATCTCACTCGGAGAGGAAATATCTTTTGCGCGCCATGCACGTACCTCAGTATCGGGTTTTCGGCTTAGAAATGAAATTCTTCCACGAATCTATGTCTTTACATGTGTTACATATTGTACTTTTTAACTGTATGTGAGCCTTTACATGTGTTACATAGAGTACTTTTTAATTGCCCAATCTTCACATTACATTACAAAAAACACTTAACTAATTAGAATATTTTTGTTATTTGTCTTTTTAAATACTGCAAAAATTACATTGAATACTTTACATTGAATTTATGCTTACTTGTAAATCTACATAAAGTGCATCTGCAATCTGCTGAATGTAAATCTGCATTAAAAGTTTTAATAATGCATAACTAGTGCTAATTATACTATTATACTAATGAATAGTAAAATTTTGAAAAAAAAATATTCTTCAAAGAGCATCAAGAACTTTTCCCATAACTATTTTTTAAAGCCTTTTTTATTTCTAAAAAGCAAAAAGTATGAAAGAAAATTCCAAAAGTTTGGATTTTTTTAAAAGCTCCATTGAAATGAAAAGATCTCGAAAAAACTTAAATGCGTAATTCGAGTTCTTTTCACCGAAATCGATGAAGAACCATTAAGAAGGAAACTTATCGATTATCTGCTTTTATGTAACCTTAAAACTCAACATTTAAAATAACGATAAGAACTTATGAATGTAAAAATGTTCACTACAAAATATTTTATGGTTATTACCAAAGAAGAGTTAAAATTTTTTTTACGCCGTTTATTTTTTTCAGGCAGCAAATTTTCTTTAAATCAATAATGAAGGAGTTTTTTTTAATTATGTAATCAATAATTCATGAAACAAAAAGTTTTTTGAATGCATTTCGAAATGTGCCTTTCCAATTTCAATGTTTTTAGGGATGTTAGACATTAAATTTAAAAGATAAATTAAAGTCACTTTTTGATTGAAAAAGAATATTAAAACCTGCGAGATGAACAGAGGAAGAACGATTGTCCATTTTGATTTTTTTTTTTAATTTCTAGAATTTTCTAAATAGTCAATAAAATATAAAAGTATTAATAATTTCGCACTAAAGTTGTAACATCGTTTACTTAGCAACGAGTGGACTAAACATTTCCTCCTAAGTACGTTAAAGAAACTAATTGAAAAACTGAGCTCAGAAAATATATGTTTTAAATTTCAACATCCGGTCCCTTAAGCAGATAATTTGTTTAACTTTTATATCATTTTAAAATTCAAACATTCAGACTTTGAACAAATTTAGAATAAAATTTATTGTAACATTGACAAAAGGGTTCAAAAGTTTTCTAAAGTGTTTTTTTAACTCAATAAGTAGTATTTGATCGTTCAACTGCAATATCAATAAATCTTATATGGGTTTGCATAATTTTTATAGATTACAAAATTGAAATGAGTTATAATTATAACGAAAGATCTTCACAAATTAAACGCAGTATTTAAATTTTTTTTGTGCCCCCAAAGCACTTAAATTTGACCTCTCAGTAAAGCATTCTCTATCAGGATAGTTGGCAAGATGCATTTTTTGTATATCTAAAAATTTTGGCGGAGTACAGTACTTAAAAAGTAATTTATCTAATATAAGAATTGCATCACATCTGGTTATATTATAGCTAATTATATATTAAAATATTAAAAACGATTATGTAGCCATACAAAAGAACAGATGTTTGGCTCAATGCCAGGCTCTTTGTCTGAAGTCATTCAATAATATTATGGTCGATTTATAGCAGTTTCAGCGTATTCACGGTTTACCATGAGGGCCTGCTATACTGTATCCGCATTTTGTAATACTGTTTAGAAAGAAAATCATCAAAGTAGTATCTGGGAAGTTCAACCTATATCACAATTCTGCTCTAGCTGAATAGGACTTTGACTTTCAAATTTATTGGGCTCATATCTATTATAGATAAGAAAGCTTTCAACTCAACCTCGTTTGCCGAGTTTGAACCTGACTTCTCGCCCTATATCGGAGAGCCCACGCGATATCCATCAAATCATTCCAGCTCGCCAAAAAGTATAGTATAAATATAAGATACGTTAGAAGTTGAACTGCGTAGAATCGAGAGTAAAAATCAGAAGAATTCACCTAGAGTTCTCTATTCTAATGTTTTCTTCACTTTTTTTCAGTTCGTGTTTCAGTTTAACGGCTCGTCTTTTCGTTACGATCTCAAATTCTTTCCATATATGTTCTATTGGATTTAAACTCAATAATTAAGATTATGTTTTAGTTACTTTTATGTATTAAGACATTATGTTTGTTGTTGTTTGTTGTTTCTTATCCCACTTGGCTGGCCAAGCCCACGAGCCCATATGGACTCATGATTGAAGGGGAAGGAAGCAGCTTCTGTTGTGATGGAGCACCCGTAGGTAGAAGCCTGACTTTTGCTCCGTGACGCTCTTACAGTCATAAGACCGGGACCTACGGCTTAAAGTGGATTCCGAACCACTACAAACATCCATGGCACCGCCGGGATTCGAACCCGAAACCTGTGGCACCGAGCGCCAGAGCGTTAGACACTCGGCCATTCAGGTCCCAAATTTGCCAACGGCACGCAGTGTTCCCAGGTGGTCACCCACCCAAGTACTGACCGCGCCCAATGATGCTTGACTTCGGTGATCTAACGAGAACCGGTATATTCAGCATGGTACGGCCGTTGGTTAATTAAGACATTATAAATTATATATACTGTCATATTTATATATAGTATATATAATATATATATATATAATATATAATAATATATATATATATATATATAGAATAATATATAACAGTAATATATATAACATTATATATACAATATACTGTCATACATTAGGATACCATCTTTCATGCACATTAAGACAGTATGCGAGCAGTATGTTTTGAATCTATCTTTATACAAACTAAACTTGTTTCCAATACCCAAAGTTTGAGCTGAAGGATTTAGGTTTTATTTTAAAATATTTAAAAAAAATAAGCGATTCTTTATAACATCAATAAATATTGAATTCCGTAATCCTGATGCTATCATGAACCATCACATAAAGATATTTCCACTGTCCATCTTTAGAACCAATATCTTTTCAATTTGTTATTTGTTTCATTGTTTTAACACAATGAAATCGAAATAGAATTTTCACAGAATTATTATCTACAGAATTTTCACCGTCTTAACACTGCATCGGAATCGAAAATTCTATCCGTGAATCTAACATCATTCTGGTTAGGTATGGATTCATTCATCGTGGATTTTATGCAAACTTATTGTTCTTGTATTCACAAAGAAAATTCTAGTCGAATGCCATGAACCCAGCTGAACGTATCACATCTCATATAGTTTCAAGAAAAATTTAACTGGAAGATGTTTCATTAAATATTATAGGGAGTTCTACAGTTCTTAATCAAGGATTTTTCATATTTTTTCTTAGAATAAATCACTATTCAGCTCGAGTCAGTTTCCATTAACAAACTATTTTCACTTATTTTCAATCTAATTCGTTTTGAAACACCTTATAAAGAAGAAAACAGGCGCAGATGCCATTTTTAACAATTTAGAAATTGTGGATTATAATGAAAATTAATGAATGATTTTAGAAAGTTATTCCTTGGTTTTTTTTACTTGAACCGTCCCTATTTTGAATATTAACACAAAACAAATATCAGGAATGAAACGATATCCAGAAATTCTCATTGTTCATTTAATATCAAATAATTTGACAAATATTTTTAAATAATATCTTTTTGCATATAAGAGCAAAACTGAATGTATTTTTAACTAATTTTATTATTAATTATTATTATTAATTTATTATTTATTTTTTATTATTAACTATTTTTATTTTTAATTTTTTTAACTATTTTAAATTTCTGACTTAAAATTATAGGGTCCGTATTTTTTTTCTTATTGTCAAATCTTTACTTTTTAAATAAATAATAAATAAATATTCAAAAATATTATGTGCATTTTTATTAGAATACAATAACGATGAAATGAAAAAATTCTTATTCAATATATTTTTTAATTTAACCCTTATCTGAAACATTTTTTTTTCTGGAAAATTCGTGTGTGTAACTTGTGTTTAATCACTTATGTGATATACTGAATCTTACAATATTATTATTATAAAGGAAATATTACGATAAGAACTTTTTCTTGATAAATGTGTTCTTTTCCTTCTCGTAAAGTTAATGACGCTGTGATGGCATTGTAATAAATCACTGAGATTCAATATTAATATTCAAAGTTGACGGATCTTTTACATTTCTTTTCTGGTCATAGTTGAAATGAATTATTTATTATCCAAATTATGGGGCCTGAATGGCCGAGTGGCTCGCGCTCTGGCGCTCGGTACCACAGGTTTCGGGGTCGAATCGCGGCGGTGCCATGGATGTTTGTAGTGGTTCGGAATCCACTTTAAACCTTAGGTCCCGGTCCTAATAGGATAGTAGAGCGTTGCGGGGGCATTGTTACTCCGTATCCATGGTTTATCTTCAAGTTACACGCGCCCCCTGGGTAATGCAAAGTGAGTACGTCTGTGCAGCGCTTGCCTTAAGGCATCCAAGACCAAGCTGTCTAAGTGTTTGCCAGTTGCATTAGAAAGAAAAAAAAATTATCCAAATTATTTGCATTAGTATTTTATAATAGTGGAAAAACATTAAATAAAAATATTATCTCTGCAGTACAGTAAAAGTATACGCAAATACTAAAAGTATACGATGCCCAACATCTATTGTAGCTAAAAGGAAATAAGCTGGGCGAATTATATACATATTTCGGCGATACGCGGGTGTTCATTTACGATTGGTTGCTTTGGTCCAGATAAAAGATAATGGCACGGGCAGCAGGAACAAAATAAATAAAAAAAAGGCTTGACAAATCGGACAACTGACAACCACAGCGTACCCTTTTCTTCGTCATTCCGCCTTCCCTCCTTCAGTGAACGATCACAGAAGCAGATAACTAACTACCTCAAGGTCGTCGAAGAGGAAAATAGCTTCGACTTTTCGACTGGCATCCATCTAAAAATGCTTCTGGGCTTCTCCCATTTTCTGTGTCCTAAGCCAATCGGGAAAGTAATAGTAATTTGACATAACAACAGCAAAAAATAATTCTCGTGAATCTGAAAGTTGAAGTGAAATGAAAATAACTTTATAATTCAAAGATTTTGAACACTGTTGATATTTGAAATATAGTTATTCATAAAAATATTTACTTGGCCTACATATATCAATTTTCTTTATTCATCAAAATTTCGTAGTGAATTAGTTAAATAAGTTTAAATTATTGGATAAACATTAGAGGAAAATGGAAATTATATCTTAAAAAACATTCATAAAATAAGAAATTTCACGAATTTTAAAAAAAATCTAATTTCTATTTTTTTTTCTTTTTTTGAGGCGATAGAGAGCTGTTATGTATGAGACCGAATATGAAATTGCCAATTTTCGCTAATAATTAAGTAATTGTGTAAAATTATGGAAGTTAATGAAGAATTTTGAATTGCCATTCTTTATTAAGATATTTTTTTATTTCTATGATTGAAATTTCAACTGTTTAAAAAAAAAAGAAATGAATTATTTTATGCATGACCTGAAACAGTTTATTTACTCCTTAAATCTGGTCCAAAGACGACAAAAGGTTAGACATCTCTGGATTAAATAGCGCAATCTGTAAAGATTTATTTTTGTTAGGTAATTACTATGCACATTTTTAACAGTTGGTAGCTATATAGTTGTATATCTTCCACTTCTGTGATTGTGTCTTTTATGAAACTATTCTGCTATGACTTCTATGATAAATTTATCTACTCTATTTATTAGGGGACCAGAAATCATAGCACAAATTTAAATTGTTAAACTGTACCTGAATGATTTTTTATTCAATTTTTTAATGCTCCGTGTATCTTAATACGCGATCATACTTTGCCAAATAATTAATTACTACAGTTAGGAAAGACAATTTAGCTTAGTTTTAATATGGAATTTATAATTAAATTTCTCTGCGAATATTTTTAGAATATAATATCTTTTACATTGGATATTTTTCACGTAGTTTGTGTTCATTAACAACAAATGAACTCCAGCTATTTAATTTTAATAAATTTTAAAAAGTCATATATTAAAAATCTTTCTCTAAATGAGGAATATATATTTCTGTATATTTCATTCTGACGTATTTATAATAAAGCAAATAATTTTTGCAGATTAAATATTTCTAAATTAAAACAAATAAACTATTTTAAATTATATATAAAATCATTATTTAAATCTTTTTACTTAAAGAAAATGGATGAAAACTAAAGATTTTAAAACGCATTATAACTGTATTATTTTAAATTACAAAGCAATTTAATTAAAAAAGTTTTCTTAAATTATTAGAAAATCGAAGAGACTCATTTACTCATGTTAATGTTTCAGAAACTAATTTGAAATTTCGAAATATTTGAGAAACTGGAAAATCTTAAATTTGAAACTTTTCCCTTAGATTAAAGGCGAAAATGCTTTTGGTAACAGTGAATGAGCGAGTTGGTTGCTTAAACCTTAAGTTGCACAAAATTGGATTTTAAATTTTACTTGTTTAAAATTGCTCAGTTTATTCCTCTGAGAGCGCATACACTCTATTAAGCCACGTAGAGCTACAAAGCTAAGCACTTTTCAAAGTCTATTAGCATTCCTAATTGACCCTTTGAGTAATGTTCGTCTGGGATTGGATGGAGGGAAATTTTTATGTCTGGAACACTGCCAAATGAGATTGGGCAAGCCGGAAACATGACTTTTCTGCCTGCGAATATGTTAAGATTCGCTTAATAAATTTGCTTTGATATATGACATCGATAGACAAATTAAATTTCTGTATACAACTAAGTTTGCTGAGCCAAGTTTTTGCATTTGGCTAAAAGTAAACCGCTTGCAGAAAATTAATTTAACTTTTATAAAAACATTACCAAGATTTATTTTGGGGGGGAAGAGATTGGCGAAAGGAGGTACTTCTTTAAAATTACAGCCTCACAATAAATCTCCAACATATAATGATAAACAGCTGGAAATCCTAATCACAGTTTCATCTGTCATGGGGAAGCGTACTTGGTGATATTTTTGACACCATCTAAATCATGGAAGCCATAATAAAGTGGTTTTTTTTTTTCAAAAAAGCTGAGAAAAACAATATTTTCCTTTTACAGAATATGTGGGGCACCTCACAAATTAATAAATCCCATGTTTTCCGAATACCCCTCTAATAGAGAAAACATACAAATGTAGAATTATTCCGATTTCGCGAATTTTTTTTTCCGCGCCAAATGGAATCGCCAAAGGTCAGGGGAAATAAATACAACCACGGCCATTTTGCTTGCTTAGGAAAAGGCATGGCGAAAACAATAATGGAAAAATATCGCCAAATAAACAATCGGTGCCTAAAGTGCATAATCGTATCCTAAAGTGCATAATTCCCTTAATATCTAATAATAGTTTATGATAACTGTGAAAATCAATGTGAAAGTTTTGAAATAAGTATTGCATTATCCATTCCTAGCGCTTTTTCGATTTGGCGACTTCAATTCTTCTCCAAGCCATATTTCGAAAACGACGTAATTGCCAAAGCCTAGTGTGTAAAGTTTACATGTGTTTGCGTAAGGTTTACATCTTTTTTTGTTATTACCATTTTTCGACTTTTGTAAAACTGAAAAAGAAATTTTTTTTTTAATAATAAAAGTTAAAATAACGAGAAAATATAAAAATAAATACATTCATAAAATTTATAATCAATTAAAAGTAAATACAAGAATTAACTAAAATTAGTGCTTTATATTCTTGTGTAATCCTTGAAACTAACGATGTAACAAAAGCCAGTAAATAAAAAATATCAAAATCCAATAATACAAACTGAAATTTAATAAGTTATAATGGCATGAAACAATCATAACAAAGATAATCAGTGGGATTTTTAAATAATGAAACAATTTGAAAGCAACCAGAACACTAGCAACATAAATGAAAAATAATTTTGTTGGAACTTATATTGGAAATATTAATTGAATATATGACATGAAAGAGCAATTTAGCGTTACGATTTACTCTTATTTATTAAAAAGAGAAAATAATTAATAATTATTTAAATTATATCAGTAAATCATTGTAATTAATCATCAAATAATCATTATTGAATTTTTAGACAACAGTTCATTCAAATATTTTTATCATTGAATCACCGTTTTTCAAATTCAAACAAAAGCAACATGAGTTCGGTTATTTTTTTAACATTACAATTTAACTTAAACACATTTATTGTACAGGAAAATGTATTGCATTAAATAAAAATACAGGAGTTGCATTTATTTTCAAGTGTATTCTTTTCTAAAATAAAATTATTCAAACAACAGTATTTTTTTCCTTTTTGAAATAATTTTTAATGCTTCTTTTTTTGAGAGAAAACCTTTCCAATTGCCAATTTTCAAAACCAAATCTTTGTTAAAGTGATAATTTTCTACACGTGTGGCAAAAGAAAGATCTAAGATAGATGAAATGAGAATGAATGTTGATCTAGATAGCAAAGTTAAAAAAAAAACCGTTTTCTTAATGATGTATGTTCTTGTACTTTAAAATTTTTTTTCTAAAATTTACAAGTAATAAAAATTTAAAAACTGGCATCGTTTATTTTGAATATTGATTCAAGTTACATATATCCTCCATATGATATAGTATTAAGGTGCTAATTTATACAAAAAATATTTATTCCTATAATACAAATAATACCTATTTTTTTAAAATAATATTTATTCATTATTAATTCATACAAATAATACTTATTCCTTATTGCTTTCCTTTTATAAAAAGATAAGGGAATTTTGGTTTAAAAAATCAATTTTAATGTTTGTTTTTCATGTTATAATCATTTGGATTTTTTAATTATTTTTATTTTTTTCTTTTAATTATAACGAGAATCGTAGACTCTAAAACTTTAATGAGAAATTGTATGTATTTAGAATATATGCATTTAAAATAGAATTCGAAATTGTACTGATTTTATATATATTTTTCTTTTGTTAAATTTTCCGAAATCGTTTTGGAATACTTTTGATTTATATTACATTAAAATCGTTTTGAAACGAACATTCGAGCACTATTATTTTGTTTGAAACAAAAATAATAACTTATTAGTCTCAAATTTCACTTTTACATTTGTTTCTGCCAGTCATATTTTCAATTGCTTCGAAAATACTAAAAAATATTTGTCTTCTGCCTTTGAAATAATTTGTTAGAAATCATTTTGCTTTACATCGCATTCATTTTAAAATTACAAAATGAAAATATTATTTAGCAATGTCTATAAAATTTTAAAAAATGACAATCTTTGCTCTTTACTAATAAATTCTTGATTGATCAATTACTATAATAATTTTAAAATAAATAACATGACATTCTAAAATAAAAAAAAAAATAAAAAAAATCTGGAATAATGAAATTATTGTAAAACCCATCTAGGTTTTCAATTTCATTCAGAAAGATGACTAAACGTTTTTGTTTCTGGTTTCATAGAAATCTCAAAAATCCAAATTAATTACAAAGATTAGGGACAAGGCTAAATCATTGATTTCAACAATTTTCTGAATAGAATTTCTCCATGAACTTTACCTTTAAAATGTAAAAGAAAACAATTCAGACATAATTTTCAGAAACCAGACGCGATTTTGATATTACAGAGAAAATGGAATTAAATTTTTATAATAATATGTTTTCATATAAATGTTAATAAAAATAATTTCGCAATTTCAATCCATTCTTACCAAATCAGTAGAATTAAATGATACTAAAGATTTATAATCCTCTCAGAAAATTACAATATTCTTAAGTTATGAATAATAGTAATATTTATTTTTCTTTATAATGAATTAATAATTTATATACAAATTAAAATAAGTTTCTAGCCGGTAATTTCTTTTCCTAATTTTGATTTTATTATATATATTCAAGAAGAGTACTTTTAAAAAATTCTGTAATAGGAGATACTAATGAGTTCCATTTATATTCAATCCCAAGTTAATTATCAATGTTTAAAAACAACTTTTCCCCATTAGCTTTATTTTAAAAAGAACTTGATGAGATATTTGTTTTTTTAATCCCAAAATGCAATCATATTTCAATTTATCTAGCGCTCTGCATAAAGTTTTTTAATGTTTTGCATTTTTATTAAACTTCTAAATTAGCTTTAAAAAATAATTTGTCATACAATATTTAAATTGAAATTGCATGAGTTTGAAAATAAAAGAGGAAAGTGCGAATACATTAATTTGAAAGTTAATTTGTAATTGTGTGCAAAACTACACTTTTCACATGAATTTCAATGATTATTTTTTACGTGTTTTTAAACTAAATTCTAAATTTATTTTTTATTTTTTAAAATAAACATTATAATTGAAATCCCGTAATTTTTGTAACAGTGTGAACAAACATATTTGGTACGTTTCTAAAATTTTAAAACTGTTAATGTATAGAAAACATTTTTATATTTCATTTCCCTTCCTCTGATATGATGTTTGCTTTTAATTAAACTTTTTAGAAATATACTGTATCTAAAATGAATTATATTAAAAGTGTTGCATTTCTCTTAGAAAATTTAATGGAATATTTAGAAATATTTATATTTCTCTTTTTTTATATTTATTTTTTTCGTTTTAATAATTATTAAACATAATAAAATCTAGATGCAACATTTTTCTTCTGTGAGAAAATATCCAATTTCGAAAGTATTTCCCATTATAAATATTTTAAAATCAGTATTATAATTAATTTTAAATTTATTCAGATAATTTCCAAAAAACAATTTTTTTATATTAAACATAAAATAACTTATATGAAATTCTTTTATTTAGATAAATTTGGAATTATAAAAGAAGCCATCTTATAACATTTTTGGTAATATGTTAATATTTAAATTTAATTTTTTTGCTAATTATAAATTTTGATGAATAATGTTTTTTGGAAGCTTATTTTTATTGAAATAACAGGAAACCTATTTTAAAAATTTTTTTCGTAAGTATGAAATAATTAAAAAAAAAATGTAATTGTTTTAAATAACTTTGTAAACTTAGAATTTAAGACTAAAACTAAGTTAATCACAATTTTGCAAAGTTATTCGATCAACTATACTTGAATAATATATTTCAATCTCGAATACATTTTATATAAAAAATAGTTTATTCAGGGTTTACTCCATGTTTATATTTAACAAATTTTCGACATGAAGAATTATCAAAAATATTTTTTTTATTCCTGTATAAATTTAAACGTAAAATAATTTGAATCTTTCTTCCAAATTCATTTTAATAAAAGGCTTATTACTGTTTTTTTATATGCCTAATAAATATATAACAAAATACCACCATCAAAATTTGGATTGCTTCTATATAGTAAATTTTGCCAGTACCTTAGGGATTATCATATTTAAAAAAAATATCTTTTATAAAATTATTCGTTATTAGAATTAAATGAATTTTGGTTGGAGTATTATAGTACAATAATATTTAAACTTGAACTGTGACCTGAATGAAAGTTTTCAATGCATTATCTCTTAATGCCAGTTTACTAAATTCCTTATTTTTGTACATCAAAATTAAAAAGTGCTAACAATACTTAAACGAATAAGAAAACAATGCAACAATTTATAATATTAATTTACAAATTATGGGATTTATTCTTTTTCATATGACTATTAATAATGCAAAGTTTATTTATATCTACAAAGAAAGAATAAAACGGCCTTGCTAGAATTACAATAAAAATTAATCATTAATCTTCTGGTAATTTGTTATTCTTAATATGATTTGAAGATTCAATTGTGAGAAGGATTGAAGAATTAAAAAATTAATTTTTACACTAGTAAGAAATATTAATTCAGCCAACATTCGTTGGGATACAATATGAACTTCTATAACCATTTTTCAGAAGTTATTGATCGTACAAACATATTCGTAGTTAGTAAGAAAAATGCATGCTATAGATTTTAATATAAAATTAATGTTCAAGAATTTTATAATTTAATTAAACCTAAATATGTTTTTAATAACCACTGGTTATTTGTTTACTACTGAGCCGACTCGTGGCTCAGTGATAACGTGCACCGCTGGTGAGCATTAGGGTTGGCGTTCAATCAACTGAATGCACTGTTGTAGACACTGTTTCAAGAAACGAGGAGACTCGATGGCCTATGTGATGTTAAGAATCTTGCCTCGTTAGTCAGACTACCTAGTGGGAGTTTCCAGGGATTACTCCCATCGATAAGCAAATGTGGGGTAGTTCCCTCTAAGAGTCCACCCCACCTCCTCTCTAAAAGTCCTTCTTCAGCGACTCGAAACCAAGTCAGACTTCTACCTACGAGTGCTCCATCTCAACAGAAGCTGACCCCTAAATTCCCGACTCGTGTCAACGTGAGCCGATGGTGAGCTAGGGCTCAGGTTCAATCCGCTGGCGGTACTGTTGTGAATATTGTTTCAGAAATGAGGAGCCTCGATGTCGCTTGTGTTGTTCATCTTTTTGCGTCGTTAGCCAGACTACCTGATAGATGTTTTCCGGGTTTTTTTCTCCCATGCAATACGAATATGCACGGTAATTTCCCCTAAAAGTCCTCCCAGAAGGCACTGCCCTCATTTTTTTAGCAACACAGAGCCAAGTCAGACTTCTACCTACGAGTAATCCATCACAACAGACGCTGCCATCTTTCCCTCCATCCACGAGTACGCTACTCATGGGGTGTCCGTCCCGCATTACAGATCATTGAGGATGAATCATAACAACAACACATTTCGAAAAATACGACCAAAAAGAACTACTTATAAGGTATATGAAAATGTAAATAATTATCAAATAATAAGCAAAATATGAAATAAATAACAATTTAATAAATGCAACGCAAAAATAAAAAAAATTTTTCATCACTAGATATAAAAATTTCTAGAAGAGGCCTCTTTTGACACAATTTTGTCTTGAAGAAAGAAGTGCATGCATTTTTCTTCAAAAAAATCGTTTGAATTGTAACTCGACGAAAATTGTGTGACTTTTCTATTTAAATTGTAGTCACCGCACGCGTGGCAACAGTCCAAGTTTCGTTAAAGATTGTGAGTCACCTTTTTTGTTATTTCGAGTTCTTGGAGTTTTATTAATGTATTTTACTTATCTTCAGACTTGTGAATGGCGTTGCTTGAAAAAGAGCGTTTAACATTTTTGAAAGAATATTAGGGGTTTTTTTAAGTGTAGTAATGCAAAATGATTATAAATGATGCAAAAAGGAAGGGTTTTTTAAATTGACTGCGAAAAGATGCAGTTACTTTTAATATAACCAACATTAATTTTAAAGATATGATTTTTCTTTAGATGTTCTGTTTATAAATGAAAATAAATGTTTGTACTTTATATGACCTAAATAAATCAAGTGTTATAAAATGAGTTAATAATAATAAATCAAGTACTACCAGAATTATTATAGGGTTAATAAAAGTTAAATTTCTGGATAGAAAATAATAATTAATAATTCAGCCAAATGGGAGAAATATAGAAATTATAATCATATAAAAAATAGTAAAACTGAAAATATTTATTTGTTTAATAAAAAAAGAAATTTTATTTTAAAAAATAGCGAGTAAAATTTAAAAAAGAAACCGTATTAATTAATTATTTAAAAAAAACTGCACAAATATTTTAAGCGAACAAATTAAACAATTAAAATAAAAAAAGGACAGATTACAAAACTTTAAAGATTAAAAACGTAACAAAATTTTAATGTTATCAAACAGTAATTGCTAGTAACTATAAAAACAAATGTAACTATTCAGAATTAAGAATTTCTTTTTTTTTAATTATTTATCATTTTATTCATTATTTTTATTATTGCTATATTAATCATTATTTTTAAAAATTATATTTTCATTTTTCTATTAATAAATTATTTTAATTATAATAAAAAGTATATAATATGATCAAAATATATTCACTAAATTCTTAAAAGAAAAAAAAAACCACTAAATAGTTTAACTGCGATTGGGATTAAATTTTATTGCTATACAAAAATAATTTTCGAAATTTAAAGGAAATTTATTTTAACTCAGGTCTCCAGAGGATACTCCTTTTTAAAAAAAAAAACATTTTTGTGACTTTAATGTTTGAAAATATTTTTTATTGAGAAAATAGAATAGTTAAAACTATCGTTGCTGTAATTATCTTATCCATTTGAGAAATCTTTAATTCGTTTTTGATGATATTTCGCCGGTAACTTCTGCAATTCATCTTTTCTGTACTAGTTATTATAAGAAAGTCGTTCTTGATAAGTATCATAATACTGTTCTATTTCCCCCCAAACTTCTTGCTGATTAGTCAGATTATGAGCAAGATAGGGAATGTTTTCCACCCTAAATCGTTAACCAACTGTTCCACAAATCGTTTGATGTGACAACTCTAATTATGTTTGACATTACAGGTACCATGGAATTGTCAGAACATATGCCATAAATACATCAAATATTATGACATTGGACACATTACGCATCTAAACCTTTACTATGTGATGCAGTTCGAAATCGCAATGCTTCTGCCTCCAAATTTGATTGCTGGTCTAACACAGTCCAACAGCAGGCATTTGCAATATTCAGCGAACCATGATAAAAGTGATTTGTTGCTCTTCATAAAAAAAATAACTGATCCTTGGACCATGCATAACTAATCGCTTTATTGCGAATGGTTTGTTGAAACATATTTGTAATGACTCGGGTCGTTTGCTGATACAAAGAATCAATCGTGTTATTTCAGAGCATTTTGATATCTTTTCCAAAAGTTTAAGTAGTATACGTTTCCCTTTTTTACATTTATGCATTTTTTTATCTTGTTTTTATTTAACGATTAATGCTACAATGTTGACCATGACTCAATGACTTCTCCTTGGAAATAGGTTAATTCTTCATGTGCAATCAATTTTCTTGCCTTTCGATTTTTCAAATATTAAAATAACCCGTGCATTATTTAGATGCATTATGTAGACTAAGTTTTCTTCAAGGCTATTTAATCGAGAAAAGATAATTTCTAGGATTTCGACAGAATGTGATGTACATGACTGGGTAAATTGTAAACCTAGGGCACTAGATCATTTACTTAGAATTGGTGGTAGGCGAAATCTTTGTCGACTGATTTGTGTTGTTACAATTCTTCCTTAAGTACATGTCAAGCTAATAGTCATCTCGGGAACCTGGAGACAGTAATTTCTCGCGGCTCCTCGAAAGATTCATGAGATAACATTGCCAATGCTGTTGTCAAGATG
This sequence comes from Caerostris darwini, assembly GCA_021605075.1. Taxonomy (NCBI): domain Eukaryota; kingdom Metazoa; phylum Arthropoda; class Arachnida; order Araneae; family Araneidae; genus Caerostris; species Caerostris darwini. Next base: position 361,225 of record BPLQ01004844.1, read on the forward strand.
AACAACTTGGCAATTCTTTTATACTTCTGCCTTGCATAGTATGCATCTGACTTATTTTTACACAATAAGGGCATTTTACACAATGAATCCGATAAATAAAACGATCTGGAGATGAAATTACCACTATCATTTACCTAGCATTGCTGGTAAGTGAAATCTTTGTCGGCTGGTTAGTGTGGTTGCAATTCTTCCTTAAGTACTTGTGCTAATAGTCATCTCGTGAATTTGGAGACAGTCATTTCTCGCAGCTCCTAGAAAGATCCATGAGACAGCATTGCCAAAGATGATCAACTTGGCAATTCTTTCATATTTCTGCCTTATATAGTATGCATCTGACTGATTTTTATACAATAAGAGCATTTTACACAATTAAATAGATAAATAAAACAATCTAAAGATGAAATTATAAAATATAATACAGAATTTATGGACATTATGTTCAGAAATGTGCAGAATGTGATAGTATGAAGAAATTAATAATAAAATTTAAAATATTTTTTTTTTCAATTGATTTGAAAAGTTTACATAATATTTTCAAGACACGATAGCTTTTTATTCAAGTTAATACTTTTCATAAATTTTTAAAAACATAATTTGTATTAATAAAGTAATAAATTTAAAAAAATGCTTAATGAGGATCCTTATCCTTAAAAAGAATCAATGAGTATTTTTTTTTTAGTTTTTCGGTAACGATACCTTTTACGAAACTAATTAATGAATTTTTTTCTAATTAGAAGGTTACAGTATACAAAAAATTAAGGTAGGCAGGATAATTATTTCTTTTTTAAAGAAATTTCCTATTAAAGATCGTAAGAGTTTATCAAAAACAAAAAAGTTAATTAAGGAATTATTCTAATGCACCAATTCAAAAACACGAATTTACGAAACTAAAAAAATCATTATAGCTAAATGAAGCATTTAGCAACTTTTGTTTTGTTTCTTTAAAGTAAAGACGTTATTAACTCAATAGATTGAATGTTATCTCCCTTTGGAATTATAGACAATTTTACAGGCTAATTGAGAAAGATTTATAATTCTTCTTTTTTAGTTTTTTCTAAATTTTAATTTTCGTTAATGTGCAAAGTTTATTATTTTATAATAAATTTTACTTTTATTTATTTAAAATCTTAAAAAATAAGCATCCATTTATTATTCGAATTTATTTATTTTAATTTTTTTTGTCATTTGCTTTTGTTAATTAATAATTTACATTTATAGGTTTAGAATTATCATATATTATTTACAAAATAGATGATAGAAAATAAATTTCGAAATTAGGACGACTAGTGATATAACTTAGCAATATTTTATTGTTGTACATATTTCTAATTCAGAAATTGATTTATTTCCTGTTGACTTTAAAAGAAAAATGGCTGACTACCATTTATATTTCATATTTTATATTTTTATTTCTATATTTATATTTTTATATTTTTATTTCTATATTTATATTTTTATATTTTTTATTTTATCTTTTTCTTTGGAGTAACTTGTTTAATTCAAAAAATTCTTTATTCATTATCTTGGGAAACAAGACTTTCTAATTTTCGGCCAATCAAGAATTTCGAATATTTCAATTTCTCAATATCAGAAAGTGTAACAGGCAGAAGTAATATTGGTGCTATATTATTCTTACTAACATCATCATCAAAACAGATTTAGAATGCCAGCTTTATGACCATCTACAATTCATAAGGTAACCTACTATATGAACGTCTACTTAACAGTCTACTTCTGTAAGTAAAAATTATATAGCAAACAACGAATTTTGCAACCGAAAAAATATTTGAATTAAGATTCAGTATATGCAATTAAAGTATGAATTGCATGTTCTGTTGCGAATAGATAATTTCTATTGTTGTCGATGAATTGTATTTAGTCTGAATTATAATCTGGAGGTATATTTTGGAGATAATTTTTCGTACAGTTTTGTTTTGCAGAATTTGGACTTATTTTAATTTTTATAGATGTAACTGCACCTTCGATAGAGTAACCATCAGTTAAAATATTTTTAATATCTCTTTTTTAAATAAAACTTTATTCTAAAAAGAAAGGTTTTTTTTTAAAATTGTCATTTACGTACGTAATGGCAGTTTTAAAGGTGTTTTATTGTCGAAAATAATGTCCATGTATTTTACTTTGTACGTTGCATTGTAATGACGATCGGAACAACATTAGATGGTGTAGGAATAATTTCATGAAATGTTACAAAATAGAATTGCTTTAGTTAAATTTGCATTCATTTCTACTACGATGTAAAAACACTGAAAGGGTGATACGCTTGTGTCGATACTGCTGAATCTCCGACAAAAAAAATAGTGCTTCATGATTGCAAGGAAAATAATAAGTAAAAATATGGTGAACTTTGATAGTACACGGACTTGAGGTGTACATCTTTCTATGCTTTTTTTTATTCAGAAAATGTATCCTATAGTCCGATTCTAAATTGTGTATTAGAAATTCCTTCAAAATAAGAATAAGGTAATGTAAGATTAAATTGGATTATTGTATACTGTATTATCCTGGAATACCCTGTGGAATGTTTCTTGGAATCCATAAAACTAATTTGGAATCCGTTAGGAAAATTTTAATTAATAATTTTATTTTATTATTTGGAAATTTTTGGAATCCATAATTATTTGTACAATCACATTTCCTGTATAACAGTTTTGATTACCTATCTACTATGGTGTTTATTATTCGAAGAAGTCGATGATTTACACTATGATGAGCCCGAAAACTGAATTGTTAATCATTAACTTATAAACACCGAAATACTCAGTAAAATTTTTTTTAATTTCAACAAGTATCACAATATAATTTTATAAAATAAGATAAAATATTTCATATAAATATTTTTTTTGCTTCTATTGCAGTAAAGGTAAAATTCTATTTTAAATCTTGAATTTGTTATGCTTAAGAAATAATTTTTACATACTAAGTATAACAGTCTTTCGAATATTGAAATATACGTTTTTCCAAAGAATTGACAAATTTTGAAGATTGTTAGTAGGACACATTATCAAAGTGTAAACAACCAATGCAAAAGAGCATCCTTTTTGTGGAAAAAAGGATAAAAGTTGTATTTGTGGATAAAAGTTCATATTTGTTTCACTAGCATAATTTGTGAGACAATCTTTTCTCTGCTGCAAATCATGACGCGAATTATTTCTGAACAGTTAAAACACCAAATACAATAGAGGCTTATTAATGGAGAAAACAGCTGAAATAATCAAAAGTAACAAAATTTGATCCGATTGGGTTTGGTTTGTCCTCTACGGTCATTTTTTGCACACTAGGCTAATTAGGCAGGGACATACAATTTAACGTGGATTCCAAATCACTAACAAACACCCATTCCTCCGACAGGATTTGAACCTAAAGCCTGTGGTAGCAAATGCCAGATCGCTAGCCAATTGACCATCAAGGCCGCCGAATGGGATCCGGAGAAAAATTCGTATCAAATACAGAATCTGAAATTTTCAAGTAAATCAATAGATCTAGTGTAAAAAAAAAACCCTATTATACAATACCATGAAATATATCATGAGTTAATATATCATATAATATTGTGTTAAGAAACAGTTGCTTTCAAGCATTTGCAGAAAATCCTGAAGTTAATTAATATGTTGAATTAGTTAGATAATACTTTTAACTGTGGTCCAACGCCATCATAATTCTATACATAGAAACAGCCACCTTAATACAATATTCAGTAGGAATATGATCCTGATTATTATAAATTCATATGGAATACATGGACCATATTACCACAATGTGACCAACAACGTATAAATGGGATGGAGATAATCGACTATTTAATTGGTCGTATCGCTTACCGTACAAAATCGTATTCAGATGTTTTTTCTTGATTATTAAAATATATAACATTATAATAGAATGTGATCAAACAGAAAGGCCCCTTCTTGTAAGATTTTCATCAACCAAGTCATTTAACACGAAGGAATGTTAGTCTTGGTAGGAATGTTAGAAACACTATATTTCCTATCCAATAGACTGCGCAAGGTGATGTTATCACATCTACTGATCTATTCTCTAACGACTTAGGATAGTTCAAGAACATCTATAGTACGAGATTCTAATTAAATTCCGAAGGTCTCATCGCCAGAATTAGTGCGACTATTGGATTTATACAAGTATTTCTGAGTATATTCCGAAACATACAATTATATGACTGTATGAAAAATACATAACTGAAGATGAACTATCTATACAGTTTATGATTAAATGTTTTATGCCTTTTTTTTCAGAAGTGATGCATCTATTAAGTTCATGTCCCAACATTTCCACACTTACAATGCAATATCACATTTTACTTTGTAGTATATGATTTCGGTTTTATACTTCCATATTATACAAATATGTTTCAATTTTTAAACATACAGTATCGTTCATTATTAAAAAAACATTTAGTATTTTATTATTATTATTTTTTTAATTTTGAAAATAGTTAAGTATAATTGTTATATAGTGTGAGAAGAATCATTTGCTAAGTGTACTTAACTACAGTATTCTAATTTAAAATAAGACGAGAATAAGTTTTAAATTAAGCCTAACCTAGCACTTGCCACTCTACTCACGCATTGGACTAACCATTATCAATTTTACTATCACCAGACATGCAATATATGACTATGGAGAGAACACCTTTTGAATAACTATTATTTCAAGTTAATCTATAACAGACATTCTCTTAGGATGTAGCTTTCAAATAAAAGGTATAATTTGAACAATCCTTTCAAAATTTTGAAACAGTGTCCAAATAAAATAGTTACTTGCTAAGAAAATGACACATTAAAAGTATAACCAATAAAATAAATATTTAATAAAGCAAATTTATAAAAACTCAAAGCATAAACAAATTGTTTTATTTAAATAATTTTAGATCTATATTGCATTTCACTATAATATTATTTAAATTATAATTTTTTTTCATGTGAAATCAATAACTAATCACTTTAATAAGACATTTTAAGTTATTTGGATATTTTTAGCATAAAAGTAATTGAATGAAATCTTCCAAATTAAAATTTTTTTTATATTCAGCAAACACTAAATTTTTTATTTAAAACTTTTACGTTCATTAAATAAAAATATTGATTAATTTTAATATTGATTCAATTAAATTTTATAGTTGTTCTTTAAATTATTAGACCAAAATTAATTAATTTTATAAAAAGTTTTTTACAGTACACTAGTGAATATTTGATATTTATATGATTTTTTTTTTACGAACAAAAATAAAACAAATGAGCAAAAAGCAGATGATGATGCTTAATGAAAGATACAATTTAAAAAAATAAAGAACATTTAATTTTCTTCTATGATTTGACCTCAGTGTATTAAAAATGAAACGACCAAGTACTTAACTCAAAATTAAAAACAATGGAGGACCAAACTATTCTCGTAGTTTATTAGAAACACAGATAATTGCAATCATCGTCCAGGTTGTTTTTCCTAATTGCCTGCATCCCAAAAGCCCCATAACAATAAATTACTATAGCACAAAAATACACCATATTTACAAACCCTCCCAGTCTAAAGTAAATTTATAAAAACTCGAGGCATTGACAAGTATTACTTTATTTAAATAATTTTAGACCTATATTATATTTCACTATAATATTATTTAAATTATAATTTTTTTCACGGGAAATCAATAACATTTAATAACTAATCCTATTAATAAAGCATTTAAATTATTTTGATATTTTTTAGCAAAAACGCAATTGAATAAAATCCTACAAACTTTAATTTTTTTATATATTTAACAAGCATTAATTTTTTTTTATTTAAAACTTTAACGTCAGTAAATAAAAAATATTGATTAAATTTAATATTTAATTACATTTTATATTTGGTCTTTAAATTATTAAACCAAAACTAATTTTTTTTAAATTTTTTACGCTACACTTGTGAATATTTATATGATTTTTATTGGAACAAAAATAAAACAAATGAGCAAAATGCAGACGAAAAAGATACGATCTTTTAATTATATTAGTATTTAAAATTTAAAAAAATAAAAAAATATTTAATTTTCTTCTATTGATTTTATCTTATTGTATTAAGAATGAGATGACTAAGTACTTAACTCAAAATTAAAAAATAGAAAACCAAACTATTCTCGTAATTTATTAGAAACACAGATAATTGCCATTGCAATTATCGTCCAAGTTGGTTTTCTAATTACTTACATCCCAAAAGCATCATAACAATAAATCACTATAGCACAAAAATGCTCCATATTTACAGATTATCCCAGTCTAAAGTAAAGTTCTCCAATTCAATATGTACAAAATTAATTATTCACCTTTGCATGACGTAAGAAATAAGAAATAAAGAAAGAACTTCCAAGAACTGAAAAATGGTGCCTCGAACTATTTTAACTTGTCTACATAATTCATTAACAAGAGGTTTTTTTCATCTCCAAAATTAGAGAGACATACAAACATAACGACTTACCTGCCTAGTATTTCTGCTTGAACCATCAGTCGGTACGCAAGATTGCCTCGAACTTGGCCTTCTTCCATTCCCGCCATATCGCCATTGTGTGTGTTCCTGGAACAAAAAAAAAGAACAATTTTTGCGTGAGTCAGCACAGACGTTAACGAGAGAGAGGGGCAGAAAAAGACCTGTCATAACTGTCCATCTAGTTAATTAATTGTGTCTCTAAAGTCCCCAACTTGATTAAGTAAATAAAAAGGCTTTATTAAGCTTGTATGAGGGAAAGATTAGAGTATTCTGTTAGCAGGTTGTGTTTATTCAGGGTGTCTTGAATGTCAGCTTCTCTCTTCGCTGCGAGAAAGAAACTAAGTTAACTTGTATTATTTCTAATGTGAATATTGTTGCTTTTAATGAAGGAAGTTTTATTGTTTTATAGTTAGTTTGTTCAATCAAGCTTATTTTTCATGCTTTCATATTTTGTCTTAGTATTTTTACATTCTATTTTGTTATATCTTTTACATTCTATTTTCAATGAATTTTCAATCAATTTATTTTTTTATCAATTATTTCGTTTCTTAATATTTTTTATGGTCGTTTCTTCACATTTTTTCTCGCTGTAGAAATAAAAAAATAATTTGATTCATTTTCTTTTGTTCAAACTTATTAATTAAATAAGTAATACTTTCTTCAAAGATTGAAAGAATAGGTAAAAAGTGAATTATCTAGAAGAAAAATATGAAAAAAATTTTTTTTTTTAGAATTAAATATAAAATAAAGCATTTTTTTTAAATTTGAAACACAAATTTCTAGAAAAACGAAAAAGTATAAAAAAAAAAAAAAAAAAAAAAAAAGACTAAATATCATGTATAAGGCGAATGAAAAATTTTCAAAGTGTGAAGTATAAATAAACAACATAAATACGATTTTAATAAATATTCATTAACAAGTCTTATTTTTGAAAATTTTATTATTTGTAGATAATTTAAATTCATGTGATTCACTTTTTATATCCTTTTGAAAATACATTTTTAACTGGACAAAATAAATAATGATTGACTGGTTTCATAATTTGTATATGAAACCATAGGATATGAAGCTGCAACTCAAAAAGTTCTATTGAAAATATAACAATAGTGTAATAGCCCACGTTACTTAAGTCATTGAGCAAATATTAGTTACAATTTTAGTGTTAATAAATAATCAGATAACAGCAATTCAATGTATACTAAATAGACAATTTTATTTAATACGCAAAGTAGTGTTTGAAAAAAATATTTCTTAATTATGGTTGATAATTAACGCAAAAGTAGGCACATTTAATAAGAATATAATTATAAAGTCTTATTTAGGCTTATAAATATTATTTTTTAATTTTCTAAAATTGAAAAAATATTATACCTAATAATGTATTAAGTGGACTAAATGCATGCTGTTTCCATGTTAAAATATTTTGGAATTTTTAATTATGTTTACTTCTTTTCTTGAAATTACAAAGAGAATCAAATATGTAAGCAAAAACTTTTATGAGGCTCTGTTTATAGTCGTTTTCTATTAAAAAACTTTTGTTCTAGTTTAATTTTCTAGTTGGTTTCTAGTTTGGGTTTCACTGCAAATTCTATTTTCTTCCCTTGCCATTTTTTAATTCTAAAATACTGATATTAGGACAATATAAAATGTCAAAATAGACTATATTGTTTTTAAAATAAGTAGTCGTGATAGCATGATGGTAATCAACAGGGTTCGAGTTGTGTTGATCAATAGGCTCTTTGTTTTTCCTGTTATGCTTCACCGGACTATATACTATAATGATTCTTAAAAATGTCATAAATATTACATTTTTTCTCTTTATATATATATATATATTGTAAAATCATATTCAAGCGCATAAAGCCTGCAAACTGATGATGTACTACAAGTGATACTGCGTCAATTATTTAAATTTTGCTTACACAAAATATATGGCAACTATATTTTTATAGTATTGTAGTTATGCTTTTTTTGTACAAAATTCATTATGAGTTGTTGTCGTTCTAATGCAGCTGGCAATACAAGGGCAGTTAATTTTTATGCAATAAGTAAGGGCTGCACTACTGTTACTCATTTAGCACTACCCAGGGGGGCACGTGTAGCTGGAAGATAGGCTACGGACACCAGTGATATTATCCTCACAACTCTCTACGATTATATGAGACCGGGTCTTACGGTTTAAAGTGAATTCCGAACGACTACAAACGTCCATGGCACCGCCAGGACTCGAACCCGAAACCTGTGGCACCTTCATTACAAGTTAGTGAAATAAAATAAAATGTTTTTGAACTGTTTTCAAGGATAAGTAAATTATCCTTATTCTTTAGAAATTCACAAAAACGAAGATTATTAATTATATATAATTTTAAAGTCAACATAAAAATTAATTTTTCTTTGGGAACATTGTTTACTTATCAATTTATTCCGTCAATTAAATTGATAGTTCAAATATTTAAAAAAAATAAATGATACTATATTTTAATCAATAAAATAAAAGCTATCTTTTTAACCACTAGAAATATACGTCTAGAAATTTTTCTGAAAAATCCGCTATAGAAATTTTTTTTTACCCAAAAACTTTTGCTTCCATTTTATAATATGTGCCAAAAAAAACTCTGAAAAAAATCTAAGAAAAAGTACTTAATAATGCAACTCTTAATATATAATAGTATAAATATATTATAACTACAATAAAAATATATATATAAAATATGCAGTGTAGTTATTTCTAGAATTTGTACCATTTTTAGTATTCTATTCTAATTATCACCACTCTAGTGATATTACTTTTTACTGCAAACATTTTTGCAATCACAAATTAATTTCAAATTTAATACTCCAAATTAACTATGTTAAAATGTTTTTACTATACGTAAAAGAAAATTTGTCGAAATATACTTATTTACTATATGTAATCTGTGTTTTATTTTTTTTATAATATTAATTATGTGGACTCGCAGAGTAATTGAAATATATTGAACCAGCATACGACCCAACAAGAATTCGATTTTCACTGTTGAGATTTATTGTATCACTGGTTTCAAAACAATATAGTTCAAGTATATTTAATGAAAAATGTTCCAAGGCTCCCTTAATAAGTTGAATTGCTTATTGGAGATATTTTGTGGTTAATCCCATGAACTATTCAAATGCAGTTACTCTACAAGTTCTTCAACATTATTAGCTCGCAGTGTATAACGTTGACAAACTAAAGTAGTATTCTCTAAATAAAATAATTATTATATAGAAGCATTAAAAACATATTCATGAAAAATTAAGTGTCCCCTCATATTGAAAAAAAATATATATAATTATATAAATATATTTAATACATTATTTTAGTGTTATACGAGTATAAAATATTTAATATTCATTTATTATGTACAGATTTTTTTTTTTTCTTTTGCACAAATTATAAAATTATCTGGTCTCGAAATCTCAAATTATCTGGTAAAATAAAACTCATTTGTTAAAATATAAACTCTGAATTTTGTTATAATTATTTTAGATGATTTCTAATGAAAATCATTAATATTTCTTAGATCAAGGAAAAGTTAAAATTTTAAAAAATAACAAATAATGTATGTTTTGTTATTAAAAATTATCTAAATATATTTCATTCTTGTAAAATTTTTTTAAAAACTCTGAATATTTTTTAATCAATCAAAAATAATTTAAAGCAGAACCCTAATCTGAAATCAAATCTTCTTTATTTCGAAAAGATTTCACTCTGCCCCCTGCCCCCATGAAATTCTTCACATAAGAAATCCGTTACAAATTTTACCATTATTTTTTATTTGTAAAATTGAATATAATTTGAATAGCATAACTAATTAAAAATAATTATGCACATTCTTTATTTTATAATAATAAAAAAATTGAAGAATTCTTGTTTTTAATTAAAAATACGTAGTTTGGAAATTATTATTTAAAGTATTAAAAAATTTTAATTTTACTTGAATTAATTAAAGTTTCCGTTTTTGATAAACAAGAATTCGTTTTCTACAAAAATATTTGCTTTTATTTTCAACGGATGCATTCTATGTTTTTTTAGGCGGAATTAAAATTTTAATCACTATAAATAATCTTTATTTCGACAATAAATTAAGAAAAAAACTATTCATTAATTTAATTCAATTTTCAAAGTAATGATATTGATGGTAAAAACTAAATTTTGAAATTCAAAATCCAATTATTATTTTATTCCAATTCTCTAATTACGGAACTGTTATCCTCCCCTGCAATTTTCAATGGGCTTGTCTAATAAGGTTTACATTTATTCAGACATAATAGCAGAACTCGAAAATAGATCGATAGAAAATATCTCTATACATGTACGATGTCTGCTGATAGAGATTTCAAATCTTTTTAAATAAACTTTAAATTGGAAATTTTATCGCCCCAAGGAAAAACAGTCGAGAACTAGTCTCGGAAACATTTCGTTCTGAAAGAATTTTCATACAAGAAAAAGTTTGCTAGACAAAGAATTTTTATGAGATATATTACAAATCAGAAAAATGCATGAATATAACTTTTAACTGGAAAAGGTTTCTTCACAAAACGTCTGCCTGCTAAAAGTTGTTTGAAAGAATATGCGCTATGATTCTAAAGGAAAATGCAGCATCATAAGTATATATTTTTCTCTAAGTTGCTTTAATTCATGTACCGTACTTATCAAACAGAAAAATTGAGGTGTAAGATAAAAAATACTTTAAGTTTGAAAGGACAAATGACAACTTTATTTGTTTTATTAAAAGAATACCTTATCTAATTTTTTTTAGCATTGATTAATATAATATAGTGATAATAATCGCTATATAAAAATCAGCATCTGGACAATTAATTATTCGTATATGGCCTGGATGGCCGAGTGGCAAGCGCTCTGGAGCTCGGTAACGCAGGTTTTGGGTTCGAGTCCCGGAGGTGTCATGATGTTTGCAGTGGTTCGGAATCTACTTTAAATCGTAGGTCCCAGTCTAACATGATCGTAGAGTGTTGCGGGGGTATTGTTACTCCGCGTCCGTAACTTATCTTCAAGCTACACACACCTCCTGGGTAGCGCTAAGTGAGTAACGTCGGCGCAGCGTTTGCCTTAAGGCATCCAAGATAACTGTCTAAGTATTTGCCAGCTGCGTTAGAACAAAAAAAAATTAAAATAATGTTGATCTTTTAAAGCATTGATTGCATAATTCAGTAATAATACTCGCTATATAAAAATCAATTAGTTATACCATCTAATTAGTTATAGAACATTTAATTATTCGCACATGTTAAAGAACAATTAGGATCTTTTTCGTACCTTTTGGGTATTTGGATTATTTTTATGGTGTAAAATAATTATTTTTTCTTATTCCACTTGGTATGCCAACCTCACAAACCCGTCTGGGCTCATGGAAGAGAAAGGGGGCACTATCGTGATGGAGCACCCGTAGGTAGAAGTCTGACTTTTTTTACGGTATAGGGTTGTCAGCTCTACGCCCAACGCTCTACAGTCATATTAGACCGGGACCTATGGCTTAAAGTGTATTCCGAATCACTATAGGCATCCATGGCACCGCAGGGACTCGAACCCGAAACCAGTGACACTGAGAGCGAGAGCGCTAGTCACCCGGCCTTCAGGCCAGGTGTAAAATAAAGATGAAATAAAGCAAATATAATATTTATGAATAACGGGCATTTCGACTTGAAGATATCAGCCATTATAACAGCAATATGTAACCACTCCAGGCTATTTGTTATACCCACATAGTCCTATCACAATTTGGGACAAGGTCGAAATTTGTACAATCCATCTCGATCCTAACGAAAGTACTTTCCGGGCTACAAATTTATCGCCGCAATCTAGCATAGCCATAATAAAGTTAACAGTTTAACTTCACTTGTCAAACCGAGTTTCCGAACTGCCTCAGTATTGAAACTCATGCTATTCCCCATGTCGTTTTGTCATGCTATAGCAAAAGTATTAAGAATCGTAAAATATGTTTCTTATCCTACTTTGTGGGCAGCAACATCTAGACCAAGTCTAAGAACCTGCGTGGTGTCATGGAAGAAGGGGGCAGCTTCTGTTGTGATGGAACACCCATAGATAGAAGTCTGACTGGACTCCGTGACATTGAAGAAGTGCAGTGTCTTCTGGGAAGACTTTTAGGAGGAACTACCTCGCATTTGCGTATCGTAAGGGAAAACCCCGGAAAATCCCACCAGATAGACCGACTTACGAGGCAAGTTACTGAACATCCCAAACGTCATCGAGTCTCTTCGTTTTTTGAAACAGTATTTACAACAAAGCTACCAGCGGATTGAACCTCCTCCCTAATGTTCACAGCGGTGCACGCTGCCACTGAGCCACGAGTCGGGCATTTCAAAATATTGGTAATCTATTCGAGATTAAAACAATCAATGATTCATTTTTGCACATTATCTTTCTTTTTGTGGCAAAATATTTTTGTATTTTTTAAGCAATGTATTCAAACCTACATAGTTTTTAAATGCAAGTTTGGGAAATTGATTGCACTATCTGAAAACTTTATAAGGAGAATTAGAAATTATTTGTGATGGATTAATAAATAATTAGGATAATACCCACGAATTAATATCAATAATATCAGAAATAAGTTATAAGCTAGTCGTATACTCAGTGAATAACATCTACTTTGAACTCGAAGCCATCCTTTATAATTCAGTCCCAGACTCCATATTTAATAACATGACCACAATAAAACTCAGTGCAAGAATTCTACAGAATAATTATTCATTTATGAACAATGTCTCTCCATCTAATGAAACATATGCCCAAGGATATGGCAAAGTCCCAAAGTCTGAAATGATCTATGTGAGGTAAACGTTAAAAGAATATATCATCTGAAAACTGGATGTTTAGTGTTGATTCTAATCTTATAGCTTCGTTTAGGAATACATGAATCAACCAAGTGAAATTGTGAGAGGTCATGTGAGAATCAGTAAATTATGCTTCTCATTTTGCAATAGCTAGAGGTTTAATGTTGATTGTTTTGATTCTAATTTGTAAAATGTTTGGCTAGACATGAATTCATTAAACAGAAATGGGATCATTAGGATATTTCCACTATTTCTGCCATGAAATAAACCTACGGCTATATAAGACATCTGCAATGGCTGATGTTTTATGTATGCAAATTCTTCCGTCTTTGCAAATTCTTCAGACTCAGGATTGAAGATGTCTGAGTTTTCAGTTTTTTGAGGCTCAAGTTTTTAAGATTTCAGAAAAATTTGTTTTTCAAATCGACAACAATATTTAAGTACATAGTTTTATAAGTCAGCCTATTTGTTTGATAGAAGATAATGTAAATGGGTAAAAAAAATATACCGTATATATTTTTATTAAGACTAGAGTTTCCAATAATTTTTATTTCTTTAAATTAAAGATTTGAAACTTTTAAAATAAAAATATTAATGCAAAATGATCTGTTTCATAAAAATGAAAAAAAATTAATTATATATAATGGTTTTCCAAAAACTTTCGAGCACATTAAAATATTATAAAAAAAAACATTACAAAATTAATTAGATTGTAAATTATTACAAAATGTAATACATTTTTATGTAAAAGTACCTAGTTGCTTATAATATATCCAACCCATAGTTGATTTTATGCCATTGAAAAGATTTATCATAAAATCATTAACATCAATACTTTTTAAATTAGTTAAACGACAATTAATTACCATATCAAGATCCATACAAAATTAATCAAAACACTATCCACTTAAAGTCGAAAAGAAAATTTCGGAAAATTTACATGTTACCGCAAAACAAAAATTGATGCCATGTATTTTGCTATCAAAACTTTTGTGCTTAAGTCCCTTTTTTATGGAATTTCATTAATATTCTTGAATTGTTTTCAAAAATAAATTGTGTTTAAAAATCTTTAGGTTATGGTGACCGTACGACTGATCCAAATCAATTGCCTCGCCCAAAAGTTATATCCAGGTATTTTCTCACTAATTGAGAAATAGTGCTGAAATCCCACATGCTGAAAGTATATATTCACAATAGGAAAAGTGAAATCACTATATCTTGATTTTTAGTTTTAATGCCAATTATTGTATATTCGCAAAAGTTATCTAAATTTGATATAAATTTTACCAAAAAGACGTACATAATTCTTTGTTTAAAAAAAAAAGGATAATTTTTGAGAAACTTTTTTTTATGTAATTCTTGTTTTGTGCCAATAAGTGTTAATTGAACTTAACATTGCTATAAGAAAAATGCTTGTTTCGCAAGATTATTAATGAAGTTCCATAAAAAAAAGACTTTAGCACATAAATTTCGAACGTAAAATACATGGTATCTTGGAAAATAGGCATCAGTCTTTGCATAGAAACTTACATTATTATGCATGTATCACTGTAGGTATTAGCACTTTCAGCAGTAGTTGTAAGAAATTCCGTTTGTGTTTGTCACATCGCTTTTGAAACATTTCATATGAGAAAAAAGAAAAATATGCAGCAATTTCCTAATTAAAAAAACTTTTACCACGAAAAATTATTAAAATGTAATGAGAAAACATTGTTTACCTGTGTAACGGATTCCTTATTTATGAGTAAAACGTTTTTACCTGTGTATTTAAATATGAATTAGTATTGATCATTTTCTACATCTGTTTTATACTAATCAATAATTTAAAGTCTTTTATTTACATTGTAACATATCTCTATCGAAAGTATAAAATTGCATGGAATCTATCTAGAACCTTAAATTAAGAATAATAATTTACAAAGAACAGGAATACTAGCCACGAAAATATCATTTATATACACCAATAAAATAAAACTACCTATATATTTCAGATATCGTGTGTTTAAAGATAAAAGTTATAAGTAAATCGAGAAATGAATTTAAGTGAAATTGAAAACAAATGTTAAATAAGACCGCTTTCACATACAGAATATCCATTCTTAACGATATAAAAATATGCAGCTTTTAAAATTATCATTCCTTTGCAAAATCTGCTGCAAAAACATAAAATTTTTTATCGTGAATAACAGCTGACAATTTAAGATTTTTTGGCTTTGTTCATTAGAATAAAATCCAACTAATATACTTTGAAAATGAAACACGCTTTCCTTACATCTGTTGAACATCAAAATATTTTAATCTTAATAAAAAAATTTATATTTAAATATATAATGTTATATTTTATTACAGATTTTTGCAAAGAAATGCAAAATTTCATATGAGCTTATTGTCAATCACGAAGAACGATTTATGTAGGCAAAAATATTACCAATCACGAAGACTATTTTATGTAAGAAAAAAAAGAAGAATTCGTCAAATATTTGTGTTTTATGTCAGCTAAATTCATTACTAGATTTACCTGTAATATGTTTAAAAGATCACGAAATTTGTCAAAATGCCTTTTTTCGTTGCTGTATTCAGAAATTTTTAAAAAAATTTCTAAAAATTTTTTAATAATTCTTGCCGTTTGAAATGCCTTTTATAATATTAAAATATATATTTTATTTTAATAAATTTCTCAAAATAAAATACATGTTATAAATTACTATTTTTATATTTAATAAAATTTTCAAAATTGTGTGAAATGGGAAAACTCGTAGCGTTACACAAACTAAAGGTTTTTATAAAATAAGTAATCCAAATTATCTTGTTTCTATTTGATAAAAAATGCTTTATTCCTTTTCAATATTGTTTTTTATTGTTATCTGAACTAATTTACTGCTTTACTTTTAAAGTTTCAGAATATTATGCTTTAGTATAATAACATTTTAAATAAATTAATGATATCATTTCTATAGTTTGTGTTGTTCAATACATTATTTTTTTATTTCTTGAATATTTGTTCCTTTGAGAAATTGTTAAAAAAAAATTATAGGACTTTAATCATATATTTTTGCTGTTATTATTACACAATTAAATTTTATCATAAATGAATATAATACCAAAAACAAGAATTTAGGATTAATTAAAAGCTAAATTAAATTCTATATCAAAATGTTATATTTATGATAAAATATATAATATAATATATGGTTGGTTTAACGTAATAGAGGGTTTATATATATATATATATATATATGATAAAAACCATCTTTTGCACAACATAATTTTTTCCTAACACTACAAAATAAATAAACAAACAATAAATTAAAACTCTTCCATTGTCATAACATTTTTTTTTCGAACGTTTCATTCCTTCAACGCTTACTGGTTTTTCTCGATATATATAAAATTTAAACCCCCACTACTAAAAGTTACTACTTTTTTTCTACTTCAATCCATTTATACAAGCGATTTTAGCTGTCAAAAGTAATTCCTTAGAATGATGAACTTTACTAAAAGAATGTTTGAAAAGATATAGAAAATTTTTTTATTGTCTTAAGAGGTTTTTGCTTGAAGTATGTTATTGATCTCGTCAAATATTAAATTTGGGGTTGTCAGCCACATCTTGTGTTATTTCTTTTGACAGCTACTTGATAAGAATTTACTGGCATGATGAAAATCAACAAGATAAGTAAGTTTCAAAAAAAAAGATTAAAAAATATTTTTTTATTACTTGTACATAAGGTATTTAATTTCTATTTGAATTAAAATGTAATATTATATTGTATATCTACTTTACTGCTTAGAAAAATCATAAATCTTTTAAAACTCATTGTACCATTGTACTAATAAAATCTAACATTTAAAATTAAAAATAATATTGTAAAATTTTTTACAAAAGTGTGTTGTATTGATATGCTGCATCATCTCTGTCATTTATATAATTTAATTATTAAATAATATCATAAATTGGAAATTTTATGTATGATAAAAATTATATCATTCTTATATAAATAAACAAAAATAAGTGTTAATGAACGCATATCTTTTATGAATTTTTAACTTTTATTAGCACATCAAAATATTTTTATCGAATGATTCCTTTTGATTAATTGGCTCTTCGTTTAGATTTTTTACTTTTACCTTAATAAAAAGTATTCTACAAAATATTAAAATAAATTAATTTTTATGTCTAAACAAACTAACAAAACGAATTTAAATAATAGTAAACCTTTCTTGTTACAGTGAAGATCACTAAGAAATTACTTTGAGCTGTGACTATTGAGAAAAACTAAGTATGTTCGAAAATAAATCTACAATATGATTTAAAAATTAAGCATTGTTATATTTTATGGAAAAAATTTTCTAAAGAAATATTTATTCATTGTCATAACAAACAATAAAAGTCTCATTAATTTAATATAAACTTTAATACAGTTAAAATTAATTAAGCAATTATATTAAAAATGACAGAATTTAGGAAAACTGTTTAAAACTCATAAGAATTTAAACAGTTATAGTTGTTGTAAATAATATTTTTAAAACTGTATCTTAATATTTTTCATGAATATTATTACTTTTTTTATTTTTAAGATTGCTTTAAATTTTCCAAATGCATTGTTATGTAAATTACAAATATTCTATATGAAGTGTTAAAAGCGTCAATTAAGAAAGTTTTTAACATGTATTTATATTTAACTAAAATGATATTTATAATATTAAACATTTGTAATATTATTTCAAAAGGAATTTTATAAGTTGCCCTAAATTTTACAAAAATATACATAATTTTTTGATATATGGCTAAATTGTTTTTTTATTGCCTTTTGTGTTTTTTTATATGAATATAAAAAATTCGATAAATAAAAACAGCTTTATTAAACACTTTTGCGTAAATTGCAACAAAAATTGAACAAAATACTAAAAACATCTATTAAATTAATGCATTAACAAGCATAAAATTATATTGCACAATGTATTATTTTTATTTTATGTAAAGAAAGGAGTTATGTTATAAAATTTTCAATTTTTTTTATTTTGTATAAATTTTACTAAAATAGAAATTTATTTTTTACCAACAGTAAAAAGAAATTAACATGAATGTCTCTTTAAAAATTAATTCATTTCCCGGAAAAAAATTGCTTTAAAAGTCATCAAATCCCTAGACGAAATTCTATTTCAACAAGTCAAATAAAAAAATGAATTGTAGATCTAGCTCTAAACATTGTCAGATTTTATGAATAAAATGACAATAAAATTCTTGATTTATAAAAAAAAATTATACCAATTTCATTCATTCAGAAATTCCTTTCCAACATTAATTTAAAACCCTTGTTATCCATCGAACAAAAAAAAAATTTAAAATCACAAGCATTTTTTATTTCGTTATTTGCATCTATTTAATCTCGTTCTAGAATCATGATTTTCACTTCCTTTCTCTTTAATTCACGGTTAAAGTTAAATTACGCTCTGATACCGGGATATGATTGATTACGTATATCTTTTTACGCTACATTAAGCGAGAAAACTTTTAACAGATGACTGTAATAACGGTATACGGTCGGCGACAGCGGCTCTTGAATTCTAAAAATCGATGCCAAAGTTTGCTACCAGAGCCTCGGAAATTATCATCGTGCAGAACTGTTTCGGTCTTCTAAAGAACCAGAATATTTTTTTCAAAAAGTATTTGAAATGCTAATTAGTAAAGAATTTGGCTGACGCAGCAACGTTATATCGAAACTCGCTAATTAAAATGCCCCAAGGAACACTTAGTGAAATTCAAATATTAATTACAAATTAATGTTTAAATGTCGCCGCAATTTTAGGAAAAAAAGAATACCGAAATAATGCCGATACCTTTCCTTGAAAGAATATCGAAATAATTAAAATGTTGAATAATAACTGAAATATCTTTAAAAGTATGCTAAGAATATTAAATTTTACATACTAGGAAAAAAAGGGATAAACTTTTATGAACTATAATTAAATTTTTTTAATATCATATAATAAATTATAAATTTATAATATATTATTAAATTATCAATTATATTATTAACTTAATTAAATTATATTATTAAATTATAAATTAAACTATAATTTTTTTATATATTAAATTCAGATATGTTTAATAATATAGGTATATATATATATATTAATATTTTTTTGCCTTCTATGAATTTAAGTTGTTAGAATATATGATTCAATGATGCTCAATTTCAAAAGAGTACCATATCTATATTTTTAGCAATTCTCCAATGAAGGTTTCAAGATAAGAATTCAAAAAATTAAAAAAAAATAATAATAATGGAACGTAATGTATGATCTTCATGTAAATTAATCATTTCATAACTCCAATCAATAAGTAAGTTATAACTACAAAAAATAGATAAACAATGATCTCAATATTACATAAAAACAAAAAATAAATATAAAATAGTAATAAGAATCCTTTCCCGTGTGAAGAACAGGTATATTGAAAGTAAATGAACAAAAGAAAAATATTAACTTAAAATTGTAAATGACTCTAATCAATTTAGAACAAATTTAAAAAAAATTAAAAATCGAAAGAAAACTAAACATAACGAGAATAGAAACAGATAACTTACTTATTCAAAACAAAGTAAATAATCTGCTATGCCGATATACAGGTGATCATTAAAATTTAGAATTTAATGTAAGAACAAAACGCATAACAGCAATCTTAAAAAAAATCTGTTCTTCCCGCATGAAGAATAAATGAACAAAGAACTATATTGAAAATAAATGAACAAAGAAAAATCATATTTTAAAATCGTAAATTATTCTAATTATTTTAGAACAAACTAGAAAAAAGATTAGAAACGAAAGAAAACTAAACATAACGAGAATAGAAACAGATAACTTACTTGTTTAAAACAAAGTAAATAATAAACTAAGCTGATATACAGGTTACTCATAACATTTAGAATTTAATGTAAGAACAAAACACATAACAGCAATCTTTAAAAAATAAATAAAAACTATTGAATTCCAAACGATTTTCTTTTCTTGAAAAATCTCATTTTCATTTTAAAATAACGTCTGCTTTCACCAGACGATCTTTTAGAAAAATTTTACATTATTTAATTATATAAGTTTTACCACGTGAAAGAAATTTAAATAAACCAATAAGTAAAGCTCATGAAAGAAATTTAAAAAATAAACCAATTACAAACGTTGAAAGTGGTCAAAGAAACGAAAACCGATCAAGAATGATTAAAATTATAATTCTGAGTAAAAGTATTTTCATCCCAAAAAAATTATTTCATGGTAAAAAAATGGATAATCGTTTTTAAAAATTTTTTGTAAACAGACGTTTTACATTTAAATATTTAAAGAATAAAGATATAGACTGCAATATTGAAGTTCAAAATGAATTGCGCAATTTAACTGTAACTGAAACATTTTTGAAAGTTTTGTTATTATCGTCGATGTGGTTTTGTTTAATGCAATGGCAACGTTTTTAAGAGTATTAATAGTAAATAATTATTCTAATTCAAAAACGGGGATAATCTTCGATCTGATTAAAGGTTGCTCATCACAAAATTAATGCAGCATTCTTTTTCTTTTCACAGCTTGAGGTATGATTTTCTTTTTTTCTACATCTTATTTTAGCGATCAAACAAATGCAATTTTTTCTTCGTTATTATTTTAATCTTTAAATGTTATGTATTTTCTAATCAATAGCAATTCGTATTAACTTTGAAATATGGAATAATTGAAATCCTTTTATTCAAGTGGTTATTAGAAAGTATTTATTTTAGAAATCTTTGCATTTTTTGACGTTTTCTTTTGTAATTGACAAAGAAAGCATTTTTGTTCCAAATCTTCTTTTAATCATTCATATTTGATAATATACGAATATATAAATTAATATTTTCTTAATTAACCACAATTGAGCAAATAGTGATGGAACATTCTTTACTTGAGAATAAATCTCAATCAAAAACGGTGTTCTACATCAAAATGATAGAATTTTCCTCTGATTAAACTTAATATTCTTGCAAAATTTTAAAAAAGCAACTCGTTTATACAATATATATTTGTACAAAAGATTACCGAGTTTGAAATTTAGAAGTATAAAATTACAATAATGCAATTGTAGCTTTTTTGCAATTTAAATTCAATACGATTAGTTGGTTTGTTATATTATATTAGTTGATTTGTTTGTTATTACTATATAGTTTGGTTTGTAGCTCTACGGTCATTTTGTGCACACTTGGGCTAATTAGACCGGAAACTATAGTTTAATATGGATTCCGAACCCCTGACAAACATCCATGCTACCGCCAGGATTCGAACCTGGAGCCTGTGGTACCAAAGGCAATTACCCGATTATATAACACACATTCATCAGGTAAGGAGTACAACTCTCAAAAATAATAATGAAGCAAAATAACTCCATATCTTTTTTATTCTATAGAACTTTGATTCATATTTTAAGCCTTTAGATTCTTAAGTTAGCCTCTATCTTGAGTTTAGAATCTTAAGTCAGTCAGGCTAACTTTTGTATTCTAAAATCTTTAGTAGAATCTTAAATCATTTTTGATCTAATCACGCTGGAATTTTGTACAATAAAAGAACTGATTTATCAAAGTTTGTAAATTCTGAACATAATAACAAATAAAAAGCAACTATTTTGAAGAAAAAGATTTTACTAGGAAATTTTAGTTGTTAATTTTAATAGCTAAAAATTTTGTTCGATAGTTAAGAAGCATAACCTTCAACTTTCGACTGCTTATATTGCGATTAACTCGGTTTATGAGAAAAACTCTTAATTCTTCCAAGAAGGTGGAAGCTATCTGTCGTTTCTTATCTCTTTATATTGTGCTTATTTTTCTTATTTTCATTTTTGCTTTATCTCGACCTTTTCTACTTCATAAAAATCATTCTTTATTCTAGAAAAAGATTAAAAAAATTGAAAATCTGAAAGCATTTTTACAATTACTCACGAAAATGGCTATGAAAATAAAATAAAAGCTTAACAAAAGATATTTGAGAATATCAAAAAAAAAAATAAAGAAATCCTTTTCAATACTATATCAAAAATCACAGTGAAATTTTGGTACACAATAACCCATCACTCATATAAAATTAAAAATATTTCAAAATATTATTATATATTATTCAAATTCGTAATGCCATTTATTTACTACAAAATATAAATCTTTTTTAGGAAAGAAATATCGTGATTATTATATTTTTGATTGATTGATTGACTTAAAAAAAATTAAATTATTTTCAAATATCTTTGAATCTCTTAGTTAAAAGCAATAGTTTCTTGACTCTGGAAAAATTAAAAATTATCTTGTTTCTAGGTAAAATTTTAAATTGTTATTTTTTTTTATAAATTTAAAATTTTAAAAAAAATCTATTTGGGAAATCATACAGGAAATACATGGGATGAAATTTTTGTTTTAAATAGTTTGCTATAAAATGAAATTCATTTCAAAAAGAAACTGAAATCCATTAATAAATTTTAGTTTTTCATGTACAGACATACATTTTCCATGGAACTCAAATGAATAATGACGGAGTAGTATCCGTATCCGGTTTCTCAATCCAGTTTTCAATTAGCAACAACAATTAGGTTGAATGTCTGCAAGAGTATACCAATGTTTAATTGAATATAGCAATCAAATTGACTGTGGAAATATTTCGCTATTAAAACCAATTATTCTGGGGGCTTCTAGATCCGTCATTGATGCAATCGCTTTACAAAGACAATCTGAGTCTGCAATTTTAATTAAAATAAAGCAAGATATTAAGTTCCTGAATGAAAATGGTAAATGCATCAATTTTCAGTGGATTCCGTCACATGCTGAAATTGATGGAAACGAAAGGACAGATTTTCTGGGAAAAAAAGGAACAGAAAAGACAGTGTCCTATCCCTCTTGACTCTTTTAGGAGAACTATATGGAACAAAATTCAGTATATAAGTATATATATTGGTGAATTATTATCTACTACCAAGGGGAGACAATCGGGGATGACTAGAAAAATTTAGTGGAAAAACTCTCAAACAGACTGCCGATTTTAGATTAAGAACTGGACAAGATTGCTGGCCAAAATAGGGATTGTAAACTCAGAAATATGTGTTTTTGTACGACAGAGAAAATGAATAAAGCCCATCTACTTGTTTGCTCGGAATTGGGCTCGAACTTACAACAGAATGATGATTTGTGTACTCTTTACTGAAGGATCAGTGAAAACCTGTCCTGATCACACGAACTTTTATTATGGGGCTTCTAGCTTTTTAAATTTTTATCCTTAGAACATTTAACTTGCTTTCAACTGTTTTGAAAGCCTTTTGGTCGTTTTTGTTAAGAAAGTCTGTTCTTTTCCTTTTGTAATTTTGATTTGTTTATATGTTCTTTTTGTTTCTACGGTAAGTGGCCAAATTTGTATGGTTTGAGTTCCAATAAAGCCATAGCTATTTTAGCTATGCTTTTTTTTAAGCTAGCCATATTTAGCTATTATAAATATGCCAGTAGTCAATCCATGAATTAGAAGTTATTTATGATATTATAAGAACACCAACAATGTTCTAGCTGCAGCTGTATCAGAATTAAAAATAAAAACTGCAACATAATCACATTTCCCTATTAAATAAGCTCTCCTCTTCAACATTCATTCGCTGTTCTAGTTTATCCAACTACTAATTTGCGTACAACTTCAAATTATATTTTCTTTTCGAGTCTTTTTGTATCCGAGTATCGAGTCCAGTATCATAAATTTTCATAAAATATATAGAATCAGTACTCTTTTTAATTTTTCCTTACTATAACAAAATTGTTTTCTACTTTTTAACTATTAAAATATAATAAGAAATAAATGTTGTATAAAATCTCTTACTGAGGACATCTTTTACCTTCTTAAGGTAGATTTCTACCATATAATCAAATTTCACGAAGAACTAATGGGAAACCTAATCTCTTGCTGAATCCGGCTTTCAATTGGCTTGATTTTAGCAAAATTACACTTTAACAGAATTAGTTTTTGTCTTTTGCTCATATTTATAATTTAATTATATTATTAAAATGCCCAATATCATTCGGTTTTCAACTTTTAATAACATTTCCCAGATAATAAAGCATTTTGTTCAATAAAAAAATTCATTGATGCATTCTCTAGTATTGAGTTAATAACGAATATTTCAAATATTTTATTAGTATATAAAAAGATTTAAGAATGTTTTTTGCTATTCATTAAAAAAATGTTAATTATCTTGTAGTTATTTTATTTTATCAATTAATTTTCAAGTATTATTTATTTTTCAGTTTGTAATTAGAATTTCAATCGTAAGAAAATAATTAATCTAGGGGATTCTTTATTTTAATTAAAAAAAGTACTTTCCAAATAAAACATTCCTTCTACTTTTTTTGTTTATGTGCTTTATAATGAGGAATATCTTTGTAAAATTAAACATTTTTTCATTTTTTAATATTCTGCTGTGTAATCTTGTATTCGCTTTAAAATACCTTTTTTATTTATATAAAAATAATAAAATTATTAATAATGAGCTTTTTATAATTTGTATATGTCATAACAATTTTAAGGAAAAAAATAAATATCAATTGATAATTAAAACTTTCAAGCTAACTTAATGAGGTAGCAAAAAATAAACTACGTAAAAAATAGTATAATTTCAATTCCTTTTTATCCTCTTCAAACATGATGTGAACTAAATGACGAAGATAAAAATCTGATGATAAAAAAATAAAACTGTGTTTTTTAAAACATAATTAAAAGTCAGTGTTTTAGAATTTAAATCTCTTGAAATAATATAAAATTCGTATGAACCATTCCAGACATTTTATGCTTTTTGATGAATTTAAATAAAAGTGAGAAAGCATGAAAATAAAGCGCGGATGATCTCAAGTTTTGTAGTTTAATCATAAAGCTTTTTGTTAATGCTATAGAAGATATTAAGCACTGTAGATGAATGCTATAGATTAGATGATTAAATACTGTATATGAATGCTGTAGATTGGATATTAAGTACTGTAGATGAAGGCGATAAATTGGGTGATGAAATACTGTAGATGAATGCTATAGATTGGATATTAAGTACTGCAGATGAAGGCTTTACATTGGATTATTAAATACTGTAGATGAATGTTACAGATTGGATAGATGAATAATATGGGTGAAGTCTATAGATTGTATGATTAAACACTTTAAACACTGTAGATGAATGCAATAGAATTGATGATTAAACACTGTAGATGAATGTTATAGATTGAATGATTAAATACTGTAGATGAATGCTATAGATTGGATTCTGGAAAAATTGTAATATATTACATTTTTTTGGTGAGATTCTAATATTTCTGTGATGACAAAATCTTGGCTGATATTATTTAGTACAGTGACTGACTTCTGTTTCATGAATCTGATGGAATTTGTGATTTAATGTGTGCATTTTTCTGTGGCTGTTTAACCTGATTGGTGTTATGGTTATATAAAGAATAATGTTTTCAACATAACGATCACTATTTTTTGGCAAATTTAAAATTTTGTAATATTATGAAAAGAGTATACACGCACAGTCTTTAATTATTATTACAATCCACTTAACGTATTTACACATAATCATTTTAAATTATTTGGACTTTGTTATTATTTTTATTATTTGATAGTGTTAAATATTGAAGTCCTCAACCTTTATTCTTCAACCTCAGGAAAAAAAATATTAAGATGTTTGTATTAAATATTATATATGTTTTCCATGCTTTTATATCGCCTTAATAAGCTGAGTATAAAAAAAAAATTAAACAATTGAAATTTTATCTCGTGCTACGTAAATTTTATAATTATTTGTTACCACTATAAGTTAATATTAAAATTAATAAAAAATTAAGCATATAATTTTTCATGTAAAGTATTTTTATTATTTTACTACAAAAAATGAGAATAGAAAATAATAGCAGATAAACTTAAAATGAAATAGCTATGTAAATAACTGTACGCATTTTAAGAATTTGAAGCTTAATTTAAGCCGCTTCGTAAATTTACAGAAGTAATTTTTTTTGAACTAAACAAATAGATATTGTTAATATATTCATTTTTAAGTAAAGCTTTATTTCTATTACTCTCATTTAAAAATGTGACAAAAATTACATTTTTCAGGACGAAAAAAGTTTACAACTTTTCTATTTTATCAGTTTTAAAATTGAAGAACAATTTCAGTCAAAAAAAAATTAAATCGTTTTAAATTTATACATACTAAAAATAAAGTAGAATCAAAGGCAAATTTCTACTCAGTTATTTGAAATTTATTACTGCTTCAATTTCATAAAATTAACGACATAAGCGTTTTTAAATGGAAAGCAATATGGTTTATACTATAGAAAAATTCCTGGATATTAATATTTAAAATTCAAGAACAATTCCTACAATATAATAAATTGATAAAATGTATCCGTGTTTACCACAATAGCTCACTACGATTCTTCTTAACAGCCCCATTGTGAGCGAAGGTCGTTTGCCTACTGGTGGATGTTTTCTTTTTATGGGGTAGGCTTGCCAGCCCTAAGCCCTACAGTCATATTAAACCGGTTTAAGTTGGATTCCGAACCACTACAAATGACCATGGCACCCCAGGTCCCGTAACCTGTGGTACCAAGTGCCAGGTCACTCGGCCATCAGGCAACGCTCATTACTATTAATATGTTTTAAATGCCCAACTTGCGGCTCAGTGGAAACTCGCGCCGCAGGTGAATATTAGGGTGGAAGTACCATTCGCTGGCTGCTTTGTTGTATACACTGTTTCAAGAAACGAGGAGATTCGATGGCGTTTGTGATATTCAGCATCTTGCCTCGTGAGTCGGACTACCTAACTGGAGTTTTCCGGGTTTTCTCCCATACGATATGCAAATTCTGGGTAGTTCAACCTAAAAGCCCACCCTGAAGGCACTTCCCTCCTCTTTCAGCGGCACGGAGCCAAGTCAGACTTCTACCTATGACATCACAACAGAAACTACCCTCTCCCCTTTCCCTCCTTCCATGAGACCACACGGGTTCTTAGACTTGGTCTAGATGTTGCTGTCTACCAAATGGGATGAGAAATAACAGTATGTTTTAAATAACGCAGAAGAAAGAAGTTTCCTATTTAATGATTTGCAATTTGTTACTACAAATCAGAAATTTGATAAAACGAAATTTAAAAAGAATCTATTAATAATCTATTAATTTCTAATTTTCTAATTTATTAAAAAATTTCTGTAAATTCAAAATGCAAAATCCAAACTATAAGAACAATTCTTAAACAATAACAAACTGAAAACTCACTTCAACTGCTACAATGGAACAAAACTTTTCCAGAACAACCCATTCGTTAAGGTAACAAAGACCAAAATTACTCATCAAACATGTACGCTACGAAAGTTCATAGCTTTTCTTCTCCCCTTTCCAAATTGCTGAGCTGATTCTAAGCGGGCTTCAAATGTAAGGTTTCACGCACGGTGAATAAAAAAGGCGAGAGAGGCGGAGGATATGATCTATTAGGTTACAAAATACCATTTTCTTTCTTTCGGAGAGGCATTCATGAATAAATTAGAAAAGTTACTTCATCACAACTATGGCTTCTCCCGCACAGAAGGAATGAGATAGTGTTTTTATTCTACAGAAAAGGAGGAGGGTTGCTTCTTCTGGGTTTATAACTCAGCACCTCAAAAGTCAGCGAACTGAATGTTTTGTGAGTAAGGGAGAGGAAAGTCTTACTTGCGATTTGTCATAACCTATTCGTGTCTGCTGTGATTTGTCTGTCATACTGGGCAGTATCTTTTTCTCATCTTCTTTTCGGCTTCGTTTGTGGCACCTGAAAAATAAGAAAAAATATTTTAGATGAGTAAAAGTATGTTTTGTTTTTATTTAAGAAATGAAAATGAACAGCTGTGTACGTAACTGAACGCTTAAAAAACGTTTGTTATTTTTATTATAATAACAGTTAGGGTAAAGAACACTCACAAAAAAAGCCCTTGCTATTTTTTTAGTCATTGCGCTTTTAGAAATGAGAATTAGTGTAGTAAAAAAAATTAAATTGCTCGTAGTAAAAAAAAAAGTTTTTTCTTCATTTATTTTTGTGTGTGCCAACATGACGCCAACATTATTTGTTTTAAGTAAGTTAGAACAAGAAGCAAAAATATATGGTGATGAGTACTCTGTGACAGAAATACAGTAACATTGAAAAAACATTTTGAGTTAGAAAGTTATGTTTTCCACATAGAATTCTATGAAAATGCCAATGATAAGTAGATGAACCTTTTAATATAAAGTTTGTTAAGAGTAACTACATCATTTTCACGTATCGTATGGGTTAAAACCCGGAAAACTCATACTATCTGACAGTAGATAAGAGAAATTTACCTATGTTATCCTAATTGTCTTATAATGTTTTTCCTCTTTAAAATAATATTTCATTCAATTTTTCAAAGGACAAATTTTTTTGCAGAATTTTATACTCACTGTTAAAAAAGTAATTCTATTTATAAAAAAAAAACTGTAAGTAAAATTTAATTTCTATGTGCTTGAAAACTATTTTTAGATTCCAGAAGATAATTTTTAGACCCAGTGAATGCTTTCAAAAACGATTCTAACATTTGCTGAAATATGCTACTATTGAAGAACCTTTTTCTATTTTTAATGCATCTGTCTCGTTTTCAGAAATATTATGTTCTACATATTTTAGTCCCAGAGATTGTTCACAAACTTCACGTACTGATCTGTTGAGCAATTTTTTACACAAACAATTGTTCCCGGATATATAGTCGGTGACCTCTGGTTGGTATTGAAATGGATAAAAGCCCTAAATTCCCATCCTGGATTCTATTTATTGATAAAGCTCGGGTGGTGTCTGTATTTTCGTGGGTTGGTGTCTTAAACTTGCACAACATGCATATGTAGGAACATGATAACCCAAGATCCCATGCGAGCCCATATATTCATGCATTTTCTAACAGCACTTAACCGTAGATGTGTAAGCTGAGATAAGCTGTACTTTGGTGGGCTGATATTATCTACTATCTCAACATACTAAAGATATTTTTACTGTTTTTTAAGATATATTGCCAAATTTGACGGATGACGTTCCCCACGTCTAGTTTTAGCATGATGAGGTCCTCACCCATTTTAATTGAAATGTGCTGGACTACATCGAGAGGGCTTATCCTCATCGCTTGACTATCAGTCTCATGATCCCCTTCAACCTTTCTGTGGGATACATGAAGTCCCTGATATACGACGCACCCAAAACTTTGGACATTGATCAGAATAGTGGTAGAGGAGGCAAATATCTGTGACACACCTGACCAATTTTAATGAGGCTGTCAATCCATGGACTCATTTTGAAGCGTGCATTGTGGTGGATGAAAAAAATTTGAATATGTATGACAGTGATATTTTCCTTCATATACATAATTAATTTTTTGTTAATAAATTCAAATTAACATCACTATCGACTATCGTTAACATCCCTATGTGTCGATTCAAATTGTTGTAGCACGGCATGTTTTGCTATGAAAAAAATTTTTCATCGTGATCGGGCAGATCAGCACCAAAAGTCTGTAAAACTTTTGTGACATCTGAAGGTCGTACAATAAAGTGCTATAAGTATCATACAAATATATGGTTATAGAAATATACACATTTATCCATAGAAATAAGATTGTGTTTTATCATTTTAAAATATGTATGATGCATTTACTCGTAAATCAAAGATTTATGAATTAATAAAGTATTATTTTTATACCTTTAGTATTATCATGTATGTGATTCTATCTATTATCATTGTTTCAATTCAGTTCTTATCTATAATAATTAAATGAAGTATAGTAAAAATACTAGAACTTTTCTTTTCATAGCTTTTAAGGTAAATGATTTAAACCCATTTTAAACTAAAAGAATGGAGTTCATACTCAAAGTATACGATATTCGTTTTTGTAAGCAAATGTAGTTATATTCTACAAATTTCATTCGAGCGAATCATTCATGTAAAAATGTTCGGAAATTTATTATTTTTAAATTTGATAACTTTCATTTCCTAAATGTTTTTTTTTTTTTTTCTGTTTTAGATTTCGAAAATAATTGACATCTTATAATATCAAAACATTATCCATAACATTTACACAGGGAAAACATGCTACTAACAAATTTATAATTTAACATCAGCAATAAGAGAGTCGAAATGGACAGACAGAGTTTAGGTTGCTAAACCGGGGTATTTAGGTTCGAAAAGTGAAGTGCAATCGGAGCTCCCGTGTGTGTATCAGGAATAGACACGATAAATACTGTGGTTGGAAGTCCTTTCATTTAACTACATCGAGAAGGACGGTAGAAAGCAAGATGTTAATTCTGGTCTATTTGCTTCGTTTCTGTTTTATTTTAATATTCGGCAAACTGTTAATATTAATTAATCAAATCATCTTTTGGAATAAATTCGAATTCAATGTAACAATCGACTTCGGAACTAATAAATTGATCTCGCAACATTTCATGAATGCAGATTGATTTTTTAGAAGAATCAAAGTCGAAATTTGATCTCTTTAAAAAGAGACTCAGATGAAGCAATTTAAATTCTGGTGAAGATGTGTATTCCTGGTGTTTTAAAAAATAATGTGGGTACAACAAACCCTTGTTGGTGTATCCTAGGTATCACTAAATCTATTATGAAACAGAGGCTTTAATGGTGAATAACATGGTTAAAATGCCATCGAGTCTTAAACAAAACATTATCAATAATCGATTTCGCGAAATTTCATAGGTAATTAAAAATGTATTAGAATTAATTTATCTCTTTGAGTTTAAGCAATATTTTCCCTCACATCATGGTTCATTATGCGCTGCATAAAGCGTATTACACACAAAACTTGTTTCATCATTTTATGCATACTCCAAGCATAAAATCGTAAAACAAATAAGAACTTTATGATTTTTGATAAGAAATTTTTTTATGCGCAGTAAATTTCTCATTAGTTTTGCAGTGAATCTACTTTAATTTTTGCTGTAGAAAATATACCATTGCAAATAAAAATTGTAATAAATCCTTCAAATTGCGCAATTCGCCTTCACTATCTATAGATATTTGACACTACGTATTCTAGCCACGTTTCAAATAGATCGTACTGGATTGAAAGAGATTTGGAATTGCTTCATCTGAGACTCTTTTTAAACAAATCAAATTTGGACTTTGATTTTTCTAAAAAAATCTATCTGCATTCATGAGATGCTGCGGGATCAATTTATTAGTTTCCAAGTTCTGTCGCATTGAATTCGAATTTATTCTAAAAAATGAATTGTCTAATATATAATGACAGTAATAATAGTGATATTGACAGTAATAATAGGAATATTGACAGTTTTGTGAATATTAAACAAAACAAAACAGAAACAATGAAAATGTTTTAATTTTATCTCCTTAAAATGCCAAGATTTTAAGATGTTCCTTGATCCAATGTTTATTAATCCCCTAACAAAAGCGCCTTTATTTGCAACAGCAACAATACTTAGCTAAATTTGTTCCAATAATTAGAAACATTTGTTACAAGCTCTATAACCACCTTCTCTTGATATTATTTAGCCAATCTGCGATTTCATAATATATATATCTGGCACTCGTTTCATAGGTTTCGGGTTCGGGTCCCGGTGGTGCCATGGATGTTCGTTGTTGTTCAGTATCCCCTTTAATCCGTAGGTCCCAGTCTAATATGATTGTAGAGCATTATATATATATATATGTACTGTAGGGCTAATAACCCTACCCCATAAAAAGAAAACAACTCCTGTATCGGATCTTCCAGTCGGCCGTGGTCCAACATGGACTGTACCAGAGAGTTGGTTAATATATATACATATACATATATATAGAGAGAGAGATTGTGTGTGTGTGTGTGTGTGAAAAGAAAGAATTTCTTGTATTTTTGGAAATTTCTTTGCATATTTGTATTTCTCAAAACTTTAAATTTATGTACGTAAATTCAATTTATTTTCTTGTAATCGAATTTTTTTATCTGAAGAATAGTCAAGAATTACGAAAAAGTTCTTGAAAGTTACTTTTTATTTAAATGAAAATCTTGTTATTTTATTTCCCTCAAATTGCGACATTCATCTTTTTACTTAACTTTTAAAGAAAATTATGAGTGGGAAATAATATCACAGGTCTTTTCGCGCCTAACGCCCCTTTTACTGGTATTATCACATTTGCCGTGTGTTGTTTTTATTTTTAATCATTATTAGATAATCATTATTTTGCATTAACTTTTGATATTGTTTAAAATGTATTGTATTAATATTGTCCACTAAATTTCGTATAAAGTTCATTCATATTAGCAGTTCATTTTCATGGTATTTGCCAAATTATTTCTTTGATTTAAAGACAATTAGTACTTGAAAATTTTAAATATTTCACTTACAACAATTCATACAAAAAATGCTTAGGATATCTGCTGATTATTTGCAAAATCCGTTTAATATATTTTCTACATTGTTTACATGCCAGTGAAGTACTTTTTTACTGCATAATAAATTATTATTACTTTTGTCAGAAATTAATAATATCATGCAGCTATTTATACAGCTTTTGTGTTATTTGATGTGCAAAATGTAATCATATTTTATTTTAAAAAAATGACTGAATAATTTTTAAAATTTTGTTGCTTTTCATGTGTTTTGAAATGCTGCTTTTCACAATTATCACATCACATTACATTTTATCAATAATTAGAATGGGTTTTCACTATAATTATTATTTCCCGATTTTAAAATCTCATTTCGTAGAATTCCAGCCAATAGGAAGTCTGAAGGGAAAGCCGGGATTCTAAATGGCTGACATTTAATAATACTAGATTTTAATATTGATGAAAATCCACTTTGTACTTTGGCACTTTGGCCAATTGCCTAGTGCTTTGGCCTTTGGTGCCACAGGTTTCAGATTCGAATCCTGGCGCTGACATGGATGTTTGTTAATGGTCGTAATCCACACTAAACTGTAGATTCCGATTCTAATTAGTCTAAAGTGGACCCAAAGTGACCGTAGAGCAACAAACAAAATCCATTTTGCAAAAGTGTGTTCATGAATAATTGGGTTTTTAACTACAGGTATATTTAATTTCAAAGATAATTGTAATTTATCTTATCTTATTTTAATCTTAAATTATTAACTTTACCAAATAATAATATAATATAATGCTATAATTTTGACCCTTTTTTAGTTATCGAAACATTTTCTGTGTTTTTCATAACTAATTGATCAACTCGATTGGTGGATACACATCTAAGAAAGGTCAGAGAGATTTTGTGGATACAGCGGAAGTCTTTCTACATAAAGGTGCTTGGTTCGAAACTAGGAATGATGTCACAGAAAGCTTCCGAGTCTTTGCCTAGCACAAAACTCATAAGTCAGTAAAAGAAATGCTCTTCTCTTTGGCAGAAAAGAAGCAGGAAAAGGAGAAAATCCCCCTGATCCTGATGGCACACTTGAAGGGCATTTATTCTATATTGCGCATTGCAATTACCTCTCGTAATACCTCCTTGGTAATACTGAACCTGCTGTATATATGCAGTTGCAAATGATATCAGATTAAAATGTCTGGCGTTAGAAGCAGGACCCCTTCTAAGATCCATGTTCATATATTTTTTTACCATATTTTTGTCCTTAAAGAGAATATAAAATAGTATAAATGTTCAAAGAAATTCATATTTTTTAACATATTTACTAAGCAAGTATAAAATCTTAGTCTAGTAAAAACTTGCATTACTAATAAACAAAGGAGGAAATAAGAATTAATTAATTCTGTTAATGAAACACAAAATAACTTTACACTAGTCCTTTACAAATGTTCGATTGCACAACGACAGTTTCTTCATCACATCGCGAAAATAAAAATACCCGATAGAATAGACATGCTTAATCTCATTAAGTCATTGATTATTAAAAATGTAGTATATTCAATCAATCAAAAAGTTAATTGGTACATTATATAATTAGCAATGATTTGCTGTAAATAAGCACTTCGTAAATTTACGCTGAAGAGTTTTCATTCTTCGTCCTGTATAGTTTTAGTTCTTATATTTGTAAGATCTTAATTTTGAATAAAACGGCCTGTTGATCATGAAAATAAAAGAGGAGAAATAGAATTTTATTTAAAGATTAGCATACGCACATACCACCCTTTTTTAAGTAGTCAATAATTCCCCTGTAATAATTTTTGATCTTGAGGAATTAAATCTTTCAGACTTGGTGAATAAAACCACATCATTTAGGAATTCAGACAGTCTAGTGTTTATAATAAATTAAAATTAAATTAATTAAATTTATAATTATCTTTTATGGGGAGAAAACGAATCCCCTCATTTCCACACTTGACACTGCTTTGTAATATGTAGTCATTATAAATCGTCTTCACATCCTGAAAACTGACTATAATTAATGGATGATTTAATAGAGCACTTACATTAATTTCGCTAACGATAGGCATACACTATAGCATGGGAACACGATTTGACAAGAGTTGCCATTCAGAAATTATAAAATCAATCTTTTTATTTGAAATGCACTTCATACTTTGAGAATTTTTGATTTCAGTAGAAAGAAAGATTAGATTTTTGGAATAGGGAGAAAATTAAATTTTATATATATTATTAATTTTATTTTATCATTAATTTTATTTATTTTAAAATTAAATTTATAATTCTCTTTTATGGAGAGAAAACGAATAATCTTTTTCCACACTTGATACTACATACTTTGTAATATGTAGCCATTATAAATCGACTTCCCATTCTAAAAGCTGACTACAATCAATGGGTGATTTAATAGATCCCTTACATTAATTTCGTTAAATTATAGGTATACACTTTAGCATGGGACACGATTTGACCAGAGTTGCCATTTAGAAATTATAAAAAAAAAATCCTTTTTTTTATTTGAAATGCACTTTGAGAATTTTTGGTATCAGTAGAAAACAAGATTAGGTTAATAATTAATTAAATATGTATATTAATTTCATGTATAGGGTTAATTTTATTTTAAAATTAAATTTATAATTCTCTTTTATGGGGAGAAAACGAATCTCCTCTTTCCCACACTTGACACTGCTTTGTAATATGTAGCAATGTTTGTATAAATCGTCTTCACATTCTAAAATCTGACTATAATTAATGGATGATTTAATAGAGCACTTACATTAATTTCGCTAACGTTAGGTATACACTATAACATAGGAACATGATTTGACCAGAGTTGCCATTCAAAAATTATTTTTAAAAAAATCATTTTTATTTTAAATGCACCTCGTACTTGGAAAATTTTTGATTTCAGTAGAAAGACTAGATTATATTATATTATTAAAATGGGAAGAAAATTAACTTTTATGTATATTATTAATTTTATTTATATTAAAATTAAATTCACACTTATCTTTTATGGGGTGAAAATAAATCACCTCCTCCCACACTTCACACTATTTAGTAATAATTTAGTGATATGTAGCCATTATAAATCGTCTTTGCATCCTAAACGCTGACTATAATCAATGGTTAACAACTTAAATTAATTTCAATAACGATATGCATGCACTATAGCAGGATATGATTTAACCAGAGATGTCATTCAGAAATTAAAAAAAATCAACCCTTTTATTTGAAATGCACATCATACTTGTAGAATGTTTAATATCAATTGAAAGAAAGATTATATTATTGAAATGGGGAGAAAATTAAATTTTATGTATAGTATTATTTTTATTTATATTAAAATTAAATTTATAACTCACTTTTATTGGGAGAAAGCGAATCACTACCTCCCACATTTGACACTGCTTTGTAATATGTAGCCATTATAAATCGTCTTCACATTCTACAAGCTGACAATCAATGCATTATTTAACAGAGCACTTACATTAATTTCGTTAAATTATAGGTATACACTATAGCATAGGAACACGATTTGACCAGAGTTGCCAATCAAAAATTATTTTAAAAATCATCCTTTTTTGTATCAAATGCTCCTCATACTTGTATAATTTCTGTTATAAAAAGAAAGTTGTTCTTTTGTTTGTAGAAAGAAAAAATTAATTTATTGAAAGATAGTTTTAGTTCTATCTAAATAAAATTATTCAAATTCTTCATAATTATTGCTATTTTTATTACTCAAAATTGTTTTATTTACAGTGCAGAATGTTTAGTTATGAGTAATGTTAAATTAAGTTAGATGTTCCGTAAACAGACTTATTTGTATACTTCATGGAAATTATAATGAATTTTGCGTTGATTAATATTCTATGTATGTAGGTCAAAATTTGAATTTCTAGATCATTATTCATCTCCTCTACTTTCTTATTCTGATCCTGTAATCAATATCTATACGGTTACTCCGCTCATTTAAGACATATGGTAAGTAGATTGCTTTGTTTTCGCTAAAATGTTAATAGGACCTTTGTTTTAGAAACGAAATTTGGCTTCAAGTATTATTGGAAATTCTTTTAAACTACAATAACAAAGAACTTTATCTCTAGAAATATTAAATAAAAAAATTTAATTGTATAATTTTTTTTAAATTATTAGTCTTACAGACAATTGCAATTTCAAATATAATCTATGCATTAAAAAATTAAAGCTTAAAAAATTGAAGCTTGCTTAATTTAAACTACATTTATGCAATTTACAAATATTTATTAAATGTGTAAATTGTATTCAATATATTAAGTTTTAAAAAGTATTTACTAAACATATCTTTTTCTACTCAATGATGTAGAAATAGAAATAATTTATAATCTAGGTTGGCTTATAAAATATTTTATATTATTAGATAATATACTATATATATTATATTATTAGACAATAAAAAATAGGGTTTTTATTAGTTCGGGTTTGTAATTTAAAAAAACATTCAATGTTTCAAAACTCAAGAAAACATATATAGAATATATTTTATAAATATCTATTATTTGCATTTAGATTACGCAAAATACTTTTCGTTTTTAATTGTAGTTACCATAGAATTTCTATTGAGTATATTACAATCCCAATTTACCATTGTTGAAATAATAAACTGGTAATTTTCTGATCATTAAATTTAGCTATATTTATTTAATACTATATTTTATATTATTTAATATTATACATATTTATAGCACTACAGAAAATTTAATACATGTACAGAAAATTTAATACTTAATTGGTCATCGTAGTATTTAACCAAGTTTCTAATGCGATAACTTTATATTTTAATACAGTACGTCAATAAACGTATCCAGTTTAAGAAACAGCCAAAAATATTAGATTGTCGTGATCATATGCTTTATAAATTCTTCAAATTCCTTATCATTTTTTGACGTGCTAAACGTACTGGTTATTTTACAAAAAAAAAAAAACCCGTTATTATTATACATATATTATACATTTACAAACTTACAGTATTTAATATTATACATATTTATAGTACTATCCGCATGTACAACAAATTTAATACTTTTTTTAATTGTTCATCATAGAATTTAGTCAAATTCATAATACGGTAATTTTATATTTTAAAAGTATGTCAGTAAACTAGAAAAATTGGATATATAGAATTAAGCTGTTTTAAAAGACAGCTAAAAAAATATTAGACTGGCGTGACCATAGGCTTTATAAATTCTTCACATTTATTATAATGTTTTGGCCGCTAAAAGTACAGGTTATTCTACAAAAAAAATTGCTTAATATTATACACATAAAAAAGTAAATTATTTAATATTATACATATTTATAGCCCTACACAGATATACAGTAAATTTAATACTTAATTGCTCATTGCAGAATTTAGCTAAATTTATAACGCAGTAATTTTACATTTTAAAAGTATGTCAGTAAACGTATCTGGTTAAACTAGAGAAAAGGAATATAAAGAGTTAAGCTGTTTTAAAAGACAGCTAGAACAATATTAGATTATCGTGACCATAGTCTTTATAAATTCTTCACATTTCTTATCATTTTTTGGCGCGCTAAAAGTACAGGTTATTTTATTAGCCATAAAATAGATCGCAAATGAAAGACATTTTTATAACGCCTTCCACTTATTTGATTTAAAATACTAAAATGATTTCCGTTTTCTTATTTAAAAAATAAATACTTGTTTTGTTAATTGATAGTTCGCGAAAAACACATAAAATCAAAAACAATTTCTAATTTTTTTTACATTCTAATAATACGTTTTTTAAAAAAGAAGACAGATAGTTTAATTAAAAAATTCAGGAATGAACTAAACTTTTTCACTGCTAAATTTAAGAAAATAATTGTGCTTTTCTTGAGATTTTAGAAAATATATGTATTTCACTATAAAACAATTTTAGATTCAGTTTTTACAATAATAAATTGTTTAAAACATTTCAATAATTACAAATTAAATTCATATGGAGAAAAAACATTTTAAATAGTTATTTTTCTTTTAAATGTTTTTTCTCAAGCGTTATTTTATAGTATGCCAAAACATTTATTTCCGCTTTTATTACACAAAATAAATTTTCATGCATTTTGTAAAAATAGCACATAACTAATGTTTTCTAAACACCGGAAGTAATAATTTTTTGTAATATGCTCCATAATAAACAAAACAAATTAACTGTTAACTATATTGCATAAATATTTTGAATGCAACCTTAATATATATATATGAAAACTCTTGTTGTAGTCCTGGTGTAAAGTATACATGTAAATTGGCAATAAAATTTTTATGAATAGCATTATTAATATGTTATCATAGAATACTTATATAATTGCCAAACAAAATACCGTTTCATGCTATCTATGTTTATTTAAATAAAATATTTAATTGTTTACATAATATGTAAAAACTAATTTTTTACGTGGTATATGTAGTTTATAAATGTGTATGCATTTTCTAACTGAAATTAATATATACTTTTATTATTTTCCATTCATTCATTTTGTGATAAAATATAATAAAACCCGTTATCTCTTACTTTGATTAAAATATATATATATACATTAATATTTTAAAAGTAAAAATTTACTCTTTTATGAAATTTTATATTTCAAATAACGTAAAAGTTTACTAAATTTAACAGATCCAATTAGTTGATTAATTTTTGAAATTTTAATAGGTTTATTAAAAAAATTGAATTATAATAACATATAAATTGAAGCTAATTTGCATTAAAATATACTAAAGATAATTTCATTATATTTTTGTTCGTAAACAGAATTGAATTATTTCTTTTTCTGCATTTAGCATTACGGATTTCTGTAGGAATAGATCTATATGTTTGCAAAACGAAATCCATCAATTGTTTTGTATTTTTTTCGCAAAAACTTAATTAATCAAAGACGGAACTGGAATAATTAATAGCAACAAATGTAAAATATTTTGAAATCTTTCAAATTAACCTGTTTCTCCTTACATAAATCAACTTCATACATATGCCTGTCAGGATTAACAGTTAAAACTATATTAACAACACCAAATTTAAAAGCTTCATTTTTCATATCATTCCTACGAAGAACTCAATTTTTAATTTGTCTTTGTAAATTTAACGTTCAGGGGTTGTACGGGGTTTTTGTAAATCTAACTTTTGTAGGGGTTATATAAAACATATTGCTGCGCTAATGCGAAATTGGGGACTTTTGATAATCACTTATTTTTATAGTATGCGCTTTTCTGTAATTTATGTGTTAACCACAGATAAGTAGGAAATTTAATTTCTAAGTATATCATGAAAAAAAATATCCCTTATTTATACAATATAATTTCTGCATTAATTATTCAGTAACATAAAAGTATTTTACTTCTATAGGAAAACATTACAATAACAAATTTGCACCTATTTTACTTTTACTGCTTATGTATAATTTTCTTTAAATTTGAGCATAAAATATTTTCTTTGCTTAAAAATTTTGAAACTTCCTTTTTATTTAAGATTTTATTGATAAAATACATTTGTTTCACGTTGAACATAAAAATTATTTAAATATCTATATTTAGTTTTAAAATGCTTTTCGTTATGGTATTATCTATATAATTAATCGCATCTATATTAAAGTTATAAAAGAATTAAAATCTTTTAAAAACTGAATTGCTACACTACATTTTTGTGAATTTTTCGTTTTGAAGTAATTAAAAATTACAGCATAAAAAATATGGAAATATACATATCATGATAACTAACAAACTAATTTTGTGCCCTTTTCGTAGAATTTTCTAAGAATGTCATAACTTTTCAAATCAGTTGCAATGAAAAAAATTTAATATTTTTTGTTTCAAAGATAAAAACAAAATTACAACAATTAAGTTTTCAAACATAGTAGTGTTTTAAATAATAAAATTCTATAAATATTATTTTAAAATTTATTTGCATATTCAATGTAAAATAATATGAATTTTTTTTATGCATTTAAAAATAGCATATTACAAATTCACGACTATTTATTATGTTAGTGATTTTTGTTATACAATATTTAATATTTTGCTATCAATATTGTGTTTAATTATTCATGCTAAATTATACTAAAATTAAATTTTTACATAAAATTACATTATAAAATTATATTTATATTCAGAATTAAATTTAGCATTAATTTAATTCTGAATTATTTATA
This sequence comes from Caerostris darwini, assembly GCA_021605075.1. Taxonomy (NCBI): domain Eukaryota; kingdom Metazoa; phylum Arthropoda; class Arachnida; order Araneae; family Araneidae; genus Caerostris; species Caerostris darwini. The sequence continues at coordinate 402,145 of BPLQ01004844.1, forward strand.
CTAAATTATTCCAGATTAATAAATCTCGTTTTTAATTTCGGTTAATAAAACTCATTTAAAAAGCTTAAATAAATTTATTTTGTTTGTTTACTAAAATAAGCTTAATCATATAATACATAAATAAGAGTTAATCATATGTAACTAAAATGAACTATCTAAATGAGATAATAATATTTTTCTTATTTCATCAGACATTTACATTAAGAAATATATTTTGTTTCATAAATAAATTTAATATTTCTAAAAGAGATAAAATTAAATTTACTTATAATTTTTACATTTATTTAATCTTATCGGTATTCAGACTCAATATTATAATTTTTGATTCATTATTTTTAAACTCAAATTCTGATATAACTTCTAAGAAAAATAATATATATTGCAAAGAAAATATTAACTATTCTATTTTATAAATATAATTTTAATTTATTTTTCATATTTTTAAATCATTGGTTAAACAAATGCTTCAAATTCATTTGTCAAAATTGTTATAAAAATACTCAAACTAATATTTAATAAACTATTTTCTAAAACTTAATTAAAACTACTTTTTTAAATTTTTAATTCCTAAATGCATTTTTTTAAATTAGTACCCTTTTCAATTTAAAATGATATAAGCAATATTTCCTTTGATCAAAATTTTGGAAGAAAAATTATTCAGCTTTTAACTCTATCCCATTTGGATAGCTTTCTTTTTGTAAACATGCTTCTCTTATTGAAAATATTGATGTATGCAAGCAATAACATTCACATATAAAGCAATCAACAGCAGCTAAGAAACCACAGAAAGAATAGACTACTCCGACAGCACAAAAAACCCTTACTGATTGGTCAAAACACTGTCACCCCCCGCACGTCGAACGATTCCTTACCTATCACAAGTGTGTTGATCCTGTTCTTTACTTATTTCCTTTCCTTTCGGTGGGCTAAGACTCCTCGAAGTCCTCGATTGCCTCGAAGAGCTCATCTCAGACTTCCACAAAATAAAAAAAAGAAGTCTTTTTTTAAAAAAAAAAAGTCACACGGAAGCCACGACTATTAGCACGACAAAGAAGGCACGTGGAGACACCCGAGCTCTGATGGTCGTCATTTTTAAGACATGTCTCTCCCGACGGTTGTGAGAAGCCTTCGGAGGTAAGATCCGTTCTGGGGGTGTTGTTTGAAAAGGAAGGGCCGCAGGGCGCATGCGCGGAGGATGTTGGAAGAGGAGAGTCAAAATCCCAAGAGCCGCTCTCGGAGGCGCGGGAGAAAGAGAGAGCATCCATTTCTGTTGTAAAGGGTTGCTGGGTAGTTTTGTGATTCTCTCGAACTCTGTAGGGATTCGCCAACCTTGGCGATGGGATACTCATTAATCAGCAATGGTAAAGGCGGACATTGTTAATAGGATTAGACATGGGTCGAATGGTAGAGGGACTACAAACGTTAAAACAAACGTTAAAATGAAAGCAAAGATTCATTTAATGAGCGTTTAACTTTATTGGCGATAAATATATTCACTTATTTTAAATGAATACTATTTTTGATATTATTATGGTTATATTAATAAACTGGTTTATATAAATCTGTGCTTTGTATATTGCGTTAAACTAAATAAACTTCATTTTTTTACACTTTTTTATACTTCATTTTTTTTTTATGTTTATTTGAATGTGAAATTACAGTAATAAAGCTTATAATTATCCTCTTTATGACGTCTTTATCATTGCTGATTAATGGGTACATTGTTGATAGGATTAATCAGCATCAATAAAGACGGACATTGTTGATAGCATTAGACAGGATCGAATGGTAGAGGGACTACAAACGCAACATGAAAGTAAAAATTCATTTAATGAGCGTTTAACTTTATTGGCGATAAATATTTTACTTATTTTAAAGTAATACTATTTTTAATATTATTAAAGTTATATTAATAAGCTGGTTTATATCAGTCTGAGCTTTGTCTGTTACTTTAGACTAAATATAATTCATTTTTATACACAAATTAATGTTTATTTGGATGTGAAATTACAGTAATGAAGATTCTACTAACTTATACTAAATATATTGATAATAATTAGTTAATCGTATTTATTTAAATATATTATTATTTTTAAAATAGACTTTAAAAGTAGAGTGGCCTAGTGCATAATGCATCAAGTTTTAGAAGTAAAAAAGTTTAAGTTCGAAATTCAACAACTGATTCTGAGTCGAACACTTCCGTGTCTATCATAAGAATGCTCACAATTTCGGAAAGTATTTTTGTTTTGCTAGTTTGGTTTGATAAGAGATTTTAATTTGGTTTGTCGCTCTACAGTCATTTTATGCACACTTTAGGCTAATTAGACCAGGACCTACAGTTTAACGTGGATTCCGAACCAATAACAAAGATACATAGAAACACACCGCCAAGATTCGAACCTGAGGCCTGGGGCACTAACGGTCAGAGCGCTAGCCAATTGGCCATCAGGCCACTTTGTTTTGCTAGAAAGTGGTAAGATGTTATAAGAAATAAGATATGAGAGAAAAATAAGGATAAGAGGCCCGATGCCATCATTAGGAATTTTCATTCCAAATTTCTGAGGCTAAATGGAAGTAAAGTGTAGCAAACCATCTATGGTGCACCTTGGGAACGTTGAATCTGCTACTCATCTGTCGTTATAACTACAGACGCTTCATATAAAAAAACCAACGTTGTAATTCAATATATGTGACAACGATTTTGATCTGGTATATGTGGTTCGAGGCATCTACAATAACGTGAATAAGCCAAATACAATTAAAAATTATAGAATAAACAGAAATCTTTATTTTAGAACATGAAATAATAATGAAACCCTGCCCAAACCATACAAAATATAAATAACAATGCTTCAATTGAATAAAAAATTATGTGAAACAGCAGAAATATTGTAAATATATATTTGTTTTGTAGAAAAATGTTTTATGATAAATAAATAAAGGTATTTAAATTACTTATAGAATTTTTAAATTTATTATTTATTATTTTGAAAGTGATGCTAATTTTTATCGATCTGAATTTTTTAATCTAAATATTATTTAGCCTTTTAATGGAAAAATTATGAGTATGTAAGAAATAATTATCCCATGTGAACGTGATGTTGTTGAGGTATAAGGATAATGTCATCCATAAAACTTCATACGTGGCTCATTAAAATGCTGTAATGTATGTAAATCCCTACGTGATAATGAAAATAAAATCAAAAATATATATTGCACAGAATGTCAACCAGAGATGCCCACTTTATATTCCACCATTGCTTTTCTAATGACGTCAATAAATGACAAATATTATATTAAAAATTCATATGATAAAAAACTTTTAAGACATTGATGATAGTTTAAAACACGTTGCTTACTTTTATTGATTTTTTTTTTCGTCCTTGCATAACAGTCTAAATTCTGTTGGCTAACAAGATATTAGCCATTGATAAATGCGATTTTTAAGAAATAATTGCGTATTTTATGGGGTTTCCAATACATCTTTCCATTTTAAAATTGCTTTTCACAAAACTGTTGAAGCTGTTGATTGATATTTGCATTACTGTATGCATATGAGCAACGTAATAGACAATTCATTGTAATGCATAAGCCTATTTGATCAATATATATTTGTGAACAAATATTTTCAGACATGAAAATAAAACATTGTTAAATAATAACCAGATAACTAATTAATTATGTGCTTAATTACTATAAAAATTGTACCATTGATTGAAATATTTGTTAAATCAATGTAATATAGCACAAAATATTCTTATATATATATATATATATATATATATATATATAATGTGTATATGTGTGTGTATGTGTGTGTGTGTTATATATCGCAAAGAGAATAATATCGAAAACAAGAGAATAATAAGGAACACGCGGGACAATCATGTGATTGTATCAGGGTAGAATTTTTCAACCAAACCAGTTACATTCCCGAATTAATATTTATTAATTCTATTCATTGTCATCCTTAGCGAAATAATTTTTATTTTCTCAGTGTTATTGTTATACATCGTTGGATTTGTTTTGACTTGGATCATTATCTAGCTAGCATACTTTTCAATGTTTTGAAGCTACTCATTCTTTAATAAAGCTATCTTCAGGAGATTATACTTGTTTTTTAGGATTTTTGCAAATTTACAGGGACAACTCGTTCCTTGTTTTATATATTCTGAAATTTTTGCCGTTCAGATATTTGATATTTCTGAATGTCTATATATATATATATATATATATAGTAAAGGACTTCCAAATATTGGATCTCACTTCATGGTGTCCGTGGACTTATCCTTAATTGTGGCCCTTGGACATACCTGAATTTAAAATAATTTTGTTGGTGAAAAAGCAGCTTAAAATAGCAACAATTCTTATTAATTTATTTACATGTATTTTGATACTTTTTTGACTGGAAAAATTGATAGCAATTGAATTACAAAATACGATATTGTTGTCAACTACGTAGTAAAAAATTTATTACAATAGAATTTCTGGTTAGTGATTTTTTTATACTAGTGTTGTTAATGAATTAAGTCTTTTATAAGGCTTCATATAAGAAACATAGCTCATTAAAAAGCAATAAATTAGTACTGTATTCTTTTTAAAATAGTTCTACCTTGATAGTCAAAAGTATAACAATAATAAACATTAATAATGAGGAGCATAAAAATATAATAAATGTTTAATAACTGTTTAAAAGTTTTTTGAAAAATATTAAAAGTAAATTGAATAAGAGAATTATTCTTTAATATATATATATATATACATAAAAAATTTGTTCTCCTGGTTTTCTTAAGAAAGGATCTTATTTTCGCTTGGTTTGGATTAATTGAATTAAAATAATTTGTTGTTTGAGTTAACTTTATAACAGTGAAATAACATTCATGCTGTTTTAATAATTTATGAACTTTTTAAAATAAGTTTTTTAAATTGTTTAACTATGTCATCTCTTGAAATGATAAGAAATCAAAATTTTAATTTCAAAACTTCCTACATATAAAAGGCTATTGCAATAAAAACTATGCAATGAAAATACAACCATCAATCTTACCTGACACGAAACATCACTGTGACATTATTGAAATATCTTCATATCCATTTTAAAGCATCCAACCTCGTCGCTTCTGTCGCAGTCTGGCTTCATTCTAAGCATAGCTCAAAATAACTTCGCGTGTTTTTATCACTGCCTTATATGTATATAACAGCCATTGATTTTTAAATTTAAAATATACACCTACACTTTCCACTCTGTTTTGAAAATCCCTTCTTACCTTATTAACATTTAATTCCCCCCAGAGAACACACATTTCGAATATCTTTTGCGCGTGAACTTTTCTACACCTACTCTACCACCCACACAGAAATGTAGTGATAACGATTTTGTAAATTTGCGTAAAAATGTTCGCAAAAAAGGGGATTGAAAGAGGGGGTGAGAAGGAAATAGGCATGTGCTCACAGCTAACGATCAGGGGGAGATCACACATTCGGGGACATACTTCTGGTTGATGATGAGTGGGGAGAGAAGCTAATTGATTCTTTGGTGAAATACACAAGGCAGGGTGGAGGGAGATTTAAGGGTTTGAGGCTTCTATATAAATTAAGTCAAGGGCTGTTTTTTTTATTGCTTTTAAGCTGAGGAGTAAATGAAGTGAGGATTTCTTGAAGAAGGTGATTATGCAGTGAAGTAAACTAGCTTTACTTGGATGAAATTCTGTTGAAAGTGTTTTTTTCTTAAGATTATTTTTGTAATATAGTCTATTATGTTTGGATTAATAGAAAAAAATGGGGCGAGCAAATACAAAATTGATTCAATATAAAAAAGAATATAAGAAGTTATTTTGCTTACAATTTTAAAAAATATTTCCATTCGGTGATTCGGTGATATTGTACAATTGCTTATTGAATTGACTGTTCTGTGTAAACGAAAGCATTGAAATGGGGTTTGTGTATTCGCTGATATTGTACCATTGTTCTGTGAATTGACTGTTCTGGACTGGTTTGTCACTCTACTATCATTTTATAAATTTGCGTAAAAAGTGTTCGAAAAAAGGAGGAATTGAAGAAGGGGTGGGGGATGAAATCGGCATGTGCTCACACTCTAACGATCAGGGGGAGATCACACATTTCGGGGACATACTTCTGGTTGATGATGAGGGGAGAAGAGAAGCTAATTGATTCTTTGGTGAAAGACACAAAGCAGGGTGGAGGGGAGACTTAAGGGTTTGAGGCTTCTATATAAATTAGTCAAGGGCTGTTTTTTATATTGCTTTTAAGCTAAGGAGTAAATGAAGTGAAGGTTCTTGAAGAGGATGATTATGAGGTGAAGTAAACTAGATGAAATTCTGTTGAAAGGGTTTTTATTATTATTATTTCTTTTTATAGCAATATAGTCTGTTATGTTTGGATTATTTTAAAAAAAGTATAATGACCACAAATTCAAAATTGATTGCTATATTTTTTTATAAAAAAATTATTGAAGTTATTTTGTTCACATTTTAAAAGAAATATTTTCACCGTGTATTCGGTGATAATGTACAATAATTTATTGAATTAGCTGTTCTGCGTAGAACGCAAGCATTGAAAGGAGGTTTGTGTATTCGGTGATATTGTACAATTGTTTATTGAATTGGCTGTTATGTGTACAACGCAAGCTTTGAAAGGAGGTTTGGTTTGTCGCTCGAAGATCATTTTGTGTATAGTTTGGGCTAATTAGACTGAGACCTACAGTTTAGTGTGGATTCCGAACCACTAATAAACATCCATGCCACCGCCAGGATTCGAATCTGAAGCATGTGCAACCAAAGGCCAGAGCGGTAACAAGTTGGCCATCAGACCGCCATTGAAAGGAGGAGCACGAAGAAATAGATTGCTTCATTATAAAACAGACATGGCTCATTTTTAATATTGGTTTTAAATAGCTTGATAGAGCAATATTGGTTTAATATTGGCTTTATTAGTTTATGTGAAAGAAGATTGGTTTCGATGATAAAGTGAATAATTTTTGGAGAGGGTGGTTATGAAATGAAATAAATTAGGCTTCAGTTATGGATGAAATTTTGTTAATAGATTTTATTTTTTATTTTGCCGGATCACACTCATCACTCTATTTTATTAAAAATCGTGTTTTGTTAAAGAAATATTTTCAACACGTGATTCTTATATTGAGCAAATATTTATTGAATAAACAGTTTGGTGATAAAAACACAAGCAAAAAAAGAGGATACGCCCAAGGTTTATTATTTTCAATATAAATAAGCCGTGGGATATTTTAATGATTGTATTAAAGTTAGATTTATTGAATAGCTTTATTATGATGTAGAGTAAACTAGTTTTACTTATCAAAGAATATTTTTATGTTTTTTTTTACTTAATCTATTATTTTAATTACTTTCGAATTTATGTATGTTTATTTTATATTTTCGATAAATTTATATTTGTTGTTTACTGGCTTATAAAGATAATTTTAGTTTATTTATTATATAAATTAGAATGTACGTATGTAATTATTGTTAACATTTATATACAATTATACGAATTTATTATTTTTTTATTTGTTATTAAACCACAAAAATCAAATATTTTATAAAATTGTTACAAATATAAACTATTTATTTAAAAAAAAAATATAGCTGTGTCATATCTAGGTCAAAAGTATTAAATATTATAAACAAATCTTTTATTTTTTAGAAATAAATAAACAAATTCAGTCGCCTAATTTATAATATTACAAAGATAAATGCGTATCATATTTTTCAAATCTTTCCATCAAATAAATGAAATTTTGGAGATTTTATTTTAAAATAGTATATATGAATCATTAACTTAGTTAAAATATTGTAATTTAATTAGTTGAATTCAATGACAATTTTTTTCATTTAACGAAATTTTTTTAAAATTATTGTGTATTATAAACCATATCCTACTTATACAGAAAAGTTTTTCATTTATAAAGTTCAGGTTTTTCATTTTCAGTTATTAAGGTATTTTTTTTATTTTGTTTGAAATAATTCTTTTTCGCACGTTAAGATGGATAATTATATTATAATTAAGAATTATATGATGGTTATTGAAATAATTAATTATGTTAAAATATAACAGAAAAAGGAAAATGAATTAAGAAACTGTTTTAAGTTAGCCTTGACAACACCATCTAATTATTTTTTTATTTCATACAATTGCTAGTTATTCAAAAAAGACCCAGTAAAAATTTCCTGGCTAATTTGTTTGATGATAAAATAATTTCGGTATTTATTAAGCCAATTGTAATTATTTTCTTATCATTATATCTCATCATTGCTTTAATAATCATTTGTATTAGAGAACAGTATTGAGAGAATTCTCATATTTTAATTATATAAATTAAATATTCAAATAAAATTAAATATTCAAAACAAAGATACTAATAACTAGTGCAGTGGTTCTCAAAGGATGCGCTCTATAAGATTTCCGGCTGCGCCTTGTGGTATTCCAGAGAAATATTTGCCCAGATATAAAAATAAATATAGTTACTCTTTTCCTTTCCTGCTTTTCCATTAAAATATAGCTATTAAAATATAACTAGCTATTGCAAACAACTAGCCTTTCTGGTAGTTTTTTTTCTTTACATAAATAACAATAATGTGCCAAAGAAGGTTTCCGAGAAACTAGGAGTGGTAATTTCCACTGCGTCTACTAAAAGCGTTTATGTGTTTTTCAATGTTAAAAAAATTTCCATTGTAGTCCGTGAGATGCCGTCGTTTGTAAGTAGTCGTCTTTGAGGTTGACCAACTGGATATAAAATTGTAAGGCGTTAGCAATGGAGGCTTATTTCTCAGAAATTTGCATATTGTGAGCCTACAATTATTTGTAGATTTTTAAATGCATCGGATTTCAAAAAGTTTGAGAACCACTGCCTTAATGTATAATATGTAAGTGTATGCATGCCTGTGGGCGGCGATTATAAAGTAAAGGCTCTATAAGAGTAGGTGACGATTTTTGCAAGTTGTTCGCAACACACTTAGCAGACTTTGCGATATTTTGTTCCAACATTCGGAAATTCAAAAGTAAACGATTGAGTATCCACCAACATTTGGATTATGGAATGAAGTGACGAATCGTGTCGAGAATGGCAGCAAGTCTGCTTCAAGTGTATTTTGTTAAGTGACTTAAATACAACAGCCAGGTTGGTATTCAAATTAAGGAAACAATTTAAAAATACTTATCCGTTGAGAGATTTGATCCGTTGAGAGAAAGACATTTCAAAGTCGTCCAAGTCACAACAGTCAATAAAGAGCGATATTTGTTTATTACAGAAAAGCGTAAAAGAAGTTCTATAGCTTTACATTGAATGTCATGTGGCCATTCTTGTGGACAGGAAAAGCCTGTTTGAACATGGTGCATTGAACATCGTCTTTGATTAAGGTTCAGCCTAATAACTGATTTCCAACATAGGTTTATCTGGAAAGAATCATAGACTTATGGAAGAATTATTCTTCGAGAAAGATACCTCTATGGCAATGGTCTATATACATATTTTGGCCTTACCTTCGTGGGACTTCGTTTAGGCTGAGTGTCTTGAAAAAGAAGGGCACACAGATAGTCCAACAGACAAATACTTACAACTCCTTTCATTCCATGAAATTTACTATCAAAAATCAAATGAGACTTAGATGGAAGACATTGCTCAATGCTCGTATCTCTTCGAGGAGTCGGAAGAACATTTTGGAAAAGGGTATTTCGGACAAACCTCGAGAAAAAGCTGTAGCGGAATTTAGACTTGCGGTGGGCCATAACTGTTTGGCGAGTCGTCTGCATCGCATTGGCATGTTTGATAGCCCAAATTTCCCGCTCTATAGGAAAGACGAGGCCATGGACAGGCACCATACAGTAGGCCTTGTCCGGCCTTGCATGGGGACTCCGAGATGAAAAGATATTGGAGAGCTAGAACTTTGCTGATGAGACATTAACTTTTTCCTCTTGTTTGTTTTTTTTTTTTTTTTCTTATGTGTGCTTTACACTTCTTTGATCTCATAAGAGTTTATCATTTTCTCTTGCTATTGGAAATAAAAAAAATACTTTGGTCTGAGTATGCAACATCTATAAACCTTAATGGCTTTATCAAAGGTTCTGAGACTGTGAAATATAGAGATGAGATTTTTGGAGAACTATACTCATCTTTTCAGTGGTGGATTGACTGAGATTCATTCACGAATTCATGAATTCACGTTGTTAGAGCTATATAATTGTAAGAGCGGATCATATTCTCTATTAACTATTTTAAGATAGATATTCTCAGCTTTAGTTTAGACCTTTTGACCACACTTTCTATATATAATTATTATGCAGGATATTTTTGTTATTAACCTACATATATATTTATTTTCATTTAAATCTATTCAGTATTTCCGAAGATATTTGGCCAAAAGTGAAAAATTATCTTAATATTGATCGCCATTGTATAAATATATATTTAATCGTTTTTATTTAAGCAATTTTGATATTCATTAATTATTCTTTATCTTTCCTTTTCATTTTTCATCAAAACACTTTACATTTTTCAAAGTACTTTGCAATTGAAATCGATCTTTCAGTGTACTGTAATTATTTTACTGAAAGCACCAATTGAAGATCTGTAAAGCACTATTACTAAATTATGAGATGGGAGTAAATAATTCAAAATAGTTGTCGTTTAAGATGACCAACAAACTGCATTAAATTACCGCATAAAGGCAGTGCCTCATTTACAAAAGCACCATTAAAGTGCTTCAATAGATGGTAATAAAAATCTACCACAATAGCGGTACAATATATATATTTATAATGGACAATAACATAAATCTGTCTTGAGAATTTATGAGCTTTGTCCGTTCCTTTTTTTTATGATATATGACCAAAAAAAATTAAATTCTTTAATAAAATGCCTCAAAGTTTATTTTTATGAAAACATTTTTATTAAATAGTTCTAGTCAATTATTTATCAACCATTTTTTTTTTTTTTTTTTTTAAAGTTTTAAGTTGATCGATTTTATTTTGAAATAAATTTTTCATCGCTATTTTTATTTCACAATCTCTGTGTTCCAATATCATTAAGAGCAATCGAAATTTTATCAATTTATTATTCACAGTGACAAATCAAAGCTAATAAAATTATTTTATAGTAAAATGATTCTTCATCCTTTTAAACATTGATTGTTATAATAAACAATTTAATATACTGATAATTTTTTTTTTATTTTAAAAGATGTAATTAAAAAATTTAAAAATTTTTTTAAAAAATTAATTAATAAAGTAATTAAAATAATAAAAATAAATTTTATGTAGATAAATGGGATTTATTTACACAATCGGATATATATACATGAACTATTATATTTACTTGTATTAAAAACATGATTTGAATAAATGACAATAAAGATATGACAATTGAAATATAATATTTTTTCTAATTTGGAAATAAAAATACAGTTCTATATTTAATTATAGGATTATATTTTCATTTTATTTGAAGATTCGACGAATTTAATTTCATTGAAAATTTAATTTTTAAAAATATACAAATAAGGATCTCTATTGTTTTGATTTGAATAGTTTTAAAGCATATAAATTCCACGAAATCTAGATGAAATGAAATGTTTATAAGAGCACGTCTAGACTTTAATATTTTTAAAAAGGTTTAGTGTACTTATTATATGCCTCTTCATAAAATCATGCATCAGTAGTTAAAATACATTATATCAAATACTTTTCCAAGGAATATTTCTGATTTAAAATCATGACAAACTGCACTGAAGGCTTACAAGAACACAAAGAATATTTTTAAAATTATTCTTCTTGAAACGAATACCATTACGAACTTTAAAAAAAAAAGTTAGTATTCTTTCGAGAGAAAAAAAGTATTTTTTATTATTTTTTTAAAAAGTTTTTTTAGCAAATTTTACTTCCATATTACATTTCTTGGATGGACTTTCATATTTGAAGATTTTTTTTCTCGTTTTATACATTTCATATGAAAGAGTTTTGAATTTTTTACTAAAATATATGTCTTTTTTAATGTTGGAAATGCAACATTTAACATATGCTCGACAAAAAAATAATTTTTGAAATATGTATGAGAAGTAAAAATAAATGTTTTTAAATGAATTTCTAAACTAATAACTCAGCATAAACCTAATCCTGGAGACATTTTTTTAAAGGTAGAATAAACACCCAACTAAAAATAAACAGATATTTACTATGGTAAAAAAAAAATTCTGTTGTTGTCCTGTTACTTAGTGCGAAAACAGAAATGTTTATGGCTTGGCAGTTATTCAGTTACAATTGAAATGAAGTAAACAGTTCATTTCTTTGTACAGTGACCCGAAAAAAAATGGGACAACCTCAATAATTTCGTAAATACCGTTAAATCTCCATAATGAAATTTAATTTACAAGGTTAATTAATACTAAATTTTTCCATTAAAGCATCCGAGATATTTAGAGTAGTCGATTTAATATGTAAAAAATAGCATGTCCATCAATTTTTTATAATAAATTTCCATAACTTTTAAAATTACAGAAAAAGGACGGTATAATATATTACAATCGTTTTATTCATAAACACATAATATATTGCCATTTTCTTGTTATGATTATTTATAAAAAATGATTGATTAATTGTTGTTATGATTAATATGTAAAAAATAGCACACCCACCAATTTCTGTTACAAAATTCCCATAACTTTTAAAATTACAGAAAAGGGACTGTATAATATATTACAATCGTTTTATTCATAAACAAATAATAATATATTGCCGTCTTTTTGTTATGATTAATAAAAAAAGTAGTTTTGATTTCATTGAAAAAAATTTCTAAGCACTAAAAACAATTGAAATTGTTTATTTAAATAATAATAATTACTCATTTTTATTATTATATCCGAATTATACCATTGAAAACCAATAAAAATGTATAATCATCTTCCTATGATAAAGAGAGTGATGATTGGTTATAATGCTTTATAAACCATCCAATAAAATTACCTAATTTTTTTTGTAGGTGTCTTAACTTTTCTAAGCCAATGGCATCCAATAGCTAACAATGAGTAATAACAATTGAACTAACATTTTGTCTTTTAATTGCACCAAATTTATAATAGGAGCAACAGAGTAGGAGTTTTTTGCGCTGTTTATTTATTGTTAGGAAAATGAAAGGCTTTTTTTTCTTTTTTGCATGATTGAGATTTAATAAAAACCTGTTTTAAATAAAAACTGATTAGAAATTTGGCCAAATGATTTTTAAACTTTTTAGAGAAGAATCGAATAAAGAATTAAATATTTAGCATTTTTATTCTTATAATCAGATAATTTTCATATTTCATTGAAAATCAAATTAAAATGAAAATTTTATAATTACGAAGTATTATTTCAAATTAACATTGTACTTTTAGTTTGTAGCATTTTTAAAAGTTTATCACTTGAATTTAATTCACAAACAATCCTCTTTCTATTAATTCATTATTTTAATAATGAATTAATATTTTTATCATAACAAATCCTACAAATATTTTATTAGAGCATTTCAAAAATAGATTATTCTTTTTGCAATAACTATGTAGTTATTTTATTTTTTATTCATTTTAAATATTGTTATTAATATTTATAGTTTGTTCTTATGGGATTCGAAGTTTGACTTTAATATTTTAGCATATTTCCATTTTTGTTTTTATTTACTTATTTATTAGTTTCAATCTACGTAAATAAATGTTTAATTAATTTCCGCATCATATGGTCTTTTTGGTATATCTGATTAAAGAATTTTACTTATTTTTGGATGGCAGCATTTAAATTATAAAGTGATTTTTTTTAGATTGTGTGTTAGTATGAGATTAATAAATCCAGTTAAAATAGACATTATTATAAGTTTTCATTCGAACTTTTCTAAATTCGAATTTTGTAATTTTGAAATGTTTTCTCAACTGAATCTATTTAAAACTTATATTTATAATTACTTTAATTTAGCTTGCATGATGCCAGATCGTGTCTGCTAGTATACATTAAAATATAATATAATATATTTTCCCTTTGTCTTTGCTATAGTTTCTATTCAATTTAAAATACGTGATTGTGTTGAGGCACATAGAGTACATGTAATGGGAATTTTCAAAAAGTCTGGATTTCTTCTTTGTAATTTCGACAAAATAGATGGTAACCAGCTTTTGGATTCACTAGTTCTATTTGAAATATTTATAATACTACATATTTACTGCTATAAAATCGAATAGATCTTATATACTGCAGCCCTGTTATCAATGTTTTATATTTTATATCGTATTTCTTAAGAATTAGAAATTGACCTAGAATAAAAAACGCGTAATACTTTTTTCACATTTCTTTTAGAAATATGAAAATAATCTTAATCATGCAGAGTATTAAGATTAAAATTCCTCTCAATTAAGTATTGATAAATGAAAAACTATAGTCAAACTTGTATGCGTTTTTTAATTAAATCTCTTTTGACGCAATCTTTTTTCGTAAAATAACAATGTATTCATTTTTTTTCTTTACACTGCATTTTTTTTTCTGATAAAATTTATCTTTAAGATAATTTTATATATTTTTCTATGTATTTGAGCAAACCCAAACTTTTGTTAGTTTTCCATTACCTCCTTCAGAAAGCCCGCTCCTTGTACTAAAATCTGTAAGTCTTTTCATGGAAGCAGCCGTCATGAAAAAGAAGCCCTATTTATCCCATTCTGCATCATAAGTTATGAATATGCACCAACAAACACCTTTTAAGAATCACCCGTTAGAACTGTAGTATTATAAATTAAAAAACTAAATTAAAAACATTCTTATATGTTAGTAAACACTGTTATACAATAAGAAATACTGAATAAAAAATACTTTCTATGTTCTTTCTACATACTATCAATTAATATCATCACAAAATATAAGTCGAAAAAAGTATGAGTAAATAAAAAATAAATACATCGTCTATAGTGTATGTCACGATTCTAGACATCTTGATGCAGAAAATGTTATTAAGAAAGAACAAGAATTAAGAAAGAATTCGAAGAAGAATTAAAAGAATTCCAACAGATGTGCATTAGACTTTGATTAAGAGTGAGGTATAGTTAGTGCCGAGCATCTAACAAAAAAGACTGACACATGGGTCAATTGAATTACGTTGAGAAAAGTTAAAAAGGATGTAACTGACGCGTAGGTCAGTTGGCATGAATTGGCATCTAAACTTCTTCAGAGTGTTTCAGTAATTATTGTAAATAAAAGTGTAAATATTCTGCAAAACAATGGAAGCATTTATTTGTGGGACCAGTGCTTATAATAAACATCTGAGTAGACCTATTTAAATCAAAATATCTTTGGTCAAAATTTTTATATGACATAATATTATTTCAGTTTATCTTTGCATAATGTTTATTTATTTTTTTAAATTGGCTCAACAGTCACATGGGGAGGCAAGGCCATTTGTCTACTGGCAGATTTCGAGACAGGAGATGCTTTCGTTTTTACGGGGTAGGGTTATCATCACTCATCCCAACATTCTACAGTCGTATTAGACCGGAACCTACGGATTAAGGTGGATTCCGAACTGCTACCATGGCACCGCGCACTAGAGTGCTAGTCACTCGGCCACGTAACTATCACCCACGAGAAAATCACGTACATAGCTGTCGATTATATTCTTCGAACGCCTACTTTTAAAGAAATCTACAAATAGCCGATTTATATTTTATGTCTTCCAGGTGATTTCTTGAGGAATTAAGGAAAGAGAAAAAAAAATGTTGGTACTTACGTTTTCCCACCAGGTTAACTTCATGGCTTCCGGTTACGTTCGAACATTGAAAATTGAAAAATAGTTTTAAATTTTTGATCATGGATGGTAACTATCTTATGGTCTACCCTGCATTTTGCAAGAACTCTCTGTTTAAATGATTTTGAACAACATGCGAGACCTTCGTCAGTTGTTTAAATGCCGATGCTTTTTGTATTTTCTTTATAAATGTTTCTATTTTTAGTCTAAGAATGACTGCTACGGGTTGCAACAATAAACTGGAAATGTTCAACTAAAAAAATTACAGAATATAAAATTTTTAATAAATGCAGACTTTCATTTTATCATCGTTTTGGCTCATAGTGGTGTAGTAGATAACATTTATTACTTAGAATAGCAGGCGCATGTTTCGAAGCCCAACAAGTGATCCCAATCTCAAAATGATTAGCTCAAAAAATCTGGGGATAAGAAATCTTTTCCTATTCACTCGAAAAGAGCGGAAATTAAAAAAGGTGTAGACCCATAGATGCCTCTCTAATGATGTTTTTTTCAGACTGTGGGGGTAAAATGCAGGTGAAATGCAGCAAGTTTAACTTCCCGACTCGTGTGCACTCTTGGTACAGCTCAATTTGCTACATACCTGTTTTTCTAATGGAGTTAAACCTTAAACCAAAATGCTAGACATTCGATATTAACAATATAATATGTTTGAAACAAAATTGCTTTTAAAACCATTTCTACACCTTTCTGGAAGTTTTAATGTTTTAACTCCATTCTTTTGAAGAAAGATAATATTTTAATAATTAATATTTAGTTCTTTTTTACACATATTTAATGAATTGCAATTAATAGATCTATTTTTGTGAACTAAACCTACTATTCCTCTTTTGTGGTTTGAAAACAAAAACTCAATAAATTGTCAAAAACAGAAGGAAATTTTAATTAATGTTAAAATATTGGGAATAGCACAATAATTTACTTTAGGTAAGATTAAATGTAACAAGTTTGTGAAACGATACTTTACTACTCACTACATTACTGGCAGATTCCGAAACAGGAATCTGACAGGTGTTTTTCTTTTCAGTGGGTTGAATTGTCAACCCTACCCCTAACAGATCTATGGTTTTAGATCCCCCTAAACCTAAAATTGAATTCCGAACCACTACAAACATTCATGGCACCGCCGGAACTCGCACTCAAGACCTGCTGCCCCGTGCACCAGAGCATATTCACTCGGCCATCAGGTCCCACAATGCTTTACACTCTTCTATAATTATAAGTAAATAAGAAAATACAGATCTGTATTCCTCCAATCAATGCATTTTAAAACACAGTTAAGTAAAAATGAATGAAAAATGATTTCTGTAGCCCTTTTTCAATCAAAATCCCTTTGCCACAATATTTTTTCTAAAATAATAATGCTCACAAAAATCTTCCTTTGCGCAACAACATGTCATCAAATATATTTTTTGTCTTTCAGTATATATTGTTATTAATCATAAACAACTTACAGTACAATCATTATTTAGCCTTTCTTTATTTTTTTGAAAAACTCTCCTTGTAAAAGTATCTGTAAAAACTCCTTAAAAGAAAAATGTCTGCCCAGCCACTTATAGCCCATTCTATATCACTAGCGATGAATCTTCACCCACAAACTTTGCTCTATGGCTAAATAGTCTCTGGGGAGATAATAGATTCAAAGAGCAAGCATGTTCGTATAAATAGTTGAAGATGTTTAGGTGAGTTAATTGCAACCTCAATATACTCAATCCTAAGGATGTCATGCGAAGCTAGGTAGGGGATACTTATTTTCGTTCTTTGGGTATATATTCTGGGATTCTTCACAATTTATTTAATTAGCAACATTTTCACGGAAGATATCTCTAGCTTCACACAGTAAATGTACTTTGAAGGACATTTATATCATCTTAGAAGTTGGGCCGAATAGTCGCTTTTGTTGTACGTTGATTTCTGGAAAATTGCTTAGAAGCCCTAAAACACTGCAAATGTATGTGTCTACTTTGTGTGAATTATATATATGAAAACATTTATTTATTTATTTCTTGAGCTTTTCCCAAATAGTATGCCTTTAAGTATGCTTTTTGAATAAGTAGCTATCCACCAGGTAATTCCGTTCGTTTTTCACTAAAAAAAATACGTTAAATCAAAATATCTTTACGACAATATGGTTCCATGAATCGTTAATTAAAAGAGCAACATTGTGAAAAGTCTACATTTAAAAAAATAACTGAAATGTTATATATTTATTAAAGTTATTTAAATAAATAATTACGATTTCTGCTTTACAGCATGGGCCTGATTGTCGACTGACTAGCGTTGTAGCATTCGGTGGGGTGGTATTTGGGGTGGAATGCGATGGCTGTTTGAAATGGTTCAAAATCCACTTTAAGCCGTATGTCTTGGTCTAATATGACTGTAGAGCGTTAGGTGTAGGGCTGACATCCTTACCTCGTAAAAAGGCATCTCCTCTTGCGAAATCTGCTAGTAGGTAGATGGCCTTGGCCCACCATGGGACTGTTGTACCAGTAAAGTAGAAGTGTTACTTAAAAGTAGAAGTCACTAGTAAGAAGAAGTAGTTACCTTAAAGTAGAAGTGTTGAAGTATACTGTGTCCTATATCTGCTGTTGTTAGATGTACCTCCTCTTTGGTGCACCCCGGGCAAACGCTTTGTCTGCTAAATGCTCTACAATTTTGGCAATAGGTCCCCTGCCAAATAGTAATACTTTTTCCGGAACACTCTATCCGATAATTTCCGTGAAGGCAACTCATCTAAAACCTGGTTTAATTTTAATATAAGCATCCCTGATCAGCCCAATTTTCAAGCAGTTTCCCTTTTCAGACTCCTGACGGGCCATGATTGTTTGCCCAATCACCTTTTCCGAATGAGAATATTTGCAAGCCCAAAATGCATGCTCTGCAAATCTGAGAGTGAACATAGAATCATCCCACCTTCCTGTCTGCCCTGCACTAGTTCCCTCTACTATGTATGGTCGTTACTAGTAGGCTAGGTGCCCCTTATGGTCTAAACATATCACTATTTGATTTCCTTCGTTTCTCGTTGTTGTTGTTGTTACATTCCCTGTGTCCTTTTTATTTTATTGCTTATTGTAGCCTGCCATTGGGAATAAAAAAATGTCAGCTGTTGTTTCAAAATTACAAATTAATTATACACTCACGTAAAAAAATAAAAGAAAGATTTTAAAATCTCATATTTTGAAAGAATGGAAACATTTCTCCATATAAAGTTGGTACATAAATGTCTTAAATAGAAATCATAATTTGATGATATTATAAGAAAACTCATTCTTATATATCCAGGATATAAAATTAAACATTCTAAGTATGATTAAGGTTGATTGGCTTGGTTTAATTTGTCGCTCTACGGTTATTTTTTGCACACTTTCAGCTAATCAGAGCGGGATCTTCAGTTAAAATGGATTTCGAACCACTCACAAGCATCCATGCCACCTCTACGATTCGAACTTGAAGCCTGTGTATAACTAAGGAGCCTGATGGCAGAGTGACTAGCACATGGTTGTAAAGCAGTGGGAATAGAGCTGACAACCCTACCGCGCAAAAAGAAAACCTTCCTCGTCTCGATATCTGTCAGTAGGCAGACAGCCTTGGCCCAAATTGGAAATGCTGCGCCACTGATCATAATGAAGGAGTATTATTGTCTCTGGGGGAGAGGATGCACAAAGCAGGCGTGTGTTCCTATAGATAGTTAGAACTGTTTAGGCCAGATAATTGCGACCTCAATTGACAGAGGCCTACGGAAACTCATGTAATATTTATGAAGGAGGACGTCATGTGAGGCTCGACCGAGAATTCTCCTCGTTTTCTTTCCGTCTGGAGCAGGGGTCTCCAAAATGTTCAACCTTAGGGCCATACTGTTTACTCCAGTAAGTACCAAGGGCCAAAACCGTTTTAATTTTTCTGCCATTATCTATAATTTCTAGATTAGTCACCGAGTACGGGCTCTGAGCGAGCAGGTTTGTGTTTGATTCAGGGTATATACATTTCAAACATCGATATAACTACATATGCGATACTCTGTACCCCAACATAATTACCGAGAGTAACCGCGGGATGTTCACTAGTTTATAATGTTAGTGGGAAAGCTAAATTTTCTGCGTAAGATGCTTGTCATTAAGCTTTACCTAGCAAGTAAATAAAACCGAGTTTTTCATTCTGTGCTTAAAAAAAACAAAAAAACAATAAGCTATTGGCCATCGCGGGCCGGATTGATGACACTGGCGGGAAGGATTTGGCCCGCGGACCGTAGTGTGGAGACCCCTGGTCTAGAGTGTCTCCTTCCGGGATGCTTCTCCTTTTGCGGATGCTTCTCCTTTTTTAATTGGACATTTTTGGTTGGAAATTTAAGTTGGGCGTAGGGCTGAAATCCTTAACCCACTAAAAGAAGCCATCTCCTGTCTCGATATCTGCCAGTGGCAGACAGCATTGGCCCACCATAGGACTTTGCTCAATGAACAATGGAAACATTTCTCTGTATAAAGATCTTGCATTAATGTTATGAATACATATAATTATAGTGAACAGCAAAGTGACCATACACTGAACTTTCTTAAAATGAGCGCATATTTTAATGATGTTATAAGAAATCACATCCATATATTTATATCCGGTATATATATTTAAAGATTCTAAGTATGAAGGACTTAAATCAAACAAGCAAACTATATAGACATCTAAAAACCAAAATATCTTCAGCATAATATATTCTTACCCAGTAAAAAGAAGACATCTTCTGTCTCGAAAACTGCCAATAGGCAGACGGCCTCGTCCACCATGGTGCTCTTGCATTAATGAAGAAGAAGATGAATTATACTATGCCCCATATCTGCTGCCGTTTCAAAATTACAAATTATTCCTACACTCGCCTAATTAGAAGATTTAAAAAACTCATATTTTGAAATAATGGAAACAATTCACCATCTGAAGGTGTTACATTAATGTTATATACAATTACAGTTAAAAGCTATATGATCATACCTTAAACTTCCTTTACTTGAACACAAAATGTTATGATATTATAAGAAATCACATCCATATATATATATATATATATATAATATAAAGATTATAAATATGAATAAATTTAATACAAGCAACTCTATAGGCAGGCATTTAGAAACCAAAATATCTTCAGCCTAATATATAATATTTATAAAATAATAATATATCATAACACTTTTCTTCGTACAATCACTTTAGTGGTAAAAATATGATCTTTAACCATCTCTTTTTATCTCCTCGTACATAAATTACCATCATCTGTGAATAAACACAAACTGTGTACTTAACGTTCCATTATCTCCTTCAAAAACCTGCTCCTTGCAAAAAGCAATCTGCAAACAGCCTTCGAGGAAAATGTCTCCCCGGCCGCTCTTTATATCATCAGTGATGAGCACACACCGACACACTTCTGCGCTCTGTGTCTCTGGAGAAGATGATGCTCAAAGCAGGCGTCTGTTCGCATAGATAGTTAGAACTGTTTAGGCCAGATAATTGCGACCTCAACTGACTCAGGCATACGGAAACTCATGTAATATTTATGAGGGAGGACGTCATGTGAGGCTCGGCCGAGAGTTCTCCTCGTTTTCTTTCCGTCTAGAGTGTCCTCTAACGGGATGCTTCTCCTTTTGCAATTTAATTAGAAATATTTATTTAATTAGCGCAATTTACGCCAAAGATAAATAGAGTGTCGAGCGGTTTCTCCCAAAGTAGATATTTTATCTCATATGCCAAGTCAAACGGCGTCGTTGTTTATGGGTTGAATTTCGTAAGAGGATTTTAAAGCTTTAAGATGGAACAAATTGTTGGATGTACGTTAGAAAACTTTCCAAAAATATGTTTTTCATCTAATGCTTTATTTTCTTTATTTATGTATATTTATTTTTTTATATTTTTTTGATAAATTGAAATTTTTTTAGTTTTCCTTTGTTGGAATATTTTAAAAAATAATTTTGAGTAATATATTAATTCTTACTTTTTACTTTGGTTCCACAGGCTTCTGGTGGTACCAAAGTAAAAAGTTGGAATAGGAACTAACCAATTGGCCATCAGGCCGCCACCAATGTTGAAGAAGTATTACATTATACTAAGCCCTATATCTGTTGTTATTTCAAAATGACAATTTAATCATACACTCGACTAAATAAATAAATAAATGATTTAAAATCGTATATTTTAAAAGAATAGAAACATTTCTCCATAAAGATGTCTTATTGATGTTATATATGTATAGTAAGCAGCATTGGCTTTCTGAAATTGAGCGCATATTTTGACGATATTAAAAGGAATCATATCCATCCATACATCCAGGATATAAATTTAAAGTATGAATTAATTAAATACAATAAGCGGACTCTGTAGAAATTCTAAAAGCAAAATATCTTTAGTCTAATATATAATATCTATAAAATAATAATATATCCGTACAGCACTTTTTTTGATAAAAAACATCATCTTTAACATCTTCTCGGACATAAATTACCATCATCTGTGAATAAACATAAGCTATGTACTTAACTTTCCATTATCTCCTTCAAAAACCTGCCCCTTGCAAAAGGAATCTGCAAACAGCCTTCGAGGAAAATGTCTCCCAGGTCGCTCTTTATACCATTCTGTATCCTAAGTGAAGAGCACACACACACCAACACACTTCTGCGCTGTGTGTCTCTGGGGGAGATGGTGCTCAAAGCAGGCGTAGAGATAGTTAAAACTGTTTAGGCCAGATAATTGCGACCTCACTTGACTCAGGCCTACGGGAACTCATGTAATATTTATGAAGGAGGACGTCATGTGAGGCTCGACCGAGAGTTCTCCTCGTTTTCTTTCCGTCCAGTGCGTCTTCTTCGGGGATGCTTCTCCTTTCGCAATTTAATTAGAAATATTTATTTAATTAGCCTAATTTACGCCAAAGATAAATAGAGTGTCACGCACTTTCTCCCAAAGTAGATATTTTATCTCATAAGTCTAGTCAAATAGCGTCATTATTTTGGGTTGATTTTTATGGGGTGATTTAAAAGATTTGAGAAAGAGCAAATTTATGGATGTACGTTTGAAACATTCAAATATAATACGTTTTTTATTTGATGAATTGAAATTTTTCAGTTTTTCTTTATAGGAATATTAAGAAAAAAAATTTTTGTGTAGTATATTAATTCCTACTTTTATCTTCAAAGCATTTACTCGAAAACTAAAAAGAAAATGAAAAGAATGCATTTAAAATTAATTAACTGTAATTTAGGATCGCTAACTGACTCGTCAAAACTATTTTTCACTCATTCAGTTATTATATTTATTTTGTTAAGAGACACTTTAATGATTTATGTTTATTCTTGACTTCAGTTATGATGAATATAAATCTACATTAAAACACAAATTATATATCTGCGTTAGTTTTAAAAATTACATTTTTTTACATGGTTGATTAGCTTGAATGTAAATATAGCGAAAACACTTCGATACCTTTAAAATATACACAAATAAATTGTTTTTAATCAATAGCAGAACTATCTTCTCAATAGTTCAATTTCCATATCATACTTCACCGGAACCTGATGGCCCAATGACTAGCTCTCTGGCATTACGTGCAGCAAGTTTCGAGGTTTGACTCCCGGCGGGGCCATTGATGTTTGTAGTAGCTCAAAATCCACTTTGAACCGTAGATCTCGATCTAATATGACTGTTGGGCGTAGGTCTTACATTCTTACCCAGTAAAAAGAAGACACCTCTTGTCTCGAAATCTACCAATAGGCAGACGGCCTTGGCTCACCATAGGGCTGTTGTGCCAATGAAGAAGTAGAAGTTTTACATTATATTATGTCAAATATCTACTTTTATTTCGAAGATTACAAATTAATTATAAACTCGCCTAAAAAAATAAATAAAAGAATTTTAAAATAACATATTTTCAAAGAATGGAAATATTTATTAATATAAAGATCTTGCATTAATTCAGATCTTACATAGATATAATTATAGTGAATAACAATGTTATCATACACTGAACTTGAGTGCATATTTTAATGATATTATAAGAAATCACATCCATATATATCCAGGATATAAATTTAAAGATTCTAAGTATGATTAAATTAAATACAACAAGCTAAATCTATAGGAATTGTAAAAGCAAAATATCTCCAGCATTATATGCGATATATCCAAAAACTCTTCTTCGTATAACCATTATTTTTGATAAAAAATATGATCTTTAACCATCTCTTTTTATCTCCACGAACATAAATTACCATCATCTGTGAATAAACATAAACTATGTACTTAACGTTCCATTATCTCCTTCAAAAACCTGGCGCCTTGCAAAAAGAATCTGCAAACAGCCTTCGAGAATGTCTCCCCGGCAGCTCTTTATACCATTCTATGTCATCAGTGATGAGCACACACCAACGAACTTCTGCGCTCTGTGTCTCTGGGGGAGAGGATGCCCAAAGCAGGCGTGTGCCCATATAGATAGTTAGAACTGTTTAGGCTTGATAATTGCGACCTCAATTTACTCAGGTTACGGAAACTCATGTAATATTTATGAAGGAGGACGTCATGTGAGGCTCGACCGAGAGTTCTCCTCGTTTTCTTTCCATCTGGAGTGTCTTCTTCCGGCGATGTTTCTCCTTTTGCAATTTAATTTATTAAATATTTATTTAATTAGCGCCAAAGATAAATAGAGTGTCTAGCAGATTCTCCTGAAGTATATATTTTATCTCATAAATCGAGTCAAATGGCGTCATTGTTTTGGGTTGATTTTTGTGAGATGATTTTAAAGCTTTGAGATTGATGAGTGTACGGTGAATATATCTGAAAAATCAAATCTTATGAAATATCCCCAAAATAATACGTTTTTCATTTAATATATATATATTGATGCATTGAAATGTCTTAATTTTTCTTTATAGGAATATTAATAAAAAGTAATTTTAAGTAATATATTAATTCCTAATTTTATCTTCAAAAAAACTCAACCGAAATAATACATTTAAAACTGATTTGCTATAATTTAGGATCGTTTAACTCGTTCAAACTCTTTAGACTCATTCTGTTGTTATATCTATTTTGCTAAGATACACTTTAATGATTTATTCTTATTTTTGACTTCAGTTATTATGAATATAAACTTGTATTAAAACACAAATTATATGTGGGCGTTACTTTAAAAAATTACATTTCTTTTTCCATGGCTGGTAAGCTTGAATGCAAATATAGCTTTAACACTTCGATGCTTTTAAGATATAAAAATATAAATTATAGGTTTTTATTCTACAGCATAACTATCTTCTCAATATTTCAATTTCTGAACCATACTTTACCGAAGCCTGATGGCCGAGGGACTAGCGATCTCGCAGATTTCGGGTTCGAGTACCGGCGGTACCAAGAATGTTTGTAGCAGCTCGAAATCCACTTTAAACCGTTGGTTCCGGTCTAATATGACTGTTGGGCTGATATCTTTATTCCGTAAAAAGAAGATATCTAGCAGTCTCGAAATCTACCAGTAGGCAGACGGCTTTCGCCCACCATGGGGGTGTAGCACCAATGAAGAAGAAGAAAAAAATATATACTATGTCTCATATCTGTTATCATACACTCGCCTAAATAAATAAATAAATAAATGAAAGACTTAAAATCGCTTATTTTGAAACAATGGTAGCATTTCTCCATATAAACATTTAATATTGATGCTATATATAATTATTGTTAACAGCAATGTAATCATATATTAAACTTTCTTAAATTCAGAGCATATTTTTATTATATTACAAAAAAATCACATACATATATATCCAAGTTATAAATTTAAAGATTCTAAGTATGAATAAAGTAAATCCAACAAGCAAACAGGCATTTTAAAACCAAAATATCTTCAGCCTAATACATAATGTCTGTAAAATAATAATATATCCAAAAATTTCTTCTTCATTTTACTTTAGTGATAATTTTTTTTATCTTTAACCATCTCCTCGAACATAAATTACCATCATCTGTGAATAAACATAAACTATGCACTTAACGTTCCATTATCTCCTTCAAAAACCCGCACCTTGCAGAAAGAATCTGCAAACAGCCTTCGAGGAAAATGTCTCCTCGGCCGCTCTTTATACCATTCTGTGTCATCGACGATGAGCACACCAACAAACTTCTGCGCTGTGTGTCTCTGGGGAAGATGATGCTCAAAGCAGGCGTGTATTCTCATAGATAGTTAAAACTGTTTAGGCTAGATAATTGCGACCTCAATTTGCCCAGGCCTACGGAAACTCATGTAATATTTATGAAGAAGGACGTCGTTTTATTTCCGTCTAGCGTGTCTTCTTCCGGGATGCTTCTCCTTTTGCAATTTGATTAGAAATATTTATTTAATTAGCGTCATTTACGCCAAAGATAAATAGAGTGTCAACCAGTTTCTCCCAAAGTAGATATTTTATCTCATAAGTCAAGTCAAACAGCGTCATTGTTTTGGGTTGATTTTTGTTGAGAGTTTTTTAAAGCTTTGAGAAAGAGCACATTTATTTATGTACGTTTAAACATTAAAAAATTATGTTTTTCATCGAATGTTTTATTTATTTATTTCTATTTTTATTTTTTTGATGGATCAAAATTTTTTAGTTTTTTTTGTAGGAATATTTTTAAAAATAATTTTGAGTAATATATTAATTTCTACTTTTTACTTTGTTACCACAGGTTTCAGGTGGCACCAAAGTAAAAATTAGGAATAGGAACTAACCAGTTAGCCACCAGGCAGCCACAAATGATGAAGAAGAAATCATTCTGTAAATTAGAAGTAAACATTATACTATGTCCCATATCCCCCACTGCTATTTCAAAATTTTAAATTAACCATACACTCGTCTAAATAAATAAATAAATGAAAGAGTTAAAATCGTATATTTTGAATGAATGGAAATATTGCTCTATAAAGATGCCATATTGACGTCATACATGCATATAGTTATAGTGAACAGCAATGGGATCACACATTGAGCGCATATTTTAAAGATATTAAAAGAAATCACATTCATATATATCCCGGATATAAAATTAAAGTATGAATAAATTAAATACAACATGCGGACTCTATAGGTATTTTAAAACCAAAATATCTTCAGCCTAATCTATAGAATATCTAAAAATAATAATATATTCAAAAAACCTTCTTCGTACATCCACTTTTTTGATAAAAAAGTTATCTTTAACCATCTCTTTTCGTCTCCACGAACATAAATTACCATCATGTGTGAATAAACACAAACTATGTACCTAACGTTCCATTATCTCCTTCGAAAACCTGCCTCTTGCAAAAAGAATTTGCAAACAACCTTCAAGGAAAATGTCTCCCCGGACGCTCTTTATACCATTTTATATCATCAGCGATGAGCACACACCGACAAACTTCTGCGCTGTGTGTCTCTGGGGGAGATGGTGCTCAAAGCAGGCGTGTGTTCGTACAGATAGTTAGAACTGTTTAGGCTGGATAATTGTGACCTCAATTTACTCAGGCCTACGGAAACTCATGTAATATTTATGAGGGTGGACGTCATATGAGGCTCTACGGAGAGTTCTCTTCGTTTTCTTTCCGTCTAGTGTGTCTTCTTACGGGATGCTTCTCCTTTTGCAGTTTAATTAGAAATATTTATTTAATTAGCGTAATTTACGCCGAAGATAAATAGAGTGTCGAGTAGTTTCTCCCAAAGTAGATATTTTATCTCATTAGTCGAGTCAAACAGCGTCGTTGTTTGGGGTTGATTTTTATGAGATGATTTTAAAGATTTCTGAAAGAGCAAATTGATGCATGTATGTATGAAATATTTAAAAATGTTTTTGCATGAATGTTTTCTAATGAATTGAAATTTTTAAATTTTTCTTTGAAGGAATATTAATAAAAATAATTTTGAGTAACATATTAATTCCTATATTTATCTTCAAAAAACTAAAAAAGGAATAAAGAATACATTTAAAACTGATTAACCTAAATTTAGGATCGCGAACAAACACGTGCAAACTATTTTTTCACTCATTCAGTTGTTATATATATATATATTTTTAAGAAACACTTAAATGATTTATGTTTATTTTTGACTCCAGTTATCATGAATATAAATGTATATTAAAACGCAAATTATATTTCGGCGTTACTTTTAAAAATTACATTTTTTTTTTCATGGCTGGTTAGCTTGAATGTAAATATAGCGTAAACGCTTCGACTTTTTTAAAATACTGAAAAATAAATTGTAGGTTTTTAATCAATAGCAGAACTATCATCTCACTATTTCAGTTTCTATATCATACTTTACCGGATCCTGATGGCTGAGTGACTTGCGCTCTCGCATTCAATGCCGTATGTTTCGGGTTCGCATCCCGGGGGTTCCATGGATGTTTGTAGGAAATCCACTTTAAACGGTAGGTCTCGGTCTGATGTAAATGTTGGGCGTTGGGCTCACATCCTTACCCCGTGAAGACATCTGCCTCGAAATCTACCAATAGGCAGACGGACTTGGAAAACCATGGGGCCGTTGCACCAATAAAAAAAAAGAATTATACCATGTCCCATATCTGCTATCATTTCAGAATTACAAAATAATCACACACTCGCCTAAATAAATAAATAAAAGATTTAAAATCGCATATTTTGAAAGAATGGAAACATTTCACCATATGAAGGTGTTACATTAAAATTATTATAATTATAGTTAACAGCAATGTGATCATACGTTAGATTTTCAGTAATTACACACATATTTTAATGATATTATAAAAAATCACATCCATATACATATATCCAGGATATAAATTTATATGTTTGTATGAATAAATTTAATACATGTGAACTCTATGGGAATTTTAAAACCAAAACATCTTCAGCCTAATATATAATATCTATAAAATAATAATATATCCAAAAACACTTCTTTGCACAACCAGTTTTTTGATAAAAAAAATTATCTTTAACCCTCTCTTTTTATCTCCTCGTACATAAATTACCATTATCTGTGCATAAACATAAGCTATGTACTTAACGTTCCATTATCTCCTCCAAAAACCCGCTCCTTGCAAAAAGAATCTGCAAACAGCCTTCAAGGGAAATGTCTCCCCGGCCGCTCTTTATACCATTCTATGTCATCGGCGATGAGCACACACCAACACACTTCTGCGCTCTGTGTCTCTGGGGGAGATGGTGCTCAAAGCAGGCGTCTGTTCGCATAGATAGTTAGAACTGTTTAGGCTACATAATTGACTCAATTGACTCAACTCAGGCCTACGGAAACTCATGTAATATTTATGGAGGAGGGACGTCATGTGAGGTTCGACCGAGAGTTCTCGTTTTATTTCCGTCTAGCGTGTCTTCTTCCGGGATGCTTCTCCTTTTGCAATTTAATTAGAAATATTTATTTAATCAGCTTAATTTACGCCAAAGATAAATAGAGTGTCGAGCAGTTTCTCCCAAAGTAGATATTTTATCTCATAAGTTGAGTCAAACGGCGTCATTGCTTTGGAGACATTTTTGTTGAGAGTTTTTTAAAGCTTTGAGAAAGAGCACATTTATGGATGTACGTTTGAAACTTTCATGCATAATATATCTTTCGTCGAATATTTTTTTAATAAATTGCGGAATATTTTTAAAATAATTTTCCGGTTTTTCTCCCATACGATGCACAAAAGCTTGGTGATTCCCAGCAGACATTGCCCACCTCCTTCAGCGACATGGAGCCAAGTCAGATTTCTACCTACGGAGGCTTCATCACAACAAGCTGGCATTTCCCTCCATCCATGAGTAGATTACTCATGGGGTGTCCGTTCCGCTCTACCAGACACTGATGATGAGTTACAACAACAACATACAATAAAACTTATATTGTATATTGGCTTTACTTTTAAAAATTAATTTTTATTCACGGCTGATTAGTTTGAATGTAAATAAAGCATAAGCACTTCAATGCTTTTAAAAGATTTAAAAATAAATATTAGGTTTTTAGTCAATAGCAGAACTTAATATTTCACTTTCTATATCATACTTACCTCACACCTCATTCCTGTATCTAATGCTATGTATCCCCTTATCTGTTAAAAAGATGAGGATGGAAAAAAAACCTACTTAACTGTACAAAGATATGAAATAAAGAAAAGAAATGCTGTAGTTAACTAACATAACAGTAACTATGAAATCAACAAATACTGACAAAAAAACATAAATGAAACGGGAAGTATACAATGCATAAGGAATAATTAATAGTGATAAACCCGTGGAAAAAAGAATATGGCATGGGATGTTATGACAGCTTTCATTCTAAATGAAATATTACATTATATTATTCTGGAATGAACTATTACATAAAGGGTGATATTATGGACGCAAAAAATTCAATTTGTATTTCAGGGGTAATTTTTTTTTTTGGGGGGGCGGGTGATTTAATTTTCATTTTCTTCAATAAAATTCATTAATTTGAGGACTCTCCATTTGATGCATGGATTTTAAATTTTATTTCACTGCCACAGAATAAAAAAAGTCTTAGAAGGGATTTCTATGTCATATTGCTGAAGTTAGTAAAATGTTCATAATATTGCGATAATATTATAAGCGTTTTTCATGTAGAAATTGTAATAATTGTCCAAACAGATCTAATAATGAAGGATTCCCCAATTTTACAGATTTGATGGTCAATATATAATTTTAATAGCTCGTACAATAGAGATATCTTTAATTTGCCAATAGTTTTTTTTCCTGGGGGCTAATGGCCAAGTGACTAACGCTCTGGTGCTCGGTGCCACAGGTTTCGGGTTCGATTTCCGACTGTGACAGGGTGACAACTGTACCCCATGAACAGAAAAACATCTCTTGTCTCGAAATCTGCCAGTAGGCAGACGACATCGGCCCTGCCCACTATGGGGCTGTTGCGCCAGTGAAGAGGAAGGAGACTTTACTTCGAATCCATTTTAAACTATACATACCAGTCTAATATGACTGTTGGGCGTAGAGCTGAAAACCCTACCCCATAAAAAGAAAGCATCTCCTGTCTCGAAACCTGCCAGTAGGCAGACCGTCTTGGTCCACCAAGGAGCTGTTGCACCAATGAAGAAGAAACTATTTTTCCTAGTTTAAAATGTATTGGTCTAGTTCAGGGGTCGGCAACCTGCGGCTCGCGAGCCGCATGCGGCTCTTTGGATGTGAAACTGTGGCTCTTTAGTTCCATACGCAAATATTATTTATTTTATTTAAAAAAAAAAAAAAAAAAAAATTTAAAATCGCTCTGAATCGATTAACGAGGAATCTGAAGAACTGTTTCGT
>BPLQ01004847.1:0-13601 GCA_021605075.1 Caerostris darwini
TTGAGCACAGCTAAATGTTATTTAGATAATAATTCAGGAAATTCATTAGAAGTAAGAGCGCTCTTAGATCAAGGTTCAATGGCCTGTTTTATAACTAGAGAATGTGCTGATCGACTTAATTTAAAGAAAGAAAAAACTAATCTAGTAGTCTCGGGATTAAATGACGCGTCTTTAAATATTAAAAATCAAGTTACTGCTAAATTAAAAAATAATTCAAATAGCTACGAAAGAGAGTTGAAATTTTTAGTTGTTCCCCGAATTACTAATGTAACTCCTAGTAAAATTTTAAAACTTAATATGTATGATTTAAGTAATATTGAGTTAGCGGATCCACAATTTAACATTCCAGGAAGAATTGATATTTTATTAGGCGCAGAGATTTTTTATAGCCTTTTGAGATCAGGACAAATATATCCCCCTGAATCTAACTTAGTTTTAAAAAATTCGTGTTTCGGATATGTTGTTTCTGGGAGTGTTCCTTGTGATTTAAGTGAGAATATTCATTGTGGATTAATTAGAGATAATTATGAGCAGTTAGATGAAACTGTTAAATCTTTCTGGGAAATGGAAAACATAGAAATGGACATTCCTCCTAATAATGAAACTCGGATATGTGAAGAGCATTACAAAAATAATTTTTATAGAGATATAGAAGGGAAATATGTAGTTAAAATGCCCCTTAAAGAAGATCCTAAGTGTTTGGGAAAATCTAGAGATATTGCGCTAAAATGGTTAGATTCCTTATGGAGGCGATTAGTGAAAGATCCTGACTATTTATTGTTATATAAAGATTTTTTAAGTGAATATGAAGAAATGGGTCACATGAATCAAATTAAAGTAAGTGAAGAAACTGAGGGTACTTATATACCCCACTTAGGTGTATATCGTCCCGACAAATTAAAAACAAAACTTCGTGTCGTGTTTAACGCGTCTTCCCTTACAACAGAAGGAAATTCGCTTAATTCTTTACAATATAACGGAGGGGTAATACAAGATGACCTTTTCTCAATTATGGTTAGATTTCTTAAGCACATTTATTCGTTTTCGGCCGATATTAAAAAAATGTATAGAACCATAAACATTTGCCCCAGTCAAAGAAAATTGCAGCGTACTTTGTGGAAAGACGGAATTAATGAGCCAGTTAAAGAATACGAACTCGCAACTGTCACATACGGAACAGTTAGTGCTCCTTTTTTAGCTATGCGCACACTTAAGCAATTAGCAATAGATGAGAAAGATAACTTTCCTGTATCGGCGCCTATATTGGCAGAGGACTTTTATATGGACGATATCCTTTCCGGTGCAAATACTGTAAAGGAAGCTCTCAGACTTACTAAAGAGTTAACAGAAATTCCGAACAGAGGTGGAATGCAGTTACATCAGTGGTGCAGCAGTGGAAATTTTCTGACGGAGAGTGACGAGGCTGATTACTCCTTTTCTCCAGAGGAAATAAAAACATTAGGAATAATATGGCAACCTAACAAAGATTGTTTTTCCTTCAAAGTGAAAGTAGACTGTGGTAATTCGTTTACAAAGCGTGCAGTGTTATCAACGGTAGCAAAGATTTTTGATCCTTTGGGTTTACTTGGCCCAATTGTGACAAAGGCAAAAATTTTCTTGCAAAAACTGTGGCTAATCAAACTGTACTGGAATGATAATTTGCCTAAAAAAGAACTTGAGGAATGGCAGGAATTTCTTATAGCTTTAACAACTATCAACAACATTAAAATTCCAAGATGCATATGTATCAGTGAACCGATATGCATCGAACTTCATGGCTTCTCAGATGCTAGTGAAGTTGCCTATGGAGCAGTGGTTTATTTAAAATCTTGTAGTGCTTCTGGGAAAGTGTTTGTGAAACTAATTACGAGCAAATCTCGAGTTGCCCCGATCAAAACTATTTCAATTCCTCGATTGGAGCTCTGTGCTGCCGTGCTGTTATCCAAGTTAGTGCACGAAGTGAAAACATCTCTAAAGATTGATGTGTCTCGAACCGTGTTTTGGACAGATTCCAAAATTATCCTGGCCTGGATAATGAAAGAACCGTGTTACTTAAAAACATTTGTGTCTAGTCGCGTATCAAAAATACAGCAATTTACAAATGTCAAAGACTGGAATTTTGTGCCGTCTGAAATGAACAGTGCCGACATCATTTCCCGTGGTCTACATGCAGATAAACTCCAAGAGAATGAGTTATGGTGGAGTGGACCACCATTTTTAGTGAACAACGAGTATCCTGGAGGTCCGGTGCGGCTGGTGGATGGAGATCTGACATCAAAGGACGAGGATATGATTTCGAGTGAGCTGAAGCTGTCAGCAGCAAATCAAGTGTGTGCCGTGACTCATATTGTGGAGCCTTTAGATGTTATTAATAACTGTTCTTCATTTACAAAACTCGAGAGAATCGTCGCCTGGTGCAAAAGATTTATCAACAATACAAGAAATCCATTAAATCGAACTTCTGGTACTTTGACAACTAGTGAACTTTCACAATCATTAGTATGTATTGTTAAAAACATTCAGAGAACTGCCTTCATAAAAGAACTTCAAAGCTTGGAGAAGGGTACTTCTATCCCGAACAATAGTGAATTGGTAAATTTGTGTCCATTTATAGATGATGATGGATTATTAAGAGTGGGTGGAAGACTCAAGAACTCCAACTTACTCTATAATCAAAAATGTCCACTAATTATTCCTGCTAAAGATAATTTTACGTTTACTATTATTAATCATTATCATTCTTTATATTTTCATGCAGGTGCTGAAACAACCCTATCTTTGATAAGAAATAGATTTTGGATTGTAAGAGGTAGAAATACTGTTCGAAAGATAATTTTTAATTGCATAATTTGTAAAAAAATAAATTCAAAGGGTTCCAATAAAATTATGGGACAACTACCAGCTACCAGAGTGACTCCTACTCGTGTCTTTAATCGGGTAGGTGTGGACTTTTGTGGTCCATTTGAAATCAAAAATTTCACTGGACGAAGTAAACAGGTAAAAAAGATATTTGTGTGTATATATGTATGTTTCTCTACAAAATGCTTACATTTTGAAATTGTAAATGATTTAACTACTGCAGCATTTTTAGCAAGCCTTAAAAGATTTATAGCTAGAAGAGGTAAGCCTGCAGAAGTGTATAGTGACAATGGTCTAAGGGTAAAGCAGATATAAAAGAAGGTGATTTGGTGTTAATTAAAAATCCTGATAATTATTGTCCTTTAAAATGGAATTTGGCCAGAATTATCAAAATTCATCCGGGTGAAGATAAAGTAACAAGAGTGGTTACTTTAAAAGATAAAAATGGCACATATAAAAGGCCAGTAGTTAATATCGTACCTTTGCCTAGTGTTAATGAGGAAAATTAATTTTATTGTGTATTTTGTTTGTTATCTGCTTATTGTGTGAATATTTTTAGGAAAATGTATTTTTTTTTATTGTGTATTTTTTGTGTGATCAGTGTATAAGTGAATAATTTGAGAATTTTGTGAAAATTTGAATTCTTAAAGAGTTGAATGTGAACATGTCAACGCCGGGCGGTATGTTCGCGCCAACGCGCAAGGATACCCCTAGCGGCGAAAAAAGTGTGTGTACGCATGCGCCTGCGAGCGCATAAGTGTGAGTCTTCAGTGTAATGCCAGAGAGGCAAGAGTGAACATCACGGCTGCGAGTGGCTGTGTCATGTAAATAAATCGTTGTTAAGTTTTCATTGTGATTACTTATTGTGTGAGTGTGATACAGTCCGCTTGTGAAAGAAAACATGTATGAGTGGTGTCAGTGCTATTGACGACAACAACGCCCAAAAACCAACGCCCGCTCAAAGCGGTGCTAAAAGGACTTCCGGTAAGTTACTCTACCGAAGAAATTGCTGCTGGACTCTCTGAACTTGGTCTCAAGTTAGATCAAGTCAGGCAACTAACTAACCTCAAGACCAAGGCCCCCATCCCGGTGTGGCAAATTGCATACAGAAAAGCCCCAGAGAACGTTAAGATCTTTGAGGTCACTCGACTATTGCACTTCTCGGTTCGCGTTGAAAAATTCAACCGAAGGCCAGGAGCACCTCAATGCTTCTCATGCAATTTATTCCACCATTCCTCAAAAAATTGCAATTACACAAAAATATGCCTCAAATGTGGGGGTGAACACCATCTCAAGGATTGTCACATTAAAGAACGCCTTGAAAATCCCACCTGCATAAACTGCCACCAGATGGGGCACCTCGCCGCTTGGAGAGGCTGGCCAATGTTTCCCAAGCCACGCCTCCAGCCCAATCAGAGTCAAGCACCATCAAGACCTGCCTTCAATAGCCGCCCAGTTTCCGAGGGAGTATCCTTTGCAAGTCTCTTACAAGGAACCCCGAAAAACTCTAACACCATGCCATCGGTCTCAAGGCAACCCTTACAAAATATTAATGCTAATAATACTAACTCTAACCCTTCTAATCTTACTGCCGATTCAGCCACTAAAGCGCTTTATGTACTTTCAGAAATTGTAAATATCTTTAACATGCTTGAATGTCTAGAAAACTTTTACACGCAACTTAAAAATGCTAATAGTCCCATTGAAAAATTACAACTTCTTTTTAAGTGCCTCAATTAATTGCGCTTGTTGCTTTCCATTTAATTATTTTATAATTGCGCCATCCTTTTTAATTACTCCTTCTTGTTTTATCTTTATCTTACTAACATGGACATAAATACGCTCACTGCCTTTTGTTACCAATGTTTTTTTCTTATTGCAATGAACTCTAGCATACTGGATTAGGAGTCAATAAGGCCATAATCGGCCAATGTACTCCGTGAAAGTTGAATGATGAACATACATTGTTTTTGTTTATCGAAAAGCCCCCGAAAACAATAAGATCTTCGAGGCCAATCGCCTCCTTCACCTCTCGGTTCGAGTGGAGAAATTCAACCGCAAACCAGGAGCGTCACAATGCTTTTCCTGCAATCTGTTTCACCATTCGTCCAAAAACTGCAAATACAAAAAAAGTTGCCTAAAATGTGGGGGAGAACATTATATTAAGGACTGCCATATCAAAGAAAGAATCGAAAATCCAAAATGCATAAACTGCCACTAGATGGAGCACCTCGCCGCTTGGAGAGAATGCCCAATGTTCCCCAAGTCACGTCTCCCGGCCAATCAGATCCAAGACGCGCCAAGGACTGCCTTCAACAGCCGGCCAGTCACCGAGGGTGTCTCCTATGCAAGTTTCTTCAAAGGAACCCCGAAAAATACCATACCATCTGTCTCAGAGCAATCTATTCCTAATAATACTAATGCTACTAACTTAACTACTGATTCTGCTTCTAAAGCTCTGTACGTTTTTTCTGAACTCGTAAATATTTTTAATATGATAGGAGGATTAGATAACTTCTATAATCAACTTAAAAACGCAAATAGCCCATCTGATAAGATCCAAGCGCTATTTAAATGCTTTAATTAATTACCTCGTTGCTTTTAGTTAATTGTTTTTTAATTTTGCCATGTTTTTGATTACTCCTTTTATTGCTTCCTCCTTTTTGTCATTTTTTCTCTTTCACTAACATGGTCATAATCATTGCTCACTGCCTCTTTTTTGCCAATGTGTTTTTATTTGCCATGTGTTTTATCCAGCCAGATTAGGAGTTCAGGCCATAACCGGCCAAGGCACTTCGTAAAAATAGACTGACTGACTGACTGACATACATTGTTTTCTCCTCGTTTCTTCTCCTAAAGTACCATTACTGGTATATATATATATTTTTTATCATTGCAAATAAATATTTTTATTTTTAGATCCTCAATTCTCTTTGATTCTTTAACTTACTCTTATTTTATATCTATTGCCTTTTATATTAATTATATATATATATATATATATATATATATATGAATGGGCATTGTGGTATAATATTTGAATGGGCATTGACCTAAAGCAATGCTTCTCCAACATGAAAATAAAAGTGAGTGGTTGCTGAGCAGACAAAATAAACCGTCCAGAACTCATGTTTTTCCAGAAATATTGAAAATAGGAAATACTTTCTAAATCAACCTTGATAATTGTACACTTATTATCCTTTTATTATTATTATTTATTATTAAAATAAATAAATATAAAATCTAAAATTCTAAAATACATATTAAAAAGCTTATGAAATTTAAGATATAACCATACATAATTATGTAGATACATTGTTATAAATGCAACGATATTTATATATCTGGAGATCGGTGAAACAGGTTTCGGGTTCGAGTCCCGGCGGTGCCATGGATGTTTGTAATGATTTGGAATCCACTTTAAACCGTATGCCGCAGTCTAATATGAGTGTAGAGCGATGGTCTGACATCACTATTTCATAAAAAGAGAACATCTGCTGTCTCGAAATCTGCTGTCTTTAAATCAAATGTAGGCAGACATGATATATATATATATATATATACATTATTTTATTATTAAATTATATTTAAATGCAGTGACCTGTCTCAAAGTTAAAATAAAAAAACTTTTCCATTTTGAAAAAGATAAAATTGAAAAGCTAAAAGAAATAAAAGACGAAAGAAGGAAATTTTCTTTTTCTTAAACATTATATGTAACAATATTAACATTACATGAATGAGAAAGGAATGTATCGCTACGCGATGTAAAACATATTCGTACGCATCTATGGTTACCACAAACCCTACGTCAACAGCGATAGTCAGCTCAGTCGCCTCCTATCGCTATTGGCGTTGACTGTGGTTAAGATAGAGTTCTACCTGTCCCAACAGTCGAAATCCCCCCATAATAACAATAATTATTGAGATTGATATTGTCTTTGATCGATGAATGTCCTTAGTATGTTAATGAATATGATTTTGTGTTTTCTATAATATTTATATAAACACATAAGCCTAAGTATGTAGAAGAGCTTTAAAATTATTTTGTTTTTATACCAAATAGTTATAGGTCTGTATTTATATATTTTAACATTTATTTGAATTCATGAGGTTAACTTTTGTATGATTTTTCTTTTGTTTGTTTCTTATTAGATTTCAAGATATTTTGTAGAAGAGTTATCCATGTTTGAGTCATCTGTCAGACAAGAAGCCTGTATTCCAGATTGTCCAAGGACTGTTCCTGTATCTATAACAATGTCTACATTTGCTGCTTTATATCTTGCCGATAGTTCGCTTAATCCATTGTTTATGTTCTTTTGTGTTATAATTTTTAATTTATTGTTTCTTTTAAATACTTCTAATCCATATTCATCTGTACTGCAGTGATTGACTTGTTTTATTCTTGTTTTCCCTCTCATTTAAATAAATGCCATATGTAATTCAAATGTTGTGCAGTCAATACAAAAGGTGAGCACAAAGTAATTGTTAAAATAATATTGATTTATTCATGAGAAAACTGAAGATTATACAAGATTGTTAATTAACATGACTTTACACTTTCTATAACACTTATTTGTATACAGTTAAAGCTTATTCAAATTCTATATGATTGAGATTTTGTGTCTAAGTGTATTTGTATACTTCGACAAATATTTTTGAACTCATAACTTTAAAGTGATTCTTTTGTTTTGATGATTTCGCAATTTTCTTTTGGAAAATGTCATAAGAAATCTTTTTAAAAGATTACTCGGATACAAACAAATTCTATTCCAGAGTTTCCAGCTACTGTTCCTGCTGCTGTGATGGTAAAAAAGTTTGCATTTACTCCTATACATGCTGCTGTTTTGTCTTGCCTCTCCTTCATGATTTTGCCTTTCTTTTTTTGGCGCTTACGTATTAACGGTACCTTGGCGACAGACCTGGCGTTTTTAAGTGTCGCCAATCTAACAGCTACAGATTTGGCGGTTTTTAAGTGACGCCAATATAACGGCTGCAGATTTGCTGAGTTTTGACGCCATTTTGTAGTGCTACGAAAATGCGTATTTGGGATTTTGCCAGAAACAGAACAAGATGCAAGGAATCTTATTTATCAGAATTCATATGGCGACAGTATCAGGAGAAAGAAAAAAGAGACTGTTTTGAATCTATGTTAAACTATATCGGCCTGTTTTCCACTGAAATCCGATCTGGAATGATTTCAAATGAAGTGTTTTATATATTTTATTATTTGGAAGAAAAATATTTTGAAAGCGTTTTGATTTTAAATGAAGTGTTTCACATATATTTTATTATTTGGAACAAAGATTGTAAGTGTAGATTGGCGCCATTTAAAAACCACCAAATCTGTAGCTGCGGTTGGCGCGTTTGCACTTTATTGGCGCAACTGTAGTCAAGGTACCGTTAATACGTAAGTACCCTTTTTTTCATTAATCACTTTATTAAATTATTTAATACGAATTTCGAAATATTTCCTGCTTGCTCTTATAAAGATTCCTAATTCATATATCGATACATCAATCTCAGTATTATCCTTCTTTATCTGTTACACAATCTAACTCTTGTTTTCTGCTTTAATTCTTCTTTTATATTTCCCTGTGCATTGTCAGTCTTATCTAATATGCTGGAAAAAAATTATGTTAGAGGTAGTAGTAAGTACCAAATTTCCCCAAAATGTGAACTTTGTAAAGAGTTATTCTTCAAAATCTTTTTATTGTTTAAAGAAATTTAAAATCCTATATATCAAGGAGTACATATTTAAACCATTTAATATTCTACCAGAAACCTAAGCTACCTTCTACTACATTGATTTTAAAAATGAATCTGATTGTTCTGAAAAAGATAATATTTCTAAAACAGATCCTACTGTAAAAAATGAAATTAGCAATGCATAGTTAGAAGTTGCATCACTTTTGAAAATAAATTGTAATTCCTTTTATAAAAATTAATATGCCTTTTTTTTGCATTAAAAAAATTGTAACAAGGACAAAAACCTATAAAGTCCATTTTTGGTTTTATCCTGAGTGTAAAAAGGTTTTTAATAATCTAATGACTAACCAGTTATAAGGGAATTAAAATAGCAGATGGGGATGTTATTCCAATAAAAAGCAATAGTTGGGAGTTTAAATTTCAGTGTAATAAATTGAAATCTTATACAGTACAATTAATAAAATTCGTCTTCTTTTAGATCGCCTGATGGCCGAATGGCTAGCGCTCTGGCGTTCGGTACCATAGGTATCGGGTTCAAATCCCGGCTTTGCCCATGGGTGGTGTTGTAGTGGTTCGGAATCCACTTTAAGCCGTAGGTCCCGGTCCTATTAGGATCGTAGAGTGCTGCGGGGGCATTGTTGATCCGCGTCCGTGGCTTACCATCAAGTTACACGCGCCCCCTGGGTAATGCAAAGTGAGTAACATCGGTGCAGCCCTTATAGGCATCCAAAGACGTCCATGTCTGTTTGCCAGCTGCATTGGAAAAGGAAAGAGATCGCTGTTACATTAAATGTGTACCACCATATGGTCATCAATATAAATGTAATTACAATATTAATAGTTTATATAAGCATATTCATAAAGTTCATATATTATCTATTAATACAAGAATCCAAACTGTTGGTAATTTCATTGATATGGATAATAACTAGAAACTTCTCATGATTTCACAATGAAGTATAACAAACTGTTAAGTTATGTATCTAAGAAAGAAGAGTGTAAGCGATTATGTACAGTAGAACCTCTGTAAGTCGAACTTCAAGGGAGACTCATGCGGATTTTGTAAGGAACTATTCGACTTGTAGAGGTTTAGATTCTTTCTAATTTATTTTGAGTTAGGTAAAATAAATAAAAATTCAAGTTACAGAGGTAATAAACATGTTTATTTTTATAAGTTATATTATGTACTACAATAAAAAAAATCTAAATAATTCCTCCTACAACCATTTAAGTAAACGGACGTCTGGGAGGAGGAATTGTGCACCCTACGCTTAGGGAAAAATAGGAATTTTTTAGGCAGGAATGGTGTGCACCGTTCCTCCTTGGGAAAGCACTCGTCACTCTCTACTCCCCAACACATTCCTAAGAAGTGGTTTCTCTGAAGATTTAGGAGGAACTCGCTCTGCACACTATCCCTGCTACCCTGTTTTTGAGGAGAAAATATCTCGAAAAGATGAATATTCACAGAAATATCTTAGATATATATCTCAAAGAAAGTTTCTGTCAGTAAAATAAGGCCGATTTTATGTTATAAATACATTGAAATTTTATATTCCTACGAAATTTATGCCACCAAAATGAATTTATACACTGAAGTGACAAAAGTCATGGGATACCTCTTAATATCGTGTCGGCCCTCCTGTCGCCCGGCGAAGTGCAGCAACTCGACGTGGCATGGACTCAACAAGTCGTTGGAAGTCTTCTGCAGGAATATCGTGCCATGCTGTCTCGATAGACGTCTATAATTGTGAAAGCGTTGATGGTGCAGGATTTTGGGCACGAACAGACCTCTCGATGATGTCCCATAAATGCTCGATGGGATTCATTTCGGGCGATCTAGGTGGCCAGATCATTCGTTGGAATTGGCCAGAATGTTCTTCAAACCAATCGCGAACAGTTGTGGCCCGGTGACATGGCGCATTGTCATCCATAAAAATCCCATCGTTGTTTGGGTACATGAAGTCCATGAATGGCTGCAAGTGATCTCCAAGTAGCTGAACATAAGCATTTCCAGTCAATGTTCGGTCCAGTCGCACCAAGTCCATGCCATGAAAAAACAGCCCACACCATTACGGAGCCACCACCAGCTTCATCAGTGCCTTGCTG
Organism: Caerostris darwini; assembly: GCA_021605075.1. Taxonomy (NCBI): domain Eukaryota; kingdom Metazoa; phylum Arthropoda; class Arachnida; order Araneae; family Araneidae; genus Caerostris; species Caerostris darwini. The sequence goes on from BPLQ01004847.1 coordinate 10,672, forward strand.
ACAATTTGGGTCCATGGCTTCGTGGGGTCTGCGCCACACTCGAACCCTACCATCAGCTCTTACCAACTGAAATCGTGACTCATCGGACCAGGCCACGGTTTTCCATTCATCTAGGGACCAACCGATATGCTCACGTGCCCACGAGAGTCGCTGCAAGCGATGTCGTTCTGTCAGTAAAGGCACTCGAGTCGGTCTTCTGCTGGAATAGCCCAAGAAAGCCAAATTTCTCCGCACCGTTCTAACAGACAAGTCCCTTGTACGTCCCACATTGATTTCTGCGGTTATTTGACGCAGTGTTGCTTGTCTGTTAGAATTTACGACTCCTTGCAGACGTCGCCGGTCTCGGTCGTTAAGTGCAGGCGGTCGACCACTGCGCTGTCCAAGGTGGGATGTTATGCCTGAAATTTCATACTCTTGGCAGACTCTTGACACAGTGGATCTGGGAATGTTGAATTCCCTAACGATTTCCGAAATGGCATGACCCATGCGTCTAGCTCCAACTAACATTCCGCGTTCAAAGTCTGTTAATTCCCGTCGTGCGGTCATCATCACGTCAAAACCTCTTCACATGAATAACTTGAACAGAAATGAAAGCTCTGCGAAAGCACTGCGCATTTATACCTGTTCTACGCGATGCTACTGCCATCTGAAAATTTGCATATTGCTATCCCATGACTTTTGTCACTTCAGTGTATATGTTTAATGATACGAGATATTGGAGTTAAAAAAAATAGATAATTAAAAGGCATTGGCTTACAATTATAAATTAATTCCTAAGTAACATCTATGATTCTTTTACTTTAATCATAATTTTTGTGTGTTTATAGTTAATATTTAAAAAGAATTGCAAGCTTTTAAAATTCTATATTTTTACATGGGCTGCAGTTTAGAGAACAGTATATTTATACATGATTTACAATCTTTTTTAGATCATTATACTTTTTCATCCTAATTTTTATTTATATTTCCTTCATATATATTAAAATGATTATTATCAAATTATGATCTTTAATAGAGTATGAGAATTATTAACTATCTTGATAACTATTAAATCTTTATAAAAAACTATTGCATTACCTCACATGCAGTTGAAGTTTTCATATTTTATACTGGGAATCAATTTATTGTACTCATTCATTTTATATTCTATAGAAATTGTCGTATAACAATATTCAAGAAATTTTATAAAGAAATGTATGAAATATAATTTATTTAAAAGTTTATTCAGAAATAGATGCTAGTACGCAAAATTTAAATATCAGGGATTTTTTTTCAATGACTGTTTATTATATTTACAAATACTGAAAACTGTATTTTGTTATTATAACGAATATATTTCCATGACAAAATTTTTATTTTTCAATACTAAAAAATTGCAGAGGAAGAAAAAAACTTATTGGTTAATGAGTCAAATAAAAAGAAATATTTACTGTTGAACAACTTTCATGCACAGGGCTGGATTTTCCTATAGGCTAACTAGGCTTCAGCCTAGGGTCTGAAGATCAAGAGGTGCATAATTCAAATTGTTAGTAAAATTAGAATTACACTATTCTAAAAACAGTAAACACTGAATCGAAAATAAGAAGAAATTCATCTAATTTACTATTTCTTTTTAAATAAATTTTTAGATCGAATCAATTTTTAAATAAAATAACTATTAACATAAAATTTAATATGATATACAATTTGATATTTTTTTTTTTTTTGGATCTGGATTTTGTTTGAATAAAGCTCCATTTTTGGTTTAGTTTAAAACTTAAAATTCATACTTAAACTTTAAATGCAAATTATTATCAAATAAATTTATCTGAAATGAATTTGCTTTAATCTTCAATGTATTGAATATATTTTATTTAATTTGATAGAAAATATGATAATTTTTATTGCATATTTTATTTTCGTAGTCAAAGTTTTTTATTATTTGAATTTTGTTTCTCTTATTTGAAAAATTGATGAAAATTTATTTTCCTTACTGGCCATAAATTGATATTCATGTTTAGATTTTTTATTGCAAATTTGATAATTTCAGAAGAAATTTCCAGAAAAATTATATTACTTAAAAAACAAGACCATGAACATATAGCGTTTTAAATGTTTTCATTTCAAAAAGTAAAAACAAAAATATAGTCCAAAATTTTATTAAAAATATCACTAACAGCAGAGTAATGATAGCAAATTATTGCTATTTACAACAATAAATATACATAATTCTTCTTGAAAACTATTATTACAAACATGGACTCTCTCAGTTGACTGTGCTTGGAAATGCTTTTAACAGGCAGCTGGATTATTGATGCGAGATATGCATACAATAAACTATATCTTTGATTTGCCTGTAAGGAAACAAGATAATAAAAATTAAAGGATATTGACTAATATGTCATTAACACATGCTTCGAATACTCATACTCACTTTTGAAATACAAAGACACAACTTGTGATTCACTTTGCATAATTTTAGGTGTCTCAGGAAGTGGCATTTTTCTCACCTAAAAAATAAAATTTTTGTTAGGTAAGGATACATAAATTTAAATTTATTTAGAAAGTAAGATAATGTTAAAATAAAAAATTGAGACTACAAATCAGACTACCTAAAAGATATTATATGTTATAAACAAAAACGATTTTCTCGTACTATAACGTTTTACTTTTTACAGTTGTAAGTTTAAAAGTAATAAATAACATCGAGAGAAATTTTTTAATCAAGAAAATTAAATTATGAAGTTCTAGTAGGACTGGAAACTACTATCAAGAAATAATAGTAATACGTGAAAAATTTGGATTCTTATAAAGCATATAACAAATAAATTTTTAAAAGATATCATTCATAATCTTGTATTGGCAACAGTTTCATATACTACCCTCCTGTTCACTTTTTTCCCATGATTCCTCATTCTCTCCCGCAACTCATTCTTTCCCACAATTCAATG
>BPLQ01004851.1:0-14944 GCA_021605075.1 Caerostris darwini
TTATGATTAATAATGCCATAACCTCTTTATAGGATACAAATTATATTTACTAATGATAGAATATTATGCATAATTATCCATCATAATAATAATCCATAATCATAGTATGGGTGGTAAGTATCTTCTTTTAAAAGCATCCCCCGATTTTTCTATTTAAAAAGGGTTGCAAATTTTTCTCATGAGTTAAAACATATTTGTTACTGGATAAATGTTTGCATTACTTTGATTAGAAATACTCGAGCGTCAGTTTTTAAAATATGTATAAATTGTTGTAAAATTCGTTACTTTAACGAAGGCATAATACAAGAAACACTTCATTGCATTAAAAGGAAATTATAAATTTAGGATACAGATTTCTTGAAACTCTCAAAAAAAAATTATTGAATTTAAATAAAACAAGTATTTTAAACATCATATTTAAATAAATATTTTTCTCTAAAATTTTTTCCCTTAACAGAAAATGCATGATTGACTAAACTGAAACAACCAGCTCTTTCGGATGATAATATTTTCATAACTAAATTACAATAGCTGATAATTTTTAAAAACATCATCTGTTTTAAAAAGAATTTTTCTCTGTTCTCAAGTATCAGAAAACAAGAAGGAACTTTTTCTTATAAAATTCATTCTACAAACATTTAACGGAAATAAGGAGTTTTGATAATGTTATAAAACTAACCCAAACTTCTAAAAGGTGTTTTTAGCTTTCAAATTTAAAACAGAATTTCAAAAATATCAGGATCACTTGGCGTTAATTTGTCCATTGTGAAAATGTATTTTAGTTATTGGAATCTTTTTTTATACGTAATTATTCTCGTCATATTTGTCATTCATGGAAAATAAAAATAAACGCTTCCTTAAAAATTACAACTTTTAAAAATAATTAGGACACGTTTTACTTACCAAATTCATATAAATACTGTGTTAGTAATTTTCAGGATTCAAAGAGTACTTTAAATCATTGGCTTTGTTTTTCCACCTGTATTCCCTTTCATAAGGCTTTCAATTTGTTTCTGTATTGCTTAGGTCTCTTAATTACACGTCAGAATACAGACATGAACTGTAAATGATTATCAAAATCAATTTCAACAAAAAAAATGACGATAATGAAGATTCAGAGTGGTGAGTAATTAGAAAGGGCATTTATGATCAACCAAATATAATGAAGAAAATCTATTTATTAGTATTTGATTTTCATATTAAATATCTTTTAAAAGTTCATGCAAAATATTATTTTTTTTTAGTTATTTGACAAAAAAAAAATTAAAAAAAAAAAATAATAATAAATAATATAAAAAATGAAACTTTTACATAGCAAAAAAACTTTTGAAATAATACCGATTTAAACGCATCTTAAAATTAAAGAAACAAGGATCAATATGAGATGAAGATATTTTGCTGTTTTATTTCTATTAATATAGTTGTAATTTTGGCTGCATTTCAAAATTACAACCCACGTCATAATTTTAATAATATTTTAGCCCTAAGCGCCTGATAAAATAATAGTGTAACAATAATATATTATGGAAGATAACAATAACTAGCAATAATAGTTACAATAACAAATATAATACAATTTTTTGCAACAAGCAAGGAGTAAATGTTATATGTTTTACTCTATTCACTAAATATGAGTTCTATAATTGCAATAAATTATAAACTCATATTATCAAACGGAGGTACTATGTCTGTGTGGATTCCATTACTATGTTGATAATAATATAATAAGGAAATACAGAATAACAAAATATGGAAATTTCTATTTATTATTGTTACAATATATGAATAAATATATGGAGAAGTGACTGGTTTGATCTATAATAAGTTAAAATGAAGAAAAACATTGTTAGTGATTTTCATATATAAAAATAAAAATTGTTTAAAAGCAATTCAATATAAAACCACAATTCTATTGCCCTGGTCTGTATAAAAACTGTAAAAATTAAATAAAATAAGAAACTTTAAAACTATAGAAATTTAGCAAAAGAAGAAACTTTGTAAATATTTTTAATTTTAAACTCATCTTAAAATTCAAACTTAAGAATCAGCAACTTGTTTGAGTCAGAATATTTAATTTATTCCATTAGAAGTTGTAATTTTGACAGTAGTCAAAATTGCAAAATATAACATCAATTTAATAATATCTATATAATATAATTAGTAATAGTATCAATAATATATATATAATATATAAAAATAATATAATTAAGCAACAATAGCTACAATAGCAATATAATATAATTCTTGCTATTGTAACAGAATAACAACAAATATTTTCATATTTTTACTACTGTTAGTATGGATATATTTACAATAGTATAATATATCACAATAGTTATAATACAGGGGGTGGCCAACCTGCGGCCCGGTTTGAACATTTCTGTGGCCCGTGAGATGCATCACACTTTTCCAAGTAAAATATATTTATTTATAATGGCCAAAATAGTGAAAATCAATGTGTAGAGGAGTAAGGAATTAGGAAGGAGTGATTAAGGAGTTTAAGTTGCAATAAAGGCTCAACAAAAAATGTTTGATGCAGCATTAACAACAACCAAATATGGTTAAGGTAAACTATTCTTGTTTTCATTTTTAAAATTGTAAAAAATGAAAGCATTTTCGGATGTAGGTGAATTTATTGAAAGAATGTTTGGAAGCTGTGGTAAAGGTTATTTTGCCATGAAAACTATTTTCGAACCTAAACTATCTTCGGCAAATAATATCAATAATATAATATATAATATATAAAAATAATATAATTAGCAATAATACCTACAAAAATAAAAAAAAAATCCAATTAATTATTGTGTCGTCCAATTAATGACATTTCAAAGAAAATTATTTTAAAACTGCACTACAATTCGATATTTCAAATATTTTTCCCTTGTCACTTGACGAAAGCACCGACATTTAGGAGACTCAGCTCAGCTTGTAGTGTTCCTTCGTGGAATCATTTTAAGTAACCGAAGAAATGCTTAAATTTGTTAAGCCTAAAGGTACAACAATAGGAGAAGATATTGAGAAACAAATACCGCACTAGTCAAATAAATATTTTTGAATTATTTCCTCTTTTTTTTATTTCGTTTATATTTATATTTTTTATATTTCATTTTGGTGTTATATATTTCTTTACAATGTGCGTTTAGTATCCTTATTATTATAGTATCTATGTGTACAGGTAAGAATAATGGTAAACACAGTAATAATAATTCATAATGTTTCAATGTTTCACTCAGAAAAATTGTCAATAGTGCGTCTACATTTAATATGGGTATCTATAATTTTCCCCTGGTATAATATATGGATACATTAATAATACATTATTCTACTGCTAATAGTATATTAACAATGGAATAATATATTATTAATATATCCTTAATTATTGTTAAAATACACATACTGTTGTTAAAATATTCTTACTGTTGGTCATACGATTGTTGATATATCTTACTATTGTAAAAAAATTTTAATTTTACTCACCTTGGCATTTACTTTTCTATACATTCCTTGCAGGAAGAACTGATGCATAGTACTGGATAAAATTTCTTGAGTAAAATGGGGATGTATTTCAAATAAAAGTCGTTCAAAGGAAAGAAAATCATCTCTTTTGAAAATCACGTTAATTATGATATTTAATTATTTAATATATACAAAATATATTAATAAAAATTTTAAAGTTTAAATGTACCCTAGAATTACACATGGAATCAATGACTATCAATTTGTTTGATTAAAAATGCTTACTTTATTTGAATTCAACTTAAACAACTTATGACATAATTTATTCAGTAATTCTGAACAATTGTTAATATATTGACAGTAACATGAAGCCAAATTTAAATCTACTTACCTTTTAATTAGGCACGAAGAGATAGTATGAACTTTACTCAATGACAAGTCTTAAAAGGTTTTTTTTTTTTAAACAGTTTAAGTAATTTATTGAATTTTTCTACTCAGGATTTTCAGTTTTCAAAAAAAATTGTATTTGTTCATTGCATTTTTTGTTGAACAGCTTTTTCAAGTAATCAATTTTTGAAATAATTCATTATTTCAGTTCTTCAAAAAAAAAGAGTCTTTGTTCGTTGCATCTTTGTTGAACAGTTGCAGTAAACTATATTTTGTTATTCAAAAAATATTTCGTATCATTAAAAAGAAATTTTCTTCTAATATAATTATATTACTGAACAATTGTTAATATATTTATAGTAACTGGAAGTCAAATATAAATCTACTTACCTTTTAGTTAGTTACAAAGAGATAACATAAGCATTTACGTCAATGCCAAGTCTTGAAAGGTTTTTTTTAACGTTTAAATAATTCAATGAATTTTTTTCTACTCATTATTTCAGTTCTTCAAAAAAAAAGAGTCTTTGTTCGTTGCATCTTTGTTGAACAGTTGCAGTAAACTATCTTTTGTTATTCAAAAAAATATTTCGTATCATTAAAAGAAATTTTCTTCATATAATTATACTACTGAACAATTGTTAATATATTTATAGTAACTGGAAGTCAAATATAAATCTACTTTCCTTTTAATTAGTTACAAAGAAATAACATAAACTTTTAGTTCAATGGCAAGTTGTAAAAGGTTTTTTTAACGTTTAAATAGTTTATTGAATTCTTTTCTACTCCGGATTTGAGTTCTTCAAAAAAAAACTCTTTGTTAATTGCATTTTTGTTTAACAGTTGCAGTAATCAATTTTCGTATTATTCGAAAAATATTTCGTATTATTAAAAAAAAATCTAGTATAATTATACTACTGAAAAAGAAATCAGTTTGCATATTAAACGAAACGATAGTTTTGCATTATAATTCATGTATTCACTTTAACAGAAAGGCTAACATCATTATTTATGTATTAAGAAATTTACAGAAAGAATTCTTTTGGCGTTTAACACTAGAAACTAGGGCCTGTTGGCTGAGTGGTTAGCGCTCTAACGCTCGGCACCACAGGTTCGAGGTCCGGATGTACCATGGATATTTGTAGCGGTTCGGAATCCACTTTAAACAGTAGGTCGCGGTCTAATACGATCGTAGAGCATTGTTGGAGTAGTGTTACTCGCGTCCGTAGCATACCTTCAAGCTATGCGTACACATGCTCTTGGGTAGTGCTAAATGAGTAACAGCGATGCAGCCCTTGCTTATGTTATAAAGATTAACTGTCTCTGCATTGCCACTTCCATTAGAACAACAACATAAGAAATTAAGGAAATCTCATTCTTACTAGAAAGATATCATTCTTTGTTATATTGATCAAAACCAAACCAGAAATTATTGAACACTATTTTGTATTATAAAAAACATTTTCTAAAGGAGCTGCAAGTTTGAAGAAAAAATTTATAATATAACTTAACTGTACAATTGTATAGATTGGCATCACTGGCTTCAGGTTCGAATCTTGGTTATGACATGATTGTTAGTGGTTCGAAATCCACTTTAAGACGTAGGTCCCGGTTTAATTATCCCAAAATGATCGTAAAGCTACAAACCTAACCAATATATATTGATCAAAACCAAACCATGAATTTTTGAACAATATTTCGTATTATTAAAAACATTTTCTAAAGAAGCTGTAAGTTTGAAAAATATTTTTATGATGTAACTATTGTACAGTTGTATAGATACTCACTTCTTCTTAAAAAAAATTCTACTCAATCTTGCGGTTTCCTAGCGGTCTGATGGTCAATTGGCTAAAGCTCTGGCCATTGACACCACGAGCTTCAGGTTCAAATCTTGGCGATCGCATGGATATTTGTTAGTAGTTAGAAATCTAGTGGTACAGATCGAATTTTTCAGCGTTTAAAAACAAGAAACTAACGAAATCTCATTCTCTTTAGAAAGGTACCATTCTTTGTTATATTGATCCAACACAAACCATGAATTATTGAACACTATTTCGTATCATAAGAAACATTTTCTAAAGAAGCTGCAAGTTTGAAGAAAAAATGTATCATGTAACTTAACTAATGTATGATTTTGCCTCACTTTTAAAAAAAAATTCTACTCAATCTTGCGCTTTCATGGCGGTCTGATGGCCAATTGGTTAGAAGTTTGGTCTTTGGCACCGCAGGCTTCAGGTTCCAATCTTGACGTTGGCATGGATATTTGTGAGTGGTTCGAAATCAACGTTAAACTGTAGGTCCCGGTCTAATTAGTTCAAAGTGTGCAAAAAAATGATCGTAGATCTATAAACCAAACCAATATATTGATCAAAATCAAACCATGAATTATTGAACACTATTTCGTATTATTAATAACATATTCTGGATTGATTTACAAACTCATTTTTTACAATTTCTCTCCTTATTTGATTCAAGTAATTCGTAACTATCTTTCAGACAGACACTTTGTTGTCGCAGTAGGGAATACTGATTCCTCAATTCGAGATATTCACGCTGGTGTGCCCCAGGGCTCTATTCTAGCTCCTTTCCTCTATAATATCTTTATCAACGATATTCCACAAAAGAACAATATCAAAATTAGTCTTTATGCTGATGACACTGCAATCTTAAAGCAAGGCCGAAAAACTTGCACAATCCAGGAAAATTTGCAAAATTAGAAAAATGGCTCATTAACTATAAGATAAAATTAAATGTGGACAAGACTGAAGCAGTTCTTTTCACTTGCAAAAAATCCTATAACCCTCCTAATATTAAAATATACAATAATTATATCACCTGGTCTAAAGAAACTAAGTACTTAGGAATTATCCTTGATAGTAAACTTAACTACAGATCGCATATCTACAACCTTAGAAATAAATTCAATACTCAATTTAGAATTCTCTACCCTTTAATCAATAGAAATGCAGCTTTACCTCTTAATCTCAAAATTCTAATAAATCTCTCTTATCTTCGTCCAGTATTAGCTTATGCAAGCCCAGTTTGGGGTTTTGTCGCACGTACAAATTTTGAAATTATTCAAAGGCTTGAGAACAAAACTCTCAGAATGTTAACGAATTCACCCTGGTACTTTCGTAATGACGATATTAGACGAGCTCTCTCGATTCCAAGTTTAAGACAATTTGTTCACAAAATTTCTACTAAATTCTATAATGATATGCGAAACATTAATAACCCTGTATTAAATATCCTACAAAATTACCATTATGATATTTCTTCCCGCAAACATAGCAAAAAGACCTCGCACTGTTCTAAATATTTTAAATTAATTCCTTGCAACTGCCTAGATGAAAAAAGTTCGCTTTTCTCCTAATTTGACCTTTGCTCATTCGGGTTTATTACATGCAACTGATTCCATCAACATCTACATTTTTGAAATTTTTGGTATTTTTCATTTTATAATTTTATTAAATAAATAATTCTCTTTTAAAAAAGGGCATTTAATTATCTATTTTGCTTATTAACTCAAAGGGCATGAGACCACCGCTATGTTTCATCATTTTACAAAAAGGAGCTAAGTGGCCGCTACGTGGCCAAGGATCTCCGTAATAATCAACAATAAGTAGTAATATATTCAAAAGAAGCTGTAAGTTTGTAGAAAAATTTATGATGCAACTTAACTAACGTACAACTGTATAGATACTAATTTTTTAAAAAATTCTACTCAATCTTTCGGTTTCCTGGCGGTCTGATGGTCAATTGGCTAGAGCTCTTCAGGTTCGAATCGTAGAGAACGGCATGGATGTTTGTGACTGGTTCGAAATCATGTTAAACTATAGGTCCCGGTCTATTTAGCCTAAAGTGTGAAAAAAAAAAACCGTAAAGCGACAAACCAAACCAGAAATTTTGAACACTATTTTGTGTTATTAAAAATATTTTCTAAAGAAGCTGTAAATTTGGAAAAAAAATTATGATGTAATTTCATATACAATTGCATAGATACTAGCTTTTTTAAAAAAAAATCTTTTAAAATTCTGCTCAATCTTACGGTTTCCTGGCGCCTGATGACCAATTGACACCACAGGCTTTAGGTTCGAACTTTGACTATGGCATGGATGTTTGTGAGTGGTTCGGAATCCACGTTAACATGTAGGTACCGTACCGGTCTAATTAAGTCTGCAAAAGAAATTACAGTACAGCGAAAAACCAAACTTACGGTTTCCATCTTTTTGTCATCCAGTACTTACCATGAAGAGCGAGTTGGCAAAATCTTCTTTTGGAAGTCGTCAGAGATAAAAAAAAAAATGATGAAAAAAAAAAAAAAAAAAAAAAAAAAAGTCGTTAATAATTTATTGATGATTCATAGATTTCTAAGTTCTACGGGGTTCTCATATCTTCAGGAAAGGAATGGGTCATTGCGTTATTATGTGCGTGGTTCTGAAAAGCATGGATCAGCTAAACAAATATTTTTTTCAGATTTTATTGAAAATCAAACGTCAATAGTAATGCATTTTTTTGGAAATATATCAGCAAATTCTTAATTTTATAGGTATCATAAAATTTGTTTTCTCATTTCGTATTCAAAAAATTGGTTGCTCAGCTTCAAGACATTCATCAAACGAATGATGTTGTTGACGCGTAACTATTAGAAAGCGACATAAACCTGCTCTCAAAGAACACAGTCTGATTCACCATTGGCACGCCAGGTTATAAAAGTTCGCAAAAAAACAGATTTTATTGCAGTGCTTAAGTGCTTCATGAATATTTTCGTGCTTTTTCGATTTTAAGCAAACATGCAAATTGTTTGCGCAAGCTCCATTCTAAAAGAATAAACTATTTAAACTGATTTTAAAGTTGGTTCAATTTAAAAAAACTTAATCGACTAAAATCACTCCAAAAAATATTTGAAATAAAATTAAATATCTTTAAGTATTTGTTCGCTTATTGGAAAATTTTCAATTTGATTAGAAAAACTGATGTTGTAATTGAGAACAAATTATTTTAGTACACCTTTGAATTATTAAATAAATTTATTTTTAAATGAATACATTTTATAATATATAGAATCATGTATAAAATCTTATTATATAGCCCATATATGTTGTAAAAAAGTAAGTTCAGTTATTATATAGATTTGATTTGTCGCTCTACGGTCATTTTGTGCACACTTAAGGATAATTAGACAGAGACCTACAGTTTAACGTGGTAGTGTTACTCGCGTTCGTCGCATATTTCAAGCTACAGGCCCCTCTTGGATATTACTGAATGAATAACGGCGTTTATTAGTGCAATCCGATTATAAATTGTGCCTGCTTTCAATTGTTTCATCACCCATCCCAATGGACTTGCCCCGTGCAATTTTTACAGCAAATTTCAGACTCTCGACAGGACACGATTCTCTTATTAAACACTTGCACCGCATGGGTGTAGCTACTCATAATGTCTGTCCTTTGTGCTCGTCAGGTGAAGAAATGGTCTTTTTACATCTGACAACATGCAAGCCACTTGATTTTACGACTTTTAATTCTGACAACTTTACCAAGGCTAAATTTAATTGGGCTGCTAGAGTTCTTATGGCGGACATCGCTGCAGCTTGATGTAGGAAAAAAAACGAAGCGTGGATTCCGAACCACTAATAAACATCCATGCAACCGCCAGAATTAGAACCTGAAGCCTGTGGTACCAAAGGCTAGAGCGCTAACCAATTGGCCATCAAGCCGCGTTGCTTTAGAAGACATCCAGCATGTGTTAGACAAACATGTTACATAAATTTGTTGTATAAGTTTTTGCATACAATTTGAGGACAACTCCACATTTTTTTTACCTGGAAGGATGCTATTTGATCATCTTTTATTTATTGCTTGTTGAATAGTCATTGTATACGACTAACTTTTTCTAAGGCAGTTGACAATACACAGACAGTTAATCTTTATGTCTTAAGCAAGGTCTGCACCGCTATTACTGATTGACAACTACCCAGGGAACACGTGTAGCTTGAAGATAGGCTACGGACGCGAGTAACACTTCCTCCTTAACAAATAAATTCTAGATCATCAATAACAGCATTCCATTGCCAAGTTTTTAATAGTAAAAACCAAAACATATTTAGCTTTTTTAATGAATGTAATATCATTTAATTTTGCAAAGAAAAAGCAAAGATATTGTTAGTGTATAAGTATTTTAAAGTGGTTAATTTACTTTCATATGCATATAAGAACATTATTCTATAAAGTAGATCCACAACTTTCTATTTAGATGTTAAAGGATATCGTGGAATTGAGAAGATTAAGAACTTATGTACTAGATGCTTCAACCAGAAAAAAAAATACATAATTCCATGGTTTTCTTGAAAGCCAAATTTTCTTCGTTCCACGTTTTTATGGATATATCAAGAATTTTCTCTGTACAATGCTTTTGAGACGAACACACAGGCTAACGAGAAACGTTTTCATGAATATATCAAGATTTTTCTCTATACAATGTTTTTGAGACGAACACACAGGCTAACGAGAAACGTTTTCATGAATATATCAAGATTTTCTCTATACAATGTTTTTGAGACGAACACACAGGCTAACGAGAAACGTTTTTATGGATATATCAAGAATTTTCTCTGTACAATGCTTTTGAGACGAACACACAGGCTAACGAGAAACGTTTTCATGAATATATCAAGATTTTTCTCTGTACAATGTTTTTGAGACGAACACACAGGCTAACGAGAAACGTTTTCATGAATATATCAAGATTTTTCTCTGTACAATGCTTTTGAGACGAACACAGGCTAACAGGCTAACGAATTTTCTCTGTACAATGTTTTTGAGGATAGCTAATCAAGAAAATTTTCTCTGTACAATGCTTTTGAGACGAACACACAGGCTAACGAGAAACGTTTTTATGGATATATCAAGAATTTTCTCTGTACAATGCTTTTGAGACGAACACACAGGCTAACGAGAAACGTTTTTATGGATAGATCAAGAATTTTCTCTGTACAATGTTTTTGAGACGAACACACAGGCTAACGAGAAACGTTTTCATGAATATATCAAGATTTTTCTCTATACAACGTTTTTGAGACGAACACACAGGCTAACGAGAAACGTTTTCATGAATATATCAAGATTTTTCTATACAATGTTTTTGAGACGAACACACAGGCTAACGAGAAACGTTTTCATGAATATATCAAGATTTTTCTCTATACAATGTTTTTGAGACGAACACACAGGCTAACGAGAAACGTTTTCATGAATATATCAAGATTTTTCTCTATACAATGTTTTTGAGACGAACACACAGGCTAACGAGAAACGTTTTCATGAATATATCAAGATTTTCTCTATACAATGTTTTTGAGACGAACACACAGGCTAACGAGAAACGTTTTCATGAATATATCAAGATTTTTCTGTACAATGCTTTTGAGACGAACACACAGGCTAACGAGAAACGTTTTCATGAATATATCAAGAATTTTCTCTGTACAATGTTTTTACAACGTTTTTGAGACGTACAACGTTTTTGAGACGAACACACAGGCTAACGAGAAACGTTTTCATGAATATATCAAGAATTTTCTCTGTACAATGCTTTTGAGACGAACACACAGGCTAACGAGAAACGTTTTATGGATAGATCAAGAATTTTCTGTACAATGCTTTTGAGACGAACACACAGGCTAACGAGAAACGTTTTTATGGATAGATCAAGAATTTTCTGTGTGCAATGCTTTTGAGACGAACACACAGGCTAACGAGAAACGTTTTTATGGATAGATCAAGAATTTTCTCTGTACAATGTTTTTGAGACGAACACACAGGCTAACGAGAAACGTTTTTATGGATATATCAAGAATTTTTTTCAATCTTTTGAGACGAACACACAGGTAACGAGAAACGTTTTTATGGATATATCAAGAATTTTCTCTGTACAATGCTTTTGAGACGAACACACAGGCTAACGAGAAACGTTTTTATGGATAGATCAAGAATTTTCTGTACAATGCTTTTGAGACGAAACACAGGCTAACGAGAAACGTTTTTATGGATAGATCAAGAATTTTCTCTGTACAATGCTTTTGAGACGAACACACAGGCTAACGAGAAACGTTTTTATGGATATATCAAGAATTTTCTCTGTACAATGCTTTTGAGACGAACACACAGGCTAACGAGAAACGTTTTTATGGATATATCAAGAATTTTTCTGTACAATGCGTTTGAGACGAACACACAGGCTAACGAGAAACGTTTTTTGGATATATCAAGAACTGTACAATGTTTTTGAGACGAACACACAGGCTAACGAGAAACGTTTTTATGGATATATCAAGTCTGTACAATGCTTTTGAGACGAACACACAGGCTAACGAGAAACGTTTTTATGGATATATCAAGAATTTCTCGGTACAATGCTTTTGAGAAGAACGCACAGGTTAACGAGAAACGTTTTTATGGATATATAAAGATTTTTCTCTGTACAATGTTTTTGAGATGAAAACACACAGGCTTACGAGAATGGGTCTGTAACATTAGCATATTAACCCGTTGACTTGTTATTATTCACTGTCTTTACATTTTTCAAGTAATTTAGGTTTGGTTTGTCGCTCTACGGTCATTTTGCTCATACTTTAGGCTAATTAGATCGGGACATACAGTTTAACGTGGATTCCGAACCACTAACAATAATCCCTGCCTTCACCAGGATTCGAACATGATGCCTATGTTACCAAAGGCCAGAGCGTAAGCCATTTAGCCACCAGGCTGCTCAAGTAATTGAGGAGTTTTTATGATATTAAACTCTTATGTCTTAGTAGCTAAATAGCATTATATTATCATCTTCATCATCAGTGGCGCAACAGTCTCATGATGGGCCAAGGTCGTCTGCCTACTG
Organism: Caerostris darwini; assembly: GCA_021605075.1. Taxonomy (NCBI): domain Eukaryota; kingdom Metazoa; phylum Arthropoda; class Arachnida; order Araneae; family Araneidae; genus Caerostris; species Caerostris darwini. Next base: position 12,736 of record BPLQ01004851.1, read on the forward strand.
GCAGATTTCTGGACATGAGATGTTTTGTTTTTGCGTGATAAGGTTGTCAGTCTCAGTCATATTAGTCACTTTATATGAAAACTATGACAAATGCTAAAGGAAAATTTTAGACTTAAAAAAATTTTTTAATACTAATATTATAAAGTTAGAATCATATTCATATAATTTTTGAAATGTTTAATTTTTAATAACCTGGTATTACAGTTTTCTAGGATTAAAAATATTTTATTTGAATAATTTGGATCGAACAGTCTTTATATCAGAATTGGTGATTGTACCTATATTGTTCCATTCAAGTGAAATAATTTAGTTTGTAATTTATATACATCGCTGTATCATTCAAAAATATTTTTCGATTTATTAACTACTTTTAAAACTTCAATTACCATTTATTTATTTATTTAAATTCGATATGATCCAGATAATTTATAACATTTTCTTACTTTTAATTAATTAACATTTCAGCCAATAAGTCTCCGGTCTGATACATATATGGCAACACTGTTGACAGAACCATATGATTTTTGGATAGTAGCCTCCTTCAAACGACACGTGTCAAAATTCCATGGCATTCTCATAATTAATTTACAGGTTACAGTGCTTTTAGTGACTCCAGTTTTGTAATTTTCAAAACAATGGATAAAAACGAATTTTGTGTGTTGATAAAACATTGTTTTTTGATGGGGAAAAATACTGTTGAAGCCAAACAGTGGCTTGATAAGCGTTATGGAGACTCTGCACCAGGGAAATCAACTATTATTGACTGGTATGATGAATTTTGTTTCGAAATCTACCAGTAGGCAGACGGCCTTGGTCCACCATGGCCATCTAATGATGATGAATTTAAAGGTGGTCTTACAAACATCGATGATGATGAATGCTCTGGTCGCTGAAAATCGGCAGTTGGTCCTGAAAACATTAAAAAAAAATAGTTTTGTTTTCTACAAAATAGTTTTGAAAGATCTTTAAGCGAAGTTGCTTGAGATAGCGGATACCTTAAAGATATCAGAAGGTAGCATATTACAATTTTATACTAAAATTTAAGCATGATTAAGTTGCTTTCGACACCGGACAGAAAACAACAACGGTCGATGATTCAGAGAACTGTTTGGAGCTGTTCAAGCGAGGTAAAAGGATTTCTTCCATCTGTATGTGGCATGGATCCACTACTATACACCTGAATCGAAATGATCGTCAGCTGAGTGGACAGCAGCCGGACAAAGTCGTCCAAAGCGATCAAAAACTCAAAAATCGGCAGGCAAGGTTATGGCATCCGTATCTTGAGACACGGATAATATTTTGTTCATCTACTATTTTGAGAAAGATAAAACTATCAATATCGAATATTACATGCCATTCTTGGATCGATTGAGGGTAGAAATTACGAAAAAACAGTGCCGTGTCGACAAGACAATGCCCAGGGTCACAAGTCAATGAAAAGTTGGTTCAATTGAATAAATTACGCTTCGAATTAATTTCCCACCCCTCACACTCTCCAGCTCTCGCCCCCAGAGACTACTGCCTTTTTGCAGACACCAAAAAGATCTCCCAGGGAACGACATTTGGCTCAAATGAAGAAGTGTTTGCCGAAAGTGAGGCCTGTTTTGAGAACAAAGACAAATCATTCTACAAAAAATGGCATTTAAAACTTTGTGGAGAGTGGGAATGAATGCATCACTCTTGAAGCAGAGTATGTTGACGAATAAAGTCGAATTTCTAAAAAAAATTGGGTTTTTTTTGCTAGACCGGGGACTTATTGAGTGAAATGTGTTATACTATTTAAATAGCTAGTCAGAAAAGCTGTTAGGTTTTATTTGTATTACTTATTTAATTTTAGTTTAAGTCTAGGAAAGAATTTATCATAAGTGTGGGGATTAATTTTATGTAGCATTAAATACCTTGATTATAGCATTACTTACAGCAAATGTGAAAAATGCAATCAAATTCCTCGAATCAAGTTTCTCAAATTTATTTTGAATTATTTCGTATAAAAACAGGCATCACAGTTGAAATGTTATTGAAGATTTCAATTTAAAACCAAAGTTTTAATTATCTCGTCCTCACCATTAAGAACGTATATTCTTTATATAAAATTTATTAATATTATAAAAATAGATCCATTTCCATACGTATCTTTAGGTATACTCTTTTAAAAGAATGAATCATAAACATCAATAGAAACTTAATTTTATAACTTAAGTTAATATTA
>BPLQ01004852.1:7219-32539 GCA_021605075.1 Caerostris darwini
AAAAGAAAACCACAGTAAAATCAGATAAAAACATAATATTATAATTCCTATTTATTTTATCTAGTAATCTACATGTATGAATAATCAGTTAAAAATAGATGTTTGTGTATTTATTTTTTACTATTATGGAGACATGGCTTTAATGGGATCACAAATTCTTTAACAAAAGGAAAAGACTGCAAATAGTGAATTGCAATGATTTAAAGATACGGCTGACAAAAATTGAGTCGAAGTGTAATTAATAGACAGGGTGCACAAGATTCAACCTCGTTATGATCATGTTTAGTGTCATTCATAATATTTATTGTCATTATCCGTTATCTTTAATTTGTAAGTTACGTGATGACTTTAATAATTTTGTAATAAATAAAAGTCAGCTTAAAATTGCATCTTTTATTTACTATATCTTGTTTGTTTACTTAAAGAAATTACATTTCTGGGAAAGGTGGCATTGAGTAATTGTTTTCCTGAGCAGAAGTGAATAAATGATGACATCATTGTTCAACAGACTAAAGGTCAGATTTCCTCTCTTCATCTAACTTGAATTTTCTGTGATCTTTACCCTCTTTTGTTTCTCAGTCTAAAAAACAAAAGAATTTTAGTAAAAAGAATCTGAAAGCAATACTGTTGTATCAGTGTCTCAATCTAATTTTCAGAGGCCTACACATAAGAAACTTTAACAAGCATGCTCAGTAATTGCTACATCTAAAAATGAAAAAAAAATAGAAAATTGGAAATCCCATATGGTGTTAAATAATTATTTCGAATCCCAGTCTCTTAAAATATAATTTAATGCAGAATATATATGTTAAAAATTTCTACGGTTAAAATGGATATGATGTTAAATAATCTAAATATATTTCATATATAATTAAAAAATGCAGTACAAAGACAAGATCTGAAACATATAATCAAAAACAAATACATGAAATTTAGTATTTTAAATTATTGCATAATTGAAAGTTTACTAAATAAATTGATTGTAAAAATAATAATAACAATAAATATATATTTTTACTTCTGTCTATTGAAACACTTAGAAAGTAAAAAGACCTATGAGGGGTAAAAAGAAAGGATCATTATATTTTTACAATAAGAGTTTTCGAATGCATATTTTGAAACATTTTAAAACAAACCTTTTTTCTTCTGAAAGTAAAAAAAAAAATATTTTACATCTTGAAATGATAGGCTTTCATATTGAATTGTGCTTTAAAAGTTGATAATAATAATATGTAGCCCTAACATTCATTTAAAAAAACTTATTGAAAGAAAATAATGAATGGAGTTTGGGTTTATTATTAATTTACCTTCCCATAATTGTGAACATTGTTGACCTTATAAAAGTTCTGAAAAATAAATTATAGCTACTGAAAAATTAATTGTCAGTATAATTACACTATTAAATTTTTCATTTCTATCAGATATACATAATTCATATATTTTTAACTGTTGGTAATTATTTGGCGAATATATTATGAGATAAAACAAATATCAATTATAATTTGATGCTTTTTTCTGATTTTATAAGGGTTTTTTGTTGGTAAAATTAACTTTGTTTATATAATTTGCATTTCAAACTATCAAAAACTAAACTTTCTTCGATAAATTCTGCAGACATCTCTAAACTCTTTGTTAATGAAGTTTTTATCATTAACAAATAACTAGGAGGGCAAAATTTGAAGAAGCAAGAAAAAACCCTAAAAAAGAGAAACCCTATAAAAAGAGATAAATAAAAAAATTATCTGGGTTTGTTAGAAAAAAAGATTTGTAATAAAAATATGAAATATGAAGAAACTATACAAATGATTGCAACTATAACTTTCATGTAATCATTGCATTGGTTACAAACTGCAGAATATTTTTATGGGGCTTTCAGTAGCACTTTTTGGATCATAGATATTATGTTCGTTTATTTTATTTACTTTTTATTTATAACACGATTCTGCAACTATATTTTAAACATGAAGTTTTCTTACTCTTTTAAATTTTTCAGTTGGTTGCATTTATTAGGCGTGCAAACTGATGGAATATTTTTGCAACTCATCATATATGCATTTGCTTACATTTTGTTTGAAAGGTAGGTAATAAAATCTGAAATCTATTTAAAGAAATATTTTATTTAAAAAAAAGAAACCTAATTTGCAGGAATGGAAATTTTATTATTAGTATTACACATGTTTACAAGACCAAGGACTAATATTCATTATATTGAACTTTTTAAAGGAATAATTAGACAATTAGGAAAGAATAATTTTCTGGGAAACTGCCCATATTTTCTAATTATTTGAAAGAAGTTTTAATCATTTGTCTTTTTTAATTATCTCTTATTTCAGCTTTAATACAAATAGATTAAAAAGTATAGCCTTTCATAAAGAATCCCTGAATTAAATATAATCTTGTATATAAAATACATATTAGAACCAATATGGTTCTATTATTTTGATAAAATTAAAAATAATAATATTTGTGAGTTTTTAAACTACAACTAACTTAATACTAGCATATTAACAGACATAACTTGACCATAATAAATTTTAAAATATATTAAATGAATAAAACCGAAATTTTAAGGGGAAAAAAAATCTCATGTTTTTGTCTTATAATAATTAGCATCTTTTGTGCAATCTTAATTTTTTTAAATATAATTATTGTAAACAACAATTGAAAGCTTTTTATTTATTTCTTATACACAAATAACTTTTGATATCTTGTTTTATATAAAATTTCAATAAATTTGTTGATGAATGTTATAAAAAAAAAATAATATTATAATAATTTCTGTTTACATTTTTTTAATACTTGATGTATATGATGTTCAAATCAGAATATTTGGTAGGAGTTTTCCCGCGCTCTCCAATACGATACGCAAATACGGGACACTTCCTTCTAAAAGTCCACTCGGAAAGCATTGCCCTCCTTCAGCGGCACGGAGCCAAGCCAGACTTCTATGGCTGCTCTATTCCAACAGGAACTGTCTCTTTCCATCCATGAGTAGATTACTCAAGGGATGTACATCCCGCACTGTAGGACACTGAGGATTAGACATACACGCAGATGTTAGAATGTCTACTAATTCAACATATATGTATTTAATTCAACTTATTATAATGCAAGTAAATATAAAGCAATTTCAATATTTTTCTACTTATTTGCTATGCCTTTATATAACAAAATATTATAGCAATATTCATTTCAGATATTGTAGGATTGAAAAGATTTAATAAAGTACTTGAAGAATTTAAATGAACAATTATTTCCAAATGATTGACAAATGCGAAAATACATTAAAATTAAGGTCGCTCTTAAAATCAAACATAATGCGAACATAAAAATGTCTACGGAATAAGGACAAGAAAAAAAAAAGCTTCTGCCTTAAAATATAAGAAGCTTTTTTCCCTGCATTAATTTCGATTTCCATTCCTTTCCTCGTTAAGAGGTAATTCCCTCTTTGAAATTTCCCTAGACACTTTTTCCGTAGCTATCTTGGATAACTCCTTTCTTTAACGTGCCGTTTTGTTTACTTGCTTTTCAGAGTGAAAGAATGAGTGTGTATAGTTTTCTGTCTAGTTGTTACGAGAAATTTGTGAAAGAACGGCCTTTTCACAAGCAAGTATTTTAATTATTTGTCATTTTGAATGAATATAGAATGTTTTAAAAGGCAATTTTATTGTGCATAAGCAATTAATATCTGATGTAGGTCGCAATCAATATCATAACCCTTTGGAGGTGTCCCGGCATCTTTCCGCCAAATTTAGTCAATTGGCGACCTCTATGAAAGGCGATAAACAGATAGTTCCCCCCTTTTTGGCGCGGGACTTGGAGATGGGGGGGGGGTACGAAAACAAGTCAATTTTAATATGGCAACTTGTATGGAAAACACCCCACAATGTAATATGCTAGATATATCAGCTTTATTTTAATTAATATCTATGATGCTCATCTATTGATCTGAATTCATTCAGAATTAGTTTTAGCATGCATTTCAGGGTTTGCAGTTTAACATATGCTATGATGATAGCTTGGCGAGTTTTGCCAACAGTCTTTACTGTTGGCTGTTATTACTCTATGTTGTTGGCGCCAAAGGAGAAAATGGTCTATCATATAACAATTTTTGGTACTTACGTATTAACGGTACCTTGGTGACAGTTGCGCCAATAAAGAGCACACGCGCCAACCGCAGCTACAGATTTGGCGGTTTTTAAATGGCACCGATCTATTCTATTGGTTTGGTAACCCTAGTAGCTATCAGATTGACGACACTTAAAAACTGCCAAGTCTGTCGCCAAGGTACCGTTAATACGTAAGTACCCCAATTTTTTAATAGAAATGCTTCATTTTTTTTAGCTGTCAATTAACGTAAATTTAATTTTTCTTAAAAGTTAGCATTTATAATCTATTAATAGATAAAATTATTTTTGATAATTTGCACTTTTTAAGAAATTTTGCAATTTGTGTAATTATTATTTTGTATAATTTGTGAAATGTATTTTACTGTTTTTGGTGCAGTTTTCGTTTCTATGATCACTTTTTTCATGTTTTGTACATTTTCAATGTTTCTTGTTTACTATTATTTTTTAAAAATTTCTTTCATAAGCTATTCTTATTGGATTATTTAAATTTTTTTTTTCAATGATCTTTTTTATATATAATATTTTTAATTTCTTTCACGAGCTAATAATTAAATTATGTAAAATTGTAGTAAAAAGTTATGTGGTGTAACCTAAGACAATTTAATTTCAAAGTGAAAAAGAAATTTTTCAAGAAATGAAAATCATTTGGAATTCTATAATTTTTTATTTGTTAAGCTTGCCGTTAAGCATTTTGTTCTTCCATTAAATTTTAAATTTAGTATTGTAATTTGTTAATTTTCAAAGAATTTACAGATTTCTTTTAAAAATTATTATTCCTTGAAAGCTTTTTTTTTTTTTTTTTTGTATATTTTAATCTCTTTAAATTGGAATTTACAGATATAAGTATATGTTAGAAATTTATTATCTTGTTAATATATGTCTCACATTTTTGCATAGACATTTCATTTATACAAATTATTACATAAAAAAATTATACCATATAATATAGTGTTGTGGGAAAGAGGTCTTTCATGACCTTGACCACTTTCAATTTCGAAAAAATGCATTAAAATATTTTATAATTTTTTTTTTCAGTTTTCATTGAAATTACTTAATAAAGAATTATGCCCCGACGACCATTAACTGATGCTGAACGCTTAGAATCTAAGAAAAGGAAGCAAGAAGCTTGTAGGAAATATGCTAAATCTGAAAAAGGAAAGGCTCTTAATTTAAAAAACAAGAAGAAACATCTATCAATACCTGAATATCGGGAGCACATTAATAAATTAAGGCGTCTTGCTTATCAAGCTAAAAAGCGTCAGCTACATGTTGATAAGGAATCTAATGAATGTCAGCGGCCCAAATTGGGTGTCGAAAGGCTTAATAGTAAGCATCTTCTTTCTTTCTTTTCTATGTTTTATGTGCCATTTTTTTATTAAAATAATTAGCAATGTAATTATAAAATTTTAAAAAAGTTCTTTTTTTTCTAATTAAATATTCACTTAATTTATTTTCAGTTTTTTTCAATAACAATAGACTATTTTATGTTCTAGAAATAAAGTAGTTTTTTTTAGTTCTGTTTTAATGGAAGTTAAATATTAAACACATTATTATTATTACAGTCATGTTTTTGTATTGTTAATTATTGAAATATTAAATTTTTTTTTTCTTTTTTTTTATGCGATTTAGATTTCGCCTCCCTTCCCTCCAAAAAATATTCAATGCTATTGTGTTTATAGCATTTTATCAAACGTTTATTATGTATTGAAAAAATTGGAAAAAAATCATTTGCTTTTTTTGTGTATGAATTTTTTAATGTTCTACATTAAATATTTTAAGAAAATGTTCTTTGAATTGCATTAGATTATTAGCTGTTTGAGGAATTATAGTTTTATTAAATTACTTTTACATCTAGAACTATTTTGATGAGTCTGGATTTTTTTTTCTTCTTAGTGATTGCAAGTTTAATATTTCAGTCTTTGTATTTCTTAAATTGTTATTGAATCAATTTAATTGTTGATTTGAGATTTCAATTTGAAGGATTTTAATAATTTGAGATTTCAATTTGAAGAATTTTAATACAGTAGAACCTTGATAAGTCGAAAACCTCCACAACTCGAAATTTTTTTTGTTCCCTTCCCTTTTTTGTTCAATCCCCACAAGCCATTTTGGTATATACTTTCCCTCCATAACTCGAAAAAATAATTTGACCTCTATATCTCAAACATTAGCAATGTTTGATTTTACAACTCGATCATTTGAAACTAATTACCTCTACAGCTCGAAGAAAAATAAGTTACCGACTTTACAGATTTGCCAACAATGTCATTGTTTCCTAGAAAACAATGTATGAGTATATAGTAAATAGAATAACCAATTTTATGAAATAGCAACTTGGAAGAAAAAAAAATTTCTGCTCTTTATAGCTTAGATAATGTTATAGAAAGCGAACGATCGATTTGTCTAAAGCAAAATAAATAAATAAATAATATTAACTGACTTTTTTAATACATGGTGTTTTTTAATTTTAAGGTTGTTTCGGAATTATTTTGATTTTTTATTGTAGTACATAATATAACTTTTAAGTTGCAAATAAACATGTTTATTATCTCTGTAACTTGAATTTTTATTTATTTTACCTCTCTAACTCAAAATAAGTTAGAAAGAATCTAAACCTCTACAAATCGAATATTTTTTTACAAAATCCGCGTAAGTCGAAATCCTCCATAAGTCGAAAACTCGATAACTTGAATTATTTGCCATCTCCCTTGAAGTTCGACTTACAGAGGTTCTACTGTAATTTGAGATTTCAATTTGAAGGGTTTTAATAATTTGTGATTTCGATTTGAAGGATTTGATTAGTTTGAGATTTTCAATACCTAAATTGACCAAATGCAAGATTATTGGTTTCAAATGTTGGGTATTTTAACCCAAGTCTTCTGCCACTTTAATTGCAGATAAAGAGCATATTCTGTGTTCACCACAGAGAGGAAGTTTGCTTTACTCTACCTTACTTTTGGAATTAATATTCTTAATTTATTAATTTCAGAGGAAAAGCTGCTATTCATGTTTTGAAATATTAATAAACCTAAGACATTACGAAAAAGGAATTGGGTTAAACATTATTATTATTATTACTTTATTGTTAGAACTAACATTTTTTTTATTATTGGGGTGCTAAATTAAAAAAAAAAAAATTGAAATGGTATCAATTCACTATTCTGCAGTGTTATATTAGATAGCTTTAGAATATAAAACTTTTTTTTTGTAAAATTTTAATATTATATAAATTATGTTCATTATATTTAAAAATGCTTTTTAACTTTTTTTTCCCCCGTTGTGAAGTTTGATTGGTCTATGACAGAACATCATAGTGAATAGACTTTGAACCTCCAAAATAAAGAGACATAATTGGAAACCCGACAAACAATAATTCTGTAAGCTGAAAAATCCTTCTATTGGGTTAGAGAAGGTGATGTTCATTCAAAAGTACAGCAATCCTTAACCCTTTCATGCAGCCTGATTAAAGTTGAATATGCTATCATAGCAAGTAACAATTGGACTCTGAATATAATATCGTTTGTCCATTGGACCCATAAAAATAATGTCCAATTTGATTTGCAAAACAACGACTATTTGATTGTTCTGAACTTAATAGCTTAAAGCTTAATTGATATATTGTGTTTTATAACTATTTTAAATGAACAAAATATATTTTACTTCTTTGGTGAGTAATTGCATGATTGTTGTGTAATTTTAATTTTGGAGTGCTCGTAAGATTAAATAAAAATATTTTTATCATATATATTGATTTGCCATTTTGTTTCATGGCTTAAAAACGGACATCCATAAAAAAAAAATTTTGAAAACCCAAGAAATTTCCTAACATTTTATTAAGAATCACATCCAACTGTTAAATATAGCAGTAACAGTCGATAGCACGTGAATGTTGGAAAGTACATTTTCCCTTGCCTATGTATTACCAGATGCATTGTGAAGAGTTGTTCTTTTTTTCATAGAATTTTGAAAGTAGGAACTTCATAATCATCCTGTATTTAGTGAATTTTACCGTCCTATTAGGATAAGCTTGATACTGTGTTACATATTAGATGTAAAAACCACGTACCCTAGCCATTGCCCAATTTTAAACTCGTATACTAAAAACAAAATATGTGAGCTGTGGCCTGTTTGTCGTTTCAGTGACCGAATGCCAGAACAGATGGCCCGATTCTTTCCCGGCCTTCATCCCTCGGACCACAAAAAACAAGATGGCCGCGGACTTCGCCGAGTCCATTTACAACATTCCGGAAAACACGCCCGACAGCACATCCTCGTGAGTAGGACTTTCAAAAATTCTTTTTTTGCAAACCAACCGTCGACAGATATAAAGATTTGTAAATCCACGTCATTGAATCAGATCTGAAGAATTGTTGGGCATGGTTGAAAAATGATTTACTCCTACCATTTTTATAACATTAAGTGGAGCTGATTTATATTTACCAGAAATCTATCGCATTATTCATCCTAATGATTATTACACCAACCTTAATTAAAATTCTGAATTTATAACCCAATTGAAGTTACTAAATTAAAATCCTCCAATTATTGCTAATTTTTTTTCATGAAAGATTAGATTTTATGGAAATTTTTTTCAGAAATATTTCAAAATCAAAGACTTCTGGTCGCGCATTGAATTTCAACACAAAGGTTTGTTCTCGTATGCATGGCACTTTTTGGTTCGAAAATGCTCCAGATTTGAATAACCTCGTTGCCAATGATATTTAATAACTGCTGTAATAGAAAGTTATCTTTGACAGAAACTTGTGAAAGCTGCATTACGAAAAAAAAATTTTTGTACCTAAATGGATTTTCTTTTAAATTTTTTTAACGTATTGTTATTGAATTTCGCGAGTCCCCTCAAAGTTTTTTTTTTTTTTTTTTTTTAGCTAGTATTGCTTTGATAATCGAATTTTTCTACGATTTTTTTGTAATAATTTTTCAATTCGTAGGTGCAATTCAGCAATCATAATCTTTAATCACATACAAATTTTTATGGTATCTACAACTGAACCCTAACTGTACCGAATTTTTAATTTAAATTCTTTTATTTTTAATTTTAAACTCTTTAATTCTTTATCTTGATTTTTTTATTTTTAGTATTTAATTTTTTACGGTACCATTTTTAAAATGTACAGTACCAATTAAGAATCGTAAGTTTTATATATGAATTAAAGGGGCCTGATGGGCGAGTGGCTAGCGCTCGGTACCACAGGTTTCGGGTTCGAATCCCGACTGTTACGTGGATGTTTGTAGTGGTGTCAGGGGTAGTGCGGCTCGCGTCCGTAGCATATCTTCAAAGCTACAGCCTCCCTGGGTAGTGCTCTATGAGTCACAGCGGTGCAGCCCTTGCTGATGGCATCAAGATGAACTGTCTCTGCATTACCAGCTGCATTGGAAACAACAACAACATACAGGAATTCAATTGAGGAGGTTAAGGGGTCTATCCGTAATCAGTAAACCAGTTTCAAGCAATCGAAATGTCAATTGGCGAAAGTCTTTATTGGTTCCGTATCATAATTAATTATGCCTTTCATTACAGACCTGAATCGGTACCACTGGTGAATCCTGATTGGCCTCCAGAAGGTAGGCAAGACGACGCCAAACAGAGCAGCACATCAAACGACGCATCCAACACCAATTCTCCAGTAATAAAACTGGAGGTGGACATCGATGATGGAAGTCAGAACGACGCCCTCTGTTCGGCGGACGGAAGTGGTTACGGGTGCATTATACCCAGTTCCGTGTGCGAAGTGGTGACCGATATTCAGCAGTCTCACATACAAAGGTGCAGAACGCCAACTGAGAGGCGGGACATTGGAACAGAGTTCGAATTTTTTGATTCAAGTGGCGAGCACCCCATCGAAATGTTCTTCAAAAGCATGGGTGCTACCGTGAAGACATTCCCTCCACATCTGATGGTCATCGCAAAGTTAAAAGTTGCCAAGATCATAGCTGACTTGGAACTCCAAGCAATGGCAGAGATGGGCGTAGATAATGCTGGTTACTGTGGTAGCAATGGGTCAAAATGGTTTGCAAGTGATAGTCTTGATCATCATCAAGAGATATTTCCTGTGCCAGATTCATCTCGGTAGCAAAGATATTAAAAAAAAGTCTTTCAATATATTATGATTCATTGCTATTATTATTTTTGAGCATTGAAAACAAATCATCGAAATGCTTTTATGGTTACTATGTTGTATTTTTCTAATGTACAGCCAGGACAATGAAATGTTTTTTTTTTTTTTTTTTTTTTATAGTTATTAATAAAAAATATTTTTATTGATTGTTATAATCAATTTTGTATTGTTTTCGAACGAAAACATGACTTCCATTTGTGAGATTTAATGGTTTATGATGTTGTATTTTTATAGTACAAATAGGATGTTAAAAATATTTATATTTAATAATAATTACAAAAAAAATTCAATATTTCATCTAGCCCACATCTGTAAATTAAAAAAAAAAAAGGCATGGTTAAATATTGGATTATAACTTAATAATTATGCATGTGCCAATGATAAGATTAAAAAAAAATTAAATATAACTTTATTTTTTTTTTAATTTTTATATAAAAGGGAATCTCTAAAGGAAATTTTTTTTTCAAATAAAAATTATGATTTTAGGCAAAACCCGTTGAAAAATAATTCATACATATAATATTCACATGATTCATATATATATATATATATACTAATGTACTACTGTGTCCAAAGAGAAAGACCAATTTAAAATTCCCGAGACTTAAGGAATTTAAATTTTTTTTTTTTTTTTCTTTTTTAGATTGCTGGCACTGTCCTTGATATCTGTGGGAAATGTGACGTCAAAATATTCATTAGTGTTTGAGTTACGCTGTCTTTGTGAGACTCTAAAAGTGATTCCGGCGATTTTTGTTATATGTGCTTTTAAGCCAAAAATTAAGGCTTTATCGCCAAATTTTTATCACTACAAAATTTCGTCTCTGGAATACTTTTGCGCCAAATGTTATTGCCTTTACCCCAAAATTTAACACTATTATGTCAAAATTGTCTTAACTCCAATTTATATCGCTTTATCGCCAAAAGTTTACAACTATTACGGCAAAATCTCAATGTTTTCTTTTTTACGCCACTTATTGCTGCTTTAACGCCAAAATATATCATTATTTTGCCAACAGTTTATTCTAAATTGCTGTAACACCAAATTAAATCGCTTTATCACCAAATTATTATGTGGAATTTTATTTTGCTAACTCACAAAAATGTATCGTTTAGACAAAGATAATAATCGCTATTACGATAAAATTTCGCCAAAACTATTCACTAATTCGCCAATTTTTTTTTTTTTTTTTTTTAATGTCAAAATATAAGTTATATTCTTTACGAAGCCGAATTCTAATGATAAATTAATATTAACGAAAGCGAAAAAAGAAGTAGAAACCAGAGAATAACTTTTATTGAAGTATGTCCTTCGTCTGTGGTGGAAACGAATATTTTATTCCATTGGTGAAATCATAAAAAATTTTACGGAAGTAAAATTTGTGCTGTCACCGCCACATGTAATCTGCCAGATAATTATCAAATATTCCGGACACATGGCGGGCGTCATGTAACTAACGTTTCACAACATTCCAATTATCCTCCATTGCATTTGAATGGGTTCCTGTATCCGGGTCTTTAAATATCATACTATGATTGACTGTCAAATGTACAAAACCCTCATGTGAAAGGCAATTGTACGACGACCAACTGTATGACATTATAGTAGTACTCGGAAGTATTCTCCTTTTTATTATTTCGGACAAAACATCTGCACTTCTATTTTCTAAAAACTTCAAAAAAGCATTCATCCGAATATACCAATATTCCTCCAAATACCCATTTATCTTCAACATGTTTATCTCTGTTATTCTTCCTTTTACCAAATTTTGATTCATCAATTTCAACAATTCTTCCAACACCTCCAATTATACCCTTAAAATTTAAACACTCGTCCATGCACACCTCTCTGCAAAATTCATGCCAATCTGCTATCGTTTGATTCGCAACCAATAAATCATTCATAGTACTTTTGCTCCTAATTTCATTCAGCCAAGAATATGTTTGAGTATGAGTTAAATTTTAATGTTTTGACCCATACTCAAATTACTTCGGTCAAACCAAGTACCTTTCTTACTGGCCTTCTAATTTGATGAGCACTCGTTCCTTTCTTTCGACACGCCCATACTTTTCCATCACAAACATCAAGACAATCAACCTTGCCGTCTAGATTTTAATAACACTACGCAACCTTTACAAAGCCGCCACAACCTCTGTATTCAACTTGGGATCTGTTTTCACTTAAAACTTTTTTTTTCTCCTTTTTCTTCCCCTTACTTACTGAAAGAAAAGGTGACGTTGCAATTTTTGAAAACAATTAACTATTATTATTACCGTCACAATTTATTTAAGAAAGCTTCACAATGAGAAAATTTTGTGAACATCCGAAACTAATTTTCCAGTAAAATTCATAAAACTCTCGAATGATCCATTAACTGTGACATTCACTGTAGACTCGTTTTCATTTTCTGGTTGCATTGCGAGGTTTAGTGTTTCGCTTTGTTTACGCTCTTTCTACGAGCTAAATTAGGAATAATCGGAACAAAATCGTGAGTAAGTTTTGTATTTGCTGTGAATTGCTTTTTTTATTTATTATTATTTTTAATTTAGGTAATAAATTGTTCTGCAACGGGTGCCGGCTATTGGCAAAACATAAGCAGCATGTTTCATTTTCTAATTTTGTTTTCCGCCTTGCACGATATATTTTATAATTTATTTTTATTTCTTACGACTAGTATTACTTAAATGTTTATGAAATAAAAATCGAATCAAAGAATCTCCTATTCTAAAATCAATTTATTTGTTATTTGAAAGGTTTATGAAAATTTTAAAAGTGAACTACAATTAAATATCAAATTTCCTCATTTGTATTTTAAAAAATTAATGTAATCTTGAATTTAAAAAAAAAAAAAAAATTCAATCATTTTGGGCAAAATGAAATAGTTACAAGTTATTAAATGCCAGATATGTTAAGATGTGCTTTACTTTTCAGTTCTTTATTAAAATGTTATCTTTTAATTTTATATACTGTATTAAGAAGTACATTTTGAAAATTATTAAATTACATAAGCCGTTTTAATTTAAAAAGTATCATCGAAAATTAATTCTAATTAAAATAAGGTTATATTTTTTCGTTTAAAAGAAAAAAAAACATTTTTTGTGGCTTAATTTTCATTTTGGTATACCTGATAATTTTCCTATCACCCCGGAAAATTATCAACAACATTAAAACTAAATACATTAACCAGAAATATATTAAAATTAAAATTCTTTAAATGTCATTAGCATTGTATCACTATGTTATTTTCGTAAACATTTGCATCATCGTTAATTATATTTTTTTCCAAAAAGCAACCATAAAATATTTTTAAAATTAGCATTAAAAAAAGAAAATAATATAAACTGTAAAATCTAAATTAATGAAAAACAAAAAAACAATGAATTTAGACTTAGTATATTAGTATATGCTCAAAAAAATACGAAACTAAGATATGAACATTATTTGATAATAAAAGCAGTTAGAAAGGATCCTGTTCCTCTTGATGTAAAATAAATGTTCATATAAAAGAAAACATATCAGAATAGCCAAATCTGCTTGAAAAAAGAAATCTTAAAATATTTTTCACTCAAGCTAGTCATAAAATATAAAAGATCATATGCAAGAATATTTAAAATTCATCACATGAACTATGAGGATAATAAAGCATTGGACAAGGACAAATCTTCATGCAAATGCATTCTTGAAACTCAAACATTGAAACTTTATAGCGACTGTCATAATTTTTTCTGTAGATTACCAACAAAATAGATGCAAACATGAAGGTGGATATTCGTTTTTTTTCCTGCAGCTTTTTTAGACAGTTATGTTTATGCCATAACAAGGGCGTCACCACTGTGACTCATTTAGCACTACCCAGGGAGCATACGTAGCTTGAAGATAGGTTGTGGACAACCCCCACAGCCCTCTACAGTCACATGAGACCGGCACCTACGCTTTAAAGTGGATTCTAAACTATTACAAACAAATTTGTTGTTGTTCTAATGCAGCTGGCAATATAGAGCCAGTTTATCTTTATGCCATCCTGCTGTTACTCATTGAGCACTACCCAGGAAGCACTTGCAGCTTGAAGATAAGCTACAGATGCAAGTCACACTACTCCCAAAACACTCTACGATCCTATTAGACTAGGACCTATGGTTTAAAGTGGATTCTGAACCACTACAAATTCAGTTCATGGGGTTGGTAAACTAAAAATTGTTTCATTGTAAAAAATTTATTTCTCTTTTGTAGGCAGTGAATGATTAGTAATATCAGAGTATTCCATATTCTGACAATAAAATTACTAATATTTAAATTTTTAATTTTGCAGTATTTCTATCAAAATGTCTGAAAATGGAAAATTACTGTGTTATAATAGGTCCTGTGGTCAAATGTTTGATCCAGAATCTAATAAGGAAGGTAAGGTATAAATTATTAACAAACTTTTAATGCTAATTAAAATTAATTATTAATTTTAATGCATTGTTAACTATTTTCATTACAAAGTTTGTCATATTTATATATACATTTGTTTTTATGATAAGTGATTTCGTGTAATATTTTGAAGCGTAAAAAAAGGGCCTACATTTTAAAACAATTAATGTGTTAATATTTATTAATAAAAATTGTTATTTATTGTATTAGTATTTGATAAACACTTGAACTTTAGATAAATGTACTATGGGACAGTTGGATTTATCTTAAAATTCCCATTCAGGTTTTACTAATTCTCTTTACAAAATATGTGAGATGCTTAAAAATAAAACTGTGATATGGGATTTTTCCTTTTAAAATTGCTCAATTTTTGTTTCATACTTTTAAAATTATTTTATCAATAAATACATATTTTTAATCTTTCTAGAATAGATTGAATGTGCAGTGTTAAATGCTAAAAAATTTTCAAATCATCTCTTTGCAAAAGATTGTTATTCATGAAGATTTTCATTGGGCTACCATAAGTCTCTGACTTGAGATAAAATATGTTTCTTTTAGGTGACAAGAATTATGAAATGTACTAGAGTATGTATATTTTCATATACATGTATAAAAAAGAAGAAAAATATGTGTAAGTCTTGGCTACCCTTATGTTTAGGTTGATGGTTGGTTGATGTTCCGAAATTTTGAAGCTATACGTTCTGAAAATTTAGCACCAATAGTCCCAAAAATTTTATGTTACTTATACATTTCTTATTTCTCTTTCTGCAAATGCGTCTCTTTTCTAAAATTGTATGTTTCTTCTCTGAACTAAATATGCTTAAAAAATTAATATGATTTTTGTAGGCAGTAATGAAATGCAATATAAATGACCATATGATATGCCGCCCGCCCCCCCTCCCCCTCCAATTTTATGTTGTATTTTAACTGGAAGTTTATGTTATGTGCAGGTACGGAGAGATCTAATTTGTTTCATGCACAGTTTCAAAAAATTTGATATGTAGTTCAGAAAATTGTACTGGTTTTCTCGGTTAATCCTGTTTTAAACATAAACTTTCTGTAAGTAGCTTATAAAATCAATTTGAAATTAAATAGCATCACATGTTTTTATGCATTAAAAACATTATCGTGCCCCTATGTAGAATTGACAATACTTTGTTTTATCCATGAAATAATTTTAGAATTAACCAAGTTATATTTCTTTTGATCTTAAAATTAATGATTGATAATAAACTTGCAAAACAAACCAAATGACATGTTTTAGTATTTATCATTTATGTTAACGAAGTTATTATAAATAATTTTTTTGAATTTTAGATTCCTGTTTACATCATCCAGGGTTGCCAGTTTTCCACGATGCCTATAAGATATGGTCTTGTTGTAATAAAAAAACTACAGATTTTACAGAATTTCTAAACATTAAAGTAAGTGTTATTAGACTTTATTGAATAGAAATAAAAAGAAGTGTATTGATATTAAATAATTTCGAATTCTTTCTTTTTTTTTTGAAAATGTAACTGCAGTCAAAAAGCTTCTGGTGGCCAAAATTATCAGAAATGCTTGTGTTCTAATCATTTTTCTATTTAATAAGAGGTTCATAATTTTAATTTTTCCATTATACCTATGGGTTTTGTTATTCAATTGTAAAGAATATTTTGATTCCGTAAATATATATTAAAAACTATTGTAGTTATGTTAAAATTAAAAGTAGAAATTACAAAGAAGGCCGATACTTAAAAACTAAAGATGTGATATTTTCCTATCAATTTGTAATCTTCCTACTTGCTAGTGAGATGAAAATCTTGATCCATTATTACAGTAAATTATTAATTTGCTCTCTTACAAAGCATTAAAAAAAAAAAAAAAAAAATTCTGGTCTATATCTATTAACATACACAATGCTCTTTGTAGGAGTAAAAGTCCTGCTCTCTTCCATCATCACAATTATGTTTTGTCTGTTGTTATAGATGTTTATTTTTCTGTCATATAACGCTTTATCAGTTTTTGTTGGCAAAGAAGTATTTTTAAATGAAGATTTTATAAAAGTAATCTTTAGAAAACTTCCAGGTTAAAATATATATATATATATATATATAGCTTTCTTATAATATGTAGAGTAAGGGAAGTTATGGTATACTTTGATCGCTGATTGTGTGGAAAATTTGCAAGTGGCCAAGTCTAATGAACTCAAATAGAGAAGCGTAATAGGGGAGAAAGGTATTTTATATGACTTTGAAAGGTATTTCAAATGATTTTAATTATTATTATGATAAATTACCTGACATCAAAAGAAAAATTGATGAAAAATATCCTCATTAATTAGTAAACTTTTTCTTTCAAAATTGTTTTGAGCTGAATATGACAGACTTGATTCCTTAACAAATAATCGATGTATCTGTTTCCACCTTTAAATTGGATGTTTACCTTTCCACATGATTGGTTGTCAAATTATGTATAGTTTTATGTAAATCTGCATTTTTACATATTTCAGTGGCATAATATGTAAAATATTTTTTTTCCATCTTAATTTAGGGCTGTAGTCGAGCATATCACAGTAATGTAAAACCTCTAGAACCTGAAAAACCGGCAAATAAAGAAAATAATCGAGAAGTATGTAGTTTGTTTTATTTTTCCATAAATTTTCCATAATTATGATTTAAACTCTTCAAACATACAAGCTTTTTTTTATCTGAAAGAATTTTGCTACTCTTATGACTATACTTATGAAATACGCACACATATATTTATTTATGTTTCATACAGATTTCTCACGTTCAAATAAAAGATTCAGTGAAAAATGTTTTGAAAAAATGGGAAAAAAACAATCAGTTTTCAATGAAAGTTGTTTTTAACTCAATTCAGTATATGTGTAAACACATTAAATATGTTTAATCATTTAAATGTTTATGTAGAATAATTTATCGTTGATATCAAAAGGACGACTCTTGATAATCCAACACAACTGTGGTCCCAAGCATGTTGGATTAAAGAGCCTGTGTTAATGTCATACTTAAAGTGAAAAAAAAATAATTAAATAGCATAATTGATCAATATTAAATACATATATCAATTTCTATAAATTGCTATGTTTTCATGTGGCTATATTCACTAAAATTTGCTATTTTTCTAAAGAAAAATTAAAATTATTAATTTAATATATAAATTTTTTTAATTAAAAAAAATTTTAACGTCCCCTCCCCCCCTGCCCTAAATTTTGGACTGAAAAAATATATGCTGTGGAATATTTAGTATATAATATTATATAATTTAATATGCTAACTGTAATATTATTTGTTTATTCTGCAATATAATATTATGAAAAATTAAATAGCGTAATTGATCAATATATGAAAGTGGCTTTTAAGTCTAAATAATTACAAATCTTAATAAATAAAACAATGATTAAAACAATCCTTGAATTGGGACAGTTATGGATTTATCGTAAAACTCTTACTAGTACACTTCTGTTTAAAATTAAAAATTCCCTACTCTGCTAAATCATAATTTCATTAAAAAAAGGGAATTCTGTTGCAGCAATGAAGTAAGCAGTAGTAATGCTGATTGATTCATATTTTGTAATTTTATCCCTTTATTTAATATCTGAATTACTTTATTCATGATCCTATTATCCGACCACCAATTAAGTGGAAAATTGGACATATTCAAAGAGAGCGTCTTCATGAGGGATGATGTGCTATTTAGGACAGATTTATAGTGCTATAAAAAGAGTTAAATTTCTATTAATTAAAACTTCAGATTCCACGCTAACTATTATATTGAATTCTTTTAAAGCAACTTTGGGCTGCTTACATCTGATGAGTAATTTAATTTGTTAATCTAATAAGTAATTTACCCTTAACAAGTAACCAATTCATGTTTTTACCATTAAACAGATATTTATCATTCCATGTGTTCCCTGGTCAAACTATATCTTTTTTTTTTTTTTTTTTTTTCTCTTTCTCAACACATTAATTATTAATGGAAAGTTTCACTTTTTTATATATATTGATATAATTTAAATGTTTACTAGAAAAAAGGTTTTTTTTTTAATTGTGTGGCAGATTGTTATAGTGAAATGAATAATAGTTGGGCTATATAATCATTTGTAGGTTCCTTCATATCCTAAACCCCTACAGCAGAAAGAAGCTCTTCCTAGACCCGATATAAATGAACCTGTCCAGCGTCTTTCACATATTATTGGTCCATCTCTTAAATCGATGCTTGAAAAGATGCAAAAGGAGATCACCTTAGAACCTATAGAAGGTAAATAAAGACAAACAATTGCTTTATATTCTATTACATTAGATTCGTCTTTGAACAGATAGATTATTTAGTCTACTGATTAAGTAAAAACTATCGTTAGATTTATATTAAATGCTAGTTATATATCTGTTGGTGCTGTATCTTGTGTGTGTGGTTTTTTTTTTTACAGTTGACAGTTCTATTGTTCAACTAAATACACCTTGTCAAAATAAAGGATGCCAAGTGGTAAGTGATATAACATTTTTAATTTTTAAGAAAGAATTTAAAAAAATAATTGATTAATCTAAACTTTTAATGGGATATTTTACTGTATTTGTATTTTGATGAATTTTTTTCTTTAAATAATATGATAAAATTTGCAATTATTTTATAGTTTTAGATGACTTCAGATTTATTGCAAAATATTTCAGTGTATATTTATTTAGCCCTTAACACCTTACAAATTATATATTAAGAAAATTGTATGTGCATGTTACATACATATCTTTTAAGTTTGAGAAATAACATATATCTATTTCTTTTTTTAATATGAATTCTTTATAATTGGTACATAAGCAAACATACTAAATTCAATTAATTAATAATTTTTATTTTTATTACAGAAATTAAATGTTTTTCCATTTTAATTAGTATTTTAGTGTTTTATGTAGTATTGTTATTTTTTTTTCAATTTAAATGTTTTATTTTATTCTTGTTACTGACCTACATCATCAATTATAAAAACATAAATTATTAAAAACAAAACAAAAAATTGTATTCACAATTTGAATTGAGAATGCAATTTTTTTTTTCATGGATTAATAAAATAGATAGGTTAGTGATAAAATTTCCACGTGATTATTAAATGTTGGCTTACCTTCATGTACTTTGTTGCTTTGACATAAAGTGAAAGTGAAATATTAGATTTACAGAATTTTTTATTCGAGAAATTTTCAATATTTTTATGGCCTATTAAAAAGATAATAAAAAAGCCAGACTGTGTACATCAATGGAAAGGGGCATATAACACAGAAGATGAACATTCACAAGCTAATACAAAGCTTAAAATAATCATTTAAAATACAGCCAATAAAAAAAATTCTTTCAAAATAAAAAGCTAGAAGCGAATTTGTGAATAGTTAAGAATGTCGGAAAGTCATTCCATGTCAATTTAATTGGGTTTGACAACAGCCAAAGATCTTGATAAAACCTTGGGTTTTTTTTTTTTTTTTTTCCCCCTTCCTTTCTTTCTTTTCTTTTCTTTAAGGTCTAATTCTTAAGTTTTATCTGTTTTACTCTCTTTATAAATTTTGTGATTCTGCCATATTTATTATTTTTATGATTTGCAAAGGCCCATTCCCACTGAAGCATGAAGCATTAACCAATCACTAGCCTCACCACATTTGCCTGAAACCGGTTTAAAATCCACCGCTTCGAGCTGACCAACTTTTAACTCGAAGCGGAACTTCACTAGGTGTAATGCGATTTCTGACGTTTCGCTGTGAACAGTCGAAAAAATGTTCTTGCCTGCTATGTGAATCTTCAACGCTTCACCC
Organism: Caerostris darwini; assembly: GCA_021605075.1. Lineage (NCBI taxonomy): Eukaryota > Metazoa > Arthropoda > Arachnida > Araneae > Araneidae > Caerostris > Caerostris darwini. The sequence goes on from BPLQ01004852.1 coordinate 27,696, forward strand.
TCGGTGGGAAGGAGCCTTAAATGAGTGATACTTATCTCCAAAACAAACCTTTTTAAAAAATTTGGCTTTGCACATTAAGATTATACAAGAGTGAATGAATTAATAGAGTGAACAACTGAAAATTTGTACATGTTCTAAATTCCATGTCAGAATTAGAAAATTCTAGATGCTTCTTTGTTGACAAATATTATAAACTGATACTTTAAATAGAAAAGTTATTTTTTCTTGAGGACTTTTTAGCAATTATGAAAAATTTCCCTTTTATTTCAAATCTATAGTAGTGTTATGATGTATTATTGTTGTAATTGAAAAAAAAAAAATATCTGAGACTTATTAAAAATGAATTGTTTCAAATTTTATTTTTTATAGCATTATTTAATTAATTCTTAATTAGATAATGCTTTAAAAATTCTGTTTTTTTTTTTAATGCATTCATTATTTGTTTCATAAATAACAATGTAACTGAGTGTTTGATGGCAAAAGAAACATTTTAAACTATTTTAAAAGTTCAAACCAAAGTTTTTTTATTAAACTTAATCATTGAGTTAAATCAGATTTCAAAAACATTGTTTTTGATATATTTGCTCTTATTTAAGTGCATTTTCTCCTTTTATTATTATTATTATTTAGCAGTATTAAATAGAATACATATCTCTGTAGAATTGCTTTTGTTAGTTTTGATATTGCTAACATTCTTGCATATTATTTTCAATGATATTCTGTTTCTATATTTATATCAAATGCATTGAATATTAAATCTTTTAAACTCAATGGAATTTTATTGGTAATTGAAATATAGTCAGATATAAATTCCAATTAAAAATGCTATAACCTTTAAATGAACTTTTGTATTTGATTTTAAATTAATTTCTCTGTTGTTTTCCATGATCATAAGTTTTTGTATTATTATAAGTTATGTGCTTTAAGACTAAATAAATATATATATCTCTGTAGAGGAGTATGGCCTAGCTGTGAAAGTTTTATGTGTGCATGTGTTCGAATTGCTAGCAAATAGCTTTTATTGTACTGAAAATTCACGTTATACACTTCCCCATGTTTCTTTTACTTTAGGCATATAAGGGAGAACAAAGCAATGCTGAAACGTGCTTATACCATTCAGGAGTTCCAGTATTTCATGAAGGGTTAGATTGTTTTATAATATTCTATCTATTAATATATAATAACTATGTTATTTAATATTTAATAAAACTAAGGTTAATAATAAAGGTTATTTCCTAACTCACTTTTTCTTCCTTTACTTAGATTAAATAATTATAAGTAATATTTTAATTATAATTGATACATATTGAGTAATATTTGATTAGAATAGGATTAAGATTCCCTTTGAAGTATTCTGCCTTATTTTTTTTTTTTTCTTATACTGGATAATTTTTAATCTTTCATAGACATTTTTACATTTCATTGGGAAGGATCTGCAATAATTGGCATTTATTTTTTGTTTTCGTAATATTAATGGAAATTTAAGTATGATAATTTTTTTTTTAATTTACAGCATGAAATATTGGTCGTGTTGCATTAAACGGACTACCGATTTCAATAGCTTTTTAGAACAAGTAGGATGCACAACAGGAAAGCACAAATGGCATAAAGAGAAGGTAATTTATTTTGTTTGGCTGATTTTTATTACATTAAATCCTCTCTAGGATTTACCTCATCCAGCATTTGTCTGTATATTATTCTTTTGTGAGAATATAATTGAATTATTTACTTATTAGAATAATTCATAAATATTGTCTTTCCCAAAAGAATCGATGTAAATTAATTTATTTGTAGGGAGATAGATTTAAGAATAGTCTCCTCATCCATCAAAGCTCACTCTAATAGAGTCTCTTGAAGTATAAGTTAATATTCAATAATATCCAAAAAGGATCATGTAAATATTCTCCAAGCAAAGGTCTAAATGTAGAGTTGCTGAATGATTACGTATTTAATGGTGAAAATAGTTGATGTTGCTATTGCAGCTAAAAGAGTGGTGTGGCATCATATATTAAAATCTTATAAATTTTAAATGATGATTTATTTGGAAAGGTGCCTCATACTTTTGACAAAGTATATATTTTACATAACAAAGCAAGTTTACATTTTATTAAACTATTTATATTTTGTGTATTAAAAAGAAAGGTATTTGAGAGTGTGTATTTCATGTAGTTTAAAAATTATAATTGTTAACATTAAGTACAGATTTTTTGATAAAAGAAATATTGCCTCCATTATAAATTATTATTATAAATATATTCCCTAAGCCTAGGGTTAATGTTTACGTAACTTCAATGTTTATAATGAATGGTAAAGTTCTGGTGTATTACAAGTTTTGTTAAATTGATTCTTTTATTTAATAATTTTAAAAATAAGAGAATAGAATTTTTTTTCTTCAGTTTAATTAAAAATCATTCCCCTTCAAAAAGGAAACAAGTAAAAATAAAAAAATAACATGTAGATAAATTCATGTTTAGTATTATTTTCATCAAAAATTACTTCGTACCAAACTTTGTCAGTATTTCATAAATTTTGACAATCTAAATATGGTTTATGGTAAATATTAAAATAATAATAATATAATTGTGAAAATAATTTTTTTCTAAATGGACTAAAGTATAATTTTTGTATTAGTTTGAAATTATTAATGTTGTTTGTTAAAAAATAATTTTTTTTTTAATTTCAGAATATAGAAAATAAAATCAATTGTCGGTTTGATTGGCATCAAACTGGAAGCTCTGTTATTATTTCTATTTATTCTAAATGCTCTCTTCCTGATCTGTCATACGTTGAATCGAATGCAGTAAAGCTTCTTGTTCATATAACTTTTGGAAAGCACAAAGAGGTTTTTGAAGAAGAATTTGTTCTGTTTGGTGTAAGTACTATTTAATTTTTTTTCTCTTATTTTTTCATTTCTTTGAACCCTGCAATGGCTGCGAATCCGTTGAAACACAATCACACAGCCAGAAGCAATTGCATTGGACAGATTTATCTTAGCCTTTTCAACAAGGAAGCAATCACTAGGTGTATAGGAGACAGTTGCCAAGATTGTAGCTTGGGAGTCAATAAAGATAACTGCTTTGTTAAGATGAGTAGTTAGTCCAAGAAGGATTAAAATTGCATTCCTTATGGCAAAAATCTGTGCATCAATATTGGAGGCATTACTAGAACCAATCATGTGTATGTTTTAATCTTTCAACAAAATTTAAAAGCATTTCAAAAACAATATATATATATATGCATTATAATACCTTTTAAAATAAAATTGAACTATGAGGTCAGTCACTATGATCATTGTCAGTTTTTACATATAATTAAAGAAAATAAAAATTACAGGGGCTTTGTTAGAAATCATGATAAATAATTATTGAAGATTTTTTAATTAATCTAGTTGGCTGAAGCAAGAATCACTTAATTGAAGTTTACAACTAAAAAAATATATATATGTTTGCAAATTAGCTCAATTGTATAACAATATAAAAATTGTTGTAATTGAATGAAAATTAACAATGCGGGCTGTATAGGATCATTTCGTTTAATTCTGTTAATTAGTATTCATCCCACTGTGCTTACTATTCATAAAATAAGAAGGAAAAAAACATTTGGAAATTATTATATGGATTTTCTGGGAACATCTCTTGCTCTTATTTATAATATAACATCAGCTTGATTATCAAAATTTATAGCTCTCTTTGTTGTATTATTGATATAAAAATGGATCATATTTATAATAAAAGTAGATTTTTAGAGACAAATGTTAATGATAGAGAAATACTTGATTTCCGTTCACAGACTCTGTTCTGAGAAACCTTAAAATGTTTGCATTTCAGTAAACTTTGATTTTAATGTTCTTTTCTCACATTAAAATTTCAATTTGTTGAAATTGTTTTAATATGCATTATTATTATTATTATTATTTTTTTTTTTTTTTAAGTATGCAGAGTGATTCATTATGGCAGTCATGTTATTAACTAATAGTTTCTTTCTTAGCCAAATAAAACTGCAGTTTTTATCAAATTACAGAAAAAGTAGAATTCAAGCATCTAAAACTCTCATAGGATTTAAAATAATCTCCGGTCATTCATTTGAATATGAGTAATTTATAAATAAACTAGAAGACCCGGCCACGCGTTGCTGTGGCTTTCTTGTATTTCGTTCAATTATTAGATACTATAATTGGTATTGTTATCGTTTGCTATCGTGGTTTGATTCATTGACATGAGGGTCCCTCTCAGCACGTCTACGTCGTACCTCACGCCTACGGGTATTGTTGAGGTTAGATTTTTTTGGTGGCATTTTACTGAAAATGATAATTGAAAAAATACAATTAAAATAAAATCGAGATATAATAATAAATGACTTAAAAAAAAATTCACAATAAAATGTAAACGATTGTTTAAGGTACACTAAACACATTCGAATGAATTTTTTTGAAATTTTTTATCTTCGTACACATTTTTGGATTGAATGTATCTAAAAACTAATGATTTCACATAAAAAAATTTCATTATTATTATTATTTTTTTTATTTTTATAAGCTAAAATAAGGGTAAAAATGGCCAAAACTTGATACTGTTACAAAACATGATAACTCAAAATCAAATCAATATTTTTTAAATTTCTAAGTTTGTATTTGTTTGTACTAACATATTACAGGGAATAGATCTCTGGTAAATTTATATCTTTGTTATTTTGTGCTAGTTTAAATGCTGTCGACACAAAATTCTTTCAAAATTTGCATGTAATTCCAAGCTTAACAATTAAAATAAAAAATATTTATATAGCTATAATCATTTCAGAGTTTTATTACCTGTAAATATTTATGAAAAACATAAATACAAAGTTTT